>OY986438.1:197738581-198123581 GCA_963920525.1 Dichetophora obliterata | reverse complement strand
AGAAAATTACCTAAAAACTGACAAAAATTACCTAAAAAACGCACACAATTGCATAAAAAATAAACAAAAAATTTAGCCTTAAAAATAAAATATTACTAAATAAAAAATTTCTTTTATACTAGCATATCCTGTGTTTCTATCTAACACTTGTTTCATTTTTCTACATACCCTTTCGTCAGTTTCACCACGCGCAGAGCTTTTTTTTTCATCGAAGTCTATAAACAAAGCTACTCCTTTGTCGAAAGGTAATGTTTTTGATTGAAGGTACTCTAGTGTTAAAGGAATATGTTTACAAATTTGCATTTTGGCATTTTTTAGTACGGAAAAAAAAATTATTTTAAAATTACACTAAACTGACCCACCGTAAAAACCGAATAATGCTCTAAAAATTAAAAACGTCAAAAATGACAATAAAATAACTTAAAAATCTCTAAGAATTCCAAAAAAATGCCCTAAATCTAGTAAAAATTACCTGAAAACTAAAAATGATGAAAAATGACGATTTGGAATTTAGAAAACATAAATGGCCGTTTTAAATAAGCAGGGAATTTCTTAGAAGCAGCAGAAAAAGATGACATGTCATCGAAATCCTAGCCCTGTTGATCATTATTTTGGCTTATATTAATTCCCTTCTAGTTTTTATCGTTTTTTTAATTTTTTTCATTTTGGACCAGTGGGCGGCGTGCAGGATTACTGTCCTCAGAAAAGTCTGAAAAACGGTGTTTTAATCAGCATCAAAGCTGCCATGACCTGAAAAAGCTTTTGTTTTTGAAATTTTACTTTTTTGCCCCCAAAAAATCTTTATGGTACTCAAAAAATTTAATGCCGATTTTTTTTCATCCGTAAGTCATCTTGAACATTAGCATGTGTAGATATACGTGTTAAAATTTCAGAACGATCGGATAAATACTTTTCTTTATATCATGCACGCCAACTAGAAAAACGTTGTTTTGAGAAAATCGCATTTATAGTTAAAACACCTTGAAGAAATGACGTGCTTCGCTATATATGCTCACATTTTTTTTTTTAGATTTTAACTGTTATATGTATTATTAAAATCATGTCTTTAAACGTTCATTCTAATATATTCTGTAAAAAAAAATTGATTTATTGCAAATTCGTAGGTGCTATATCTCCTTAAAATGAAAACGATTCCAACTAAAAATAAAACAAAGAAACCTCTTCGAATACTTAGTTATGTGAGCAAATGCGCTCTCACGTTGCTCCCGCTAGCTAGTTTTGGTTTCTCGCAGTCTCTTTGTATTCTCCGACTAAAAGCAAAACAGCCCTGCACTTTCTCAGCGGTACAGTAAAGCTCTCTCAGAACATGTTTTTGACCATGTATAATAAAAAACATTCACATATACCAGGATAAACAGCACAAATAACGCGCTTTCAGAGCACCTTAATGCTATAGAAGGGAGAACCGGTTATTTTTTTAAAAAAGTATTATTTTTTCTATTCGGGCAACCGACAGACATTTGGTATTTGGCTCAGTTTCGCTTTGTCAGCGTTGACGGTACGATCTCTACGCTAACGGTTGATAATCTACAAGTTCTGGTTTTGAGGAGTGCTGGTTTTAAACAGGGGCACCACGATATAAGCGGGTTTGTCTATCATCAACACCACCACACAGCAGAAACACTCAAGTTGGCGTTGTTTTTGTTTAGTTTAGTACGCTAAAAGCAAATTGTTTATTCTGTTGTTACGTTTAGAGCGTCGACAGTGCAAACAAGTTTTTCTACAGCACCGATTACTTGCTTATTGCGTCAAACGCGACAGGTACCAGTTTCTTGGTGTTGCTTCAACCAACAGACCCGGTCTTGTGAGCAAATCGGCTCTTCCATACCAAGGTAATCGGTTCATGGGCAAAGAGTTTTTGGATCAATTTTCCATAAATTTTCGAGCAGGATGAGCAAAGTGAGTGTTATTTTTATTTAATAAACTTATTTAGTACAAAACATCAACAAATAAGTACAAAATAATTTAAATTTGAAAAACAAATTATTATTTTTTAAGATGATAAGTGCGCAATTAACAAAATACTTAAATGCGGAAAATGTTTTTTATTCTCATTAATGTATTTTTAAAAAAGGCTGCAGTATAGTGAGCTATAGTGAGCGTACTAAACCTTATATATCATGGCTGGAATAGGGGACATTCTAGGGTAGCAGAAATGTTTTACGATTTTAATTAAGTTTTTTATTTAGGGGATCATGAAATATTGGTGCAAAAGCTTTACCTTCTCGGTGTTAGAAATCAGGAGTTTATGGTGTTTTATTTCATTAATTTTGTGAACATTATTATTTTCTTTTTTGAATTACCTTGACATATAAAAAACAGCGTTGAACTGAAAACTCGTTTTGTTAAGCCTAAAAATTTGTTAATGCACATTGGTTAGAATGAAGTCAGAAGAGCTTGACGACCACTACTGCTATAGAACTTTACTAAAGCCCATTACAAAATCTCGATTTGACGCCTTGCGAAGTAGGTTCCACAAGTTTTAATTTTAAAGTAAGACTCGATGCTTATAGTTCAGGAATTTCTGCTTGGGTATTTTTATTTGTTTTTTCCAACAAACGAGTTTCTAAAAGCTTCTGAATTTAACTAGTTACCAGTTTCTTGTTATACACTTGTTTCGAATATAAACACACTAACCAACAAAATACGTTAGTGTCATTACTATTCGGTTTTAAGTTTTTGCTCGAAATAATTAAAGTTATTTTAGCTAATATTCAAATTTTTGATTTTTTACTTTTTTTGAGCTTATTAAATCTTTATTTTATTTATCTAAAAATAAAAAAACAGTATGTGAACAATGGTCAAAAGTTTATTTTCAACAAAAGTACTGCTTATTTCTACGCTTCTTTAGTATTCGGTCTTAAAACTTTATTCTTAAGGTAGCCACATAAGAAAAAAACCGTCATCAGTTCTTTTAAAAACGCTTTTTGTTGAATTTCGTATTCTTTAATATCAGTTGTTTAAAAATACACGTGAAGTAATCGAAACTGTATTTTTAAAATGGGACCATGGGACCCAAAGGAAAAGTCTTCGTTGAAGCTACGAAAACGGCTGTGCGAATAATCGCCCAAGTTACAATCACCCAAAAATGCGGAAATGAACAATCGCCAAAAAAACCGATTAAAATTGTTCGGTTAAAATTGTTAAAAACCGGATTGTTCGTTTTTTTTTTTGTTTCATTATGAACAATCGCCCAAATTTGGAAGAATGAATAATCGCCCAAACACAAAATGAATAATCGCCCAAAAATTTTAACAGGTTTTTTGGCGATTGTTCATTTCCGAACTTTTGGGCGATTATACTTGGACTAATACGGCCGTATTAGTCTGTGCGAATATTCGCTCAACTGCAATCGCCTAAATTGTGAAATGAATAATCGCCCAAAAAAGAAACGCTAAAATTTTTGGGCGATTGTTCGTTTTTTTTGGGGCGATTGTTCATAATGAATATTCGTCCCAATTTAAAAGAATGGATAATTGCTAAAACCGATTTTTACAGTGTCTTCAATACGCCCGACATATATTGTATATTGTTCGAATATTGTTCGAATATTGTTCGAATATTAAAGTAGACAAAATATATTAACATAAGACAACAGTCTCTTTACCTCGAAATACCTCCGAAATAAGTTTTGCTTTACAGAAGTTCAAGTTCGGTCGCAAAAAAGGAGTTAACAATGTTGTTGAATTCTACCACAATTTTCTACCATAACATATATTGCACAAGTCACGAAACACTTTTTTTTTAACTACATACCTTTAACTATTACAAAAACCAAAACAAACAATTTAGGAATAAGATTCTTCACAATTTTTCAGCACAATCTGCACTCATGTAAAAAGGCAGCAAAATGTTTTTGTCACAGCTGTTTTGACATAGGTTGTGTTTGAAAGCTCGCAGTTGATCAATTAAAGCAAATTTATCAATATGGAAATTATCGATTTACTAAATGAGCAGTTAGTTATCGGCTGGAAATCAAATTTTAGTAGATTTTGAACGTCGAAAATTTTGATTTTCTTACGCTAGATCACTGATTTCGACCAGAGTGCAGCCGTGGCAACCACATGGCCGAAATCATATTTAAACATTAATGTCATAAAATTTTCTTTCCAATAAAGCCCGTTTCATTGATATTAAAAATATACTATTATTTTTTATTATGATTTAAACTTGTATCACTCTATAAAAAACACCCTTTACTAAAAAAATTTTATTAAAAAAATATGTTTATATTCAAATATGCGATTGAATTGCAAAATTGAGGATTGCACATTTTGAATTCTTTTAACCTCAGTGTATAGAATTGATGTAAGAGATAATGGAAAAAGTTGAAAAACCGATTTTAGTCGATTATTTAGGCAAAAAAAAATCGGCTTCGAAAAAATCGTTCATTAAAACATTCAAAAAAATTAAAAACATTAAACATTAAAAGTCGAAAATTAGTTTTTTTTATTTGACTATCCATCCCTAATTTCTTTCATTCCTGATTTAAAAGCTAAGCTTCAAGACGAATGGACCAAATTTGGCGCAGACTAAATAAAAAACTATTTAGAATATGTCAAAAAGACTAAAAGCGGTTATTGAGAATAATAGATACCAAACAAAATTTTAAAGATTATTATGTTGCATTAAAAAAAAAACCAAAATGCTTAAACATTTTCTTACAGAAACCAAACAGAATAACCAAAAATTAATGTACTGAACCTAGCAATGCTTTATTTATTTTTCAATTTTAAAGCTCTTAAGCCGAAACTTCGATCAGGCTATTAACTAATCTGCTTTATTCTTTGCAGCAAGACAAAGCACCACAATCGGTCGCTAACTATCGAGTACGAAACATACTCACGCTGGAGGAACGAGTACGTGCGATCGAAGCCTACGATCGCAAGCCGATGTACACCAAAGTAGCAAGCATGTTTAACTGCAGTTGGGAACAGATAAAAAACGTTATACAGAACCGCAAGGCTATCATGGATTTCTACCAAGCCACTAGGCAACAAGGTTCGCACCTAAGTCCTGATGAGGAAATAATTAGACGTCGCAAGGTCGCTTTTTTGGACGAATGCATGTATGAATATATACAACGCGCACAATTCCATGCAAATGCACATCTCAGCGAAGAGATCATTCGTGCCAAGGCTACCGAATTTCGTGAACTTATGCAAATTGACAGTTTCGTTGCCAACAAGGCGTGGCTCAATCAGTTTAAGATCGCCTACAACATCTCATTTTCACAGCGACAAATCTTATTAACGCGTACCCCTCCCGCTTCTCTGGATCTCAAGAGTATTATGACGTATTGCAGTCGGCATATTCAAAAAGAGCGCTTATCACCCATAGATCAGCAGACAAACAAGCCCCTGTACAAGCTTAAAACCACAATGGATCTTGTAGCAGCTAATGAGGCAACTCTCGAAGAATTACGAGCGCGACGTCAGCGTAAGATACACTTTCTGGAAAAGGCACTTTACGAGTACATTCAGCGCGCTAAGTTTCATCACAAGATGCAGCTCAATGAGGAATTGCAGATCAAAATCGCCTGCGAACTCAAAGATATGCTCAAGATCGACAACTTCGTTCCGACTAAAACCTGGCTCAAGGACTTTAAGCGGCACTATAAATCCCGCACCTCACAGCACACGATCGTTTTGACGCGCACGCCGCCTTTCTCGCTGGATCTCAAGGATATTCTCAGCTATTGCAGTCGCATGGATCAAAAGAATGTCAATGCAAGCCCAACAACAATAGCAGCGGTACAGCACGAAAGTAAGCAAACGATTCAAACATCAAAGTCACTGTTAGTGGAAAAGGAGACAGTTGTAGAGCAACAACCTCAGCCAAAGCCAAAGCCTCAGTATCAGATGCAGGTGCTGCCACCACAGACAATAATACAGACAAAAGTAATTATAAATCCCGTAGTTCAACCTGTGCCTATGGTGACCATAATAGCTAAAAATATTCCAGAAGCGGAAGATATTAAGCCAGATATAGCGGATATAAAAATCGAGCTACGGGAAGAAGATGAAGCGGAAGAACAATCATCACCGGCGAAAATACAAAAACTTGACTCGTCTCAGATGGAAAATAATAAAAATAGCCAGCCAGAACAGCCACTTCATAGTCCAGGTCACTGGTCGGAGCAAAGCAGCGACGATGAAGAGCTGCCCAAACATGCCAAAAGCTACGCGGATGCCTTAAAACTTTTAAAGCCCTTGGAAGAATTCGCTATGCTAGCAGAGAATTATCGTGCCATAGGCTTGATATCACAATTAGAAAATATCTTCAAGAATCCTCCATCAAAATCAAATTAAAATACAAATAATTGAGGCGGATTAAATTGATTTAAATTTGATTCGGAAAAATTTAAGTACTCGGCAGAGAATTTTTCATAGAAAAATTAAAAAACAAATTTTAGAATGTTATATTTATGTATTAATGTATCAAAATACTAAGTTAATTTACATAAGAAAAGACTTTGTTAAATAATAAATTCGTTTTTCGATTAACGAATTTAGTCTGAATATCCCAGCAAAAGTTTTTAAAATGAAAGGAGTTTATTGATAAAAATATTTACAAAAAGTAAACCGAGATTTTCTCAATTTAGAACTTTTAACATAAAGCAGCCAAAGCTTATAATTCTTTAGTTATTCTTTAACTCTGTCTACACAGAATGTTAACTATTAGTTACTATTATAAAGTTTAGTATAGCTATCAAACGATAAATAAACCTATATAAAAAATACACTATTCTACTATTGGCATTTTTCCTGCCCTTTCCGCATTTTTCTGTTCTTTTCTCGAAAAAAATTCTGACCTCTAAAATGGATTCGTGTGTTATTTTCTCGAAAATGTTGACCTCAAAAGTAGAAAAAATGTGGAACTTTTGCACTTTCAAAATTAACGTACCTTAAAAAATTAACGTAAAAAGTACCTTAAAGAAAACACTTAAATATTATACGGAACAAATTGAACAAAGCTTCAGATGATAAATGCCAGAATAGAACAGCTGTTTTCGCGATAGAGTCAGCAGTAAGAGCGAAATATTTTTATAAATGTTAATAAATGTTGTTTTGACTTAAAATTACATGAAGCGTTTGAATTGAAAAATATGCAATACATACCAACTTGAAATTTGGGGCAAAGGTGCCCTAGTGGCGAAACCACCCCCCCTTATACCC
This sequence comes from Dichetophora obliterata, assembly GCA_963920525.1. Classification (NCBI taxonomy): domain Eukaryota; kingdom Metazoa; phylum Arthropoda; class Insecta; order Diptera; family Sciomyzidae; genus Dichetophora; species Dichetophora obliterata. The sequence continues at coordinate 198,116,382 of OY986438.1, read as the reverse complement.
TATATTTTTTTAACTAATTCTTCCTATCCGATTGTTTTTATTATATACTAGCTGAAACTCGGCGCGTTACTGTCACGCCCCCGTTCCCAAACTTCCATAAAATGTTATCAGTAAAGCTGCATGTGTAAATTGAGTTCGAATACTGAATTTCGAGGCTGTACGACCTATAACTCCAAAGCAATTCGATATCGCAAATAAGGGATGTATGGAAGGTGTCACTTACCATTTTACAACGCCCATAAAATTTTATCAGTGAAACGGCACGTCTAAATTGTGGTCGAATACTGAATTCCGAGGCTGTACGACCTATACTTCCAAAGCTATTCGATATCGCAAGTTTGGGAGGTTCCACGCCCCCTTGTTTAACGCCCATAAAATTTTATGAGTGAAACGGTATGTGTAAATCGTGGTCGAATAATGAATTCCTAGACTGTGTGGCCTATAACTCCAAAGCTATTCGATATCGTAAATTTGGGTTGTATGGGAGATGCCACGCCCCTGAACGGTGTGTGTAAATTGTGGTAGAACACTAACTCCATGGCTGTGCGAACTATAACTCAAAAGTTATTCGATATCGCAAATTATGGGAGGTTGCCACGCCCCTTGTCCAACGCCCATAAAATGTTATCAGTAAACGACATGTGTAAATTGTGCTCGAATACCGAATTCCGAGGCTGTGCGGTCTACAACTCCAAAGCTCTTCGATATCTCAAATTTTGGTTGCATGGGAGGTACCACGCCCCCTTGTCAAACACCATACAATGTTATCAGTGAAACTTCATGTGTAAATTGAGTTCGAATACTGAATTCCGAGACTGTGCGGTATATTACTCCAAAGCTATTCGATATCGCAAATTTGGGATGTATGAGAGGTGCCACGCCCCCTTGTCCAACGCCCATAAAATTTTATCAATAAAACAGCATGTGCAAATTATAGTCGAATACTGAATTCCGAGGCTGTGCGAATTATAACGCAAAAGCTATTCCAAATCTCAAATGTGGGTTGTATGGGAGATGCCACGCCTCCTTTCCTAACGCCCATAAAATGTTATCAGTAAAACGGCACGCGTAAATTGTTGTCGAATACCAAATTCCATGGCTGTGCGAACTATAATTCAAAAACGATTCGATATCTCAAATTGGGGTTGTATGGGAGGTGCCACGCCCCCTTGTCCAACGCTGCCCGTACTACGACTAAAACCAGTGCATGAATGCGAACAACCAATTTAAAAAGTTTCATCGTGATCGGAGGAACAGTGTAGAAATGTATTCAGGATATACAAATGTACATTCATTTTTATATATGGGCATTTCCAAACTGGCGTTGCGGACGATTTGTACGAAGAAATATTAAAATTAAAAAAATATAGAAAATGTCTAATTTGTAAAAAGCCCTTTTTATATTTACGTAGTAATTAAAGAGGAATATATTAAGTAAAACAATGAAAACAATCGATCATAAAAATTTGAAGATATAAGCAAAAATATGTCCTGGCGTTACGTTACAAAAAACGGAAGTGATTTTTGACTTGGAGTACGAAATTTGCAAAAAGGGCTTAAAAACACAAGTTTATTTTCCAAGTGATCAAATTTAAAAATCTTCTCTGGTTTTATTTTTATTAGACTTTTTGATCTAGCGTTATGTTACTGGCGTAACGTTACTAAAATTTCCAGTATAGTTTTATTAGGTAATTAAGTAATTAAGTTGTTAAGTTATTATATAATTTAGTAACTAAAAAACAAATTTCATTTATGTCATTTCCTTGCCGCAACCATTTTTCTATTATTCTTAGCCAATACCTTCCATTTTTACTACAACAAAAAGTTTACGAAACATTTACTAAACATGTACGAAAAAGAACAACATTTGTGAAACAGTGTAGACGATTTGATCGTCATGGTTAATGAATTTATGTAGAAATGGCTTAAATTAATAAAATTAATTATGATTCTCTGAGATTATATCATAAAATAATAAGTTTTTAATAAGTTTTAATTTTTTGGTCACGGCCGACTTTTATATAGATATATATGCCCATATATAGATTTACAAATTTATACAAATTGTTATATATTTTTCTATATACTTAAACATGACCGTGGGAAATTTACACTTTAGTCTTATTTCAAAGTGTTTGTTATAAACATATTTCAACATATTTTAACTTAATGCAGCATTCTAGTGTAGAGGCCCGAATTTCGAGCCTCTTTTGAGGGTCGATTAAAAAGAACCAATTAATATTTTTAGTATCCATTTTTTTATCACTTATTTATTCATATCTTAAGAATTTACAAAAAAATTAAAAAAAATTTATGAAGTCTTGACAAGATTTCAACCCGCCTAGTCATCTGAAAAAAAAATTATAATTAATAAGAATGTCCCGGACTATGGATATAGTACCATGGGCATTTTTCAAAAAATGGCGACTGTTTGAAAAAAGTAATTTTTGGCCTTTTGTTTTTTTTTTTGTATTTTTTGTCCTTTTTTCAAACTTTTGAATTTTTTAGACATGTTAATAAACAACATTTTTGCATAATTCTAGCCATAATTCTAATAATTTTTTTTTTGTTCAAAAGTTCAATAAAATCACTTTACAAAAATAGCTTGAACTGTACTGTTAAGTTAGTGTATATATGTATGTTTTATGTACATATGTGTATATATGTATGTCAAAAAAAGTCCAAAATATTGACTTTTTACTCAAAAAATTACTCAAAAATTGTTTTTGTTGTAAAAATGAAATCAATTAAAATTGCATATCTGGCTACCTTTCATATGACATAGCATTTATTTGCGAAAATTCTTCCAGCTATGCGCAAAAATTATTTCTCTGTTTTTGTCATCAAAACAACAATTTTTGATATTTTTTGCGAAATTAATTTCTTCCGAAATATTGTTTTTATATTTTTTACAAAAAAGTTAAGTCTCAAAAATAGTTTATGTGAAAAAATTACCCCAATATCTCTTTCCAATCAAAAGTTATGGCTAAAAATCTAGTTTTTCATACTACATAGTAAAAAATTTAAGGGTAAATTTTATCTTTTTATAACATTTGTGTGGTATAAACTTTTTTGATTCCAAGTAATTTATAAATTTTATACCCTTAAATATTAAAAAAATAATAAAACACAAATTTAAAAATTTTATATGGATATCATAAGTAAATCAAAATATATTCTGGTTCGAAAGTAAATAATTCACCGAAATCGGGAAATTTAAAAATATAGTGGTTTTGATTGGTCTGACGAGAAAAATGGTCTGAAAAAGATTTGATGGTATAACTTTTAAAACATTTTTGGCTTGGATTCATATGTATACCAAATAGTATAAAATGTATCCTCATATTTTTTACTGTGTAGCTGTATTAAAATTCTCTATTCTAAATATCTTCCTTATATTAGTACGCCTGTATTTGGTTTAATTGCAACGCACTAAAAATATTAAGGATATTCATGCAAATGGGCAGTATCCTTATAAATGCTATAAGCTGTATGTGTTAATCAGCCTTATAGATGAACTGTCAAATTTGTATGGAGAAGCCTTTGCACAAACCAGATATATTTGCTCTTCGATTTAGGTGCGAAAACGAGGTGGCAAACTTATATGATCTGTTTTCGTTTTTCGAAATTTAATTCATTTCTTATCAGAAGCCGGCAAAAAATCAATGAGAGCGGTAAGAATGTGTGTATTTGAGCAAAAGTAATAAATATTTAATAGAAAATTACAAATTAATAACTTGTTGGCAGCATATGCCTCACATGAAAATATATTGCAACTGACTTACATATATTATGCAAATAAACAATCGACTTTAAGGGCTGTTCATACAACCTGCTGATAAAAATGTGCTCAATTTATAAGATTGCCACTTTGCATGAATACCCTTATTATTTTCCCTTATTATAAGAAATCAGAAGCGATCTGAACTTGTTCGATAAAATTTCTTTTGTAGTATTTATAAGACTTTTACTTTCAGGGTATATCATACTCCACCACACTAATGGCGTGACTTTTTTCCACCACACTAACGGCGGGTTAAAAATGAGCTAGGAGGGCTAAATACATTAGAATAAGAAAAAATAAAAAAAATATTCGGGTCCGGGCCTAAAGTAAAATTAATCCAAAATTTTTTCAATTGTTAATTATCAATTGAAATTTAGTCAATTTAAGGAATAATTTTTTTTTTCAAATAAACTTTGAACCCATAATATAAAGAACTACAGATAACGTATTGCGCATGTCCGCCATCTTTGCTGTGACGTACATTATCCCAAAAAAGTCTAGATACAGTCATATAAAATGAGCTTTTATAGAAATTTATGAAGTTTAAAAGATTTTTCCTTATTTCGATAGGTATTAAAAAAAAATAAGCAAAAAATGCAATGTTTCTTTTTCTAATGCACTAAAATTTTGTATAATATGGTATTAAGTGCACAAAAAAGTGAACACGCAGGTAATGCACATCACTAGAATTTTTAAAATAGCACATCAGTAGCTAAACGGTATTATATTTATTCGGTCAGTTCCTCATTCGTCGTGCAGAAATTAAATTAAATTTCCAGTTTTTTTCCCTTAATGCCACAAGAAGTAGCAAAACGCAAAGAAATTTCTCAAGATATCAGAAAATTTATTACTAAGTTAAGAAATGAGAATAAATCTTACGGAGAAATGGCAAAAATTGTTGGAAAAAGTCGTGCCACTGTTCAAACTATTATACAAAATTTTAATTTAACCAAAACTAGTGAAAATAAACATCGATCTGGCAGAACAAGCAAGCTTTCGGAACATCAAAAGCGAAATGTCTTCAAAATTGTTACCGCTGAGCCCAAAACCAGTGCTGTTGATATCGCAAAAGAACTCGAAAAATCTAAACAAATTAGTATTCATCCGGAAACAATTCGAAATTTTTTGTTAGCGAACGATTTTCACAGTCGAATTCCAATTCAAGAAGCCATTCATAAGCCACAATAGTTTGAAGAAACGATTCGAGTTTGCAAAACTCCACAAAAAAGACTGCTGTGATTTCTGGAAGAACGTTATTTTTAGTGACGAGTTCAAATATAATATATTTGGATACGATGGGAAGCAAAGAGTCTGGCGCAAACCTAACACTGCGATGGATATGCAAAATTTATCACCAACTTTAAAGCACGGTGGAGGATCTGTCATGGTATGGGAATAACGTATTGCGCATGTACGCCAACTTTGCTGTGACGTAGGTGGAGCTCCTTGTTGCAACCGTAGTCACAGTTTATTCATAGGGTGTAAATGTTGGAACTTATGCGCAGAAACAAACGAACATAAAATCAGAACCCGTAAAAAATAGAACAACCAAAGTATTTTAATAATTGATTGGAATGAATATTTTTAATGTTAACAGAATAAGAAAAAATTTAGAATGAAAAGATATATGAAAAAACGAAAAAAATGCTACATGGCAAAATTTAAAAAACACAAGGAACACATAAATAGGCGACAGGGTGTCGCATAAGAAAATACTTTACATTAATTACTCTTTTATAGATCTAAATCAAAAGGTGTATAATAAAATTCACAACAAATTATTAAGAATGGGTCATGTGAATAAAAAATCAGCAAATGCTTTTACTGAATTTTTCTAGCAAAAAGTATGGATTTAGTGAATAAAAAAAGCTATATCTATATAGCTTTTTTTATATCTATATCTATTTAGCTTTAAGCTTTTTAAGCTATATCTATATAGCTTTTTTTATTCACTAAATCCATACTTTTTACTAGAAAAATTCAGTAAAAGCATTTGCTGATTTTTTATTCACATGACCCAATGTTTATATTGCTTATCTCAACAGTAAAGATTTTAAAATGTCGAAATTTTCTTATGAAAACTTGTTTACTGAAATGTAATAAATATCGATAAATAAAACACATGTCCAAAATAAAGTATGTACAGTGACTCACACTGAAAATGGTCCACTTGTAAACACACACTTTAAAGCGTAAAATGTCTAAGAAATCGATATGTAAATAAAAAAGTCAAAATACCAAAGTTGTTAGTTTGTTGTATTTTAATAAAAAAACATAAAAAAATTTATTAATTCCATAAAATTTTTCAAAAAATTAACATTGAACGAAATAAAAGAAAAATTCAGGCCACAGTGAAAATGGTCCACTGTGCAGAACTACGATAAATAACGGATCTTTTTCATATTCCCTTATTTGTTTTGTTCTGTTTACCTTTATTTACACTTGTGCATTGAAGCAAACACAGTTTAGATCGATTTCTTCAGTTGTTTATCTATAAATTTGAGGATGGGTCGACATACTACTCTCGAGCTGAGAAATTTAATTATTGAACACTATAAAAGTGGAAAAAGTCAAAAAGAAATAGCGAAAATTGTTAAAAAAGCCCGCACAACAGTCGAAAATATCATTCAGCGGTTTAAAAATGAAGGACGAGTTATAAATAAGCCGAAAATTAGCACAAAAAAGCTATTCAGCGAGCGTCAAGAAAGGTGAATAGTCAACCAAATCAAGATAAATCCTAGACTTAGTGCACCGAAACTACGGGATATGGTTGAAAAACACTTCAATAAAAGCTGTAACGCCGAGACAATTCGGAGAGTCCTTCGGAAGGATGGACTAAATGGCAGAATTGCACGCAAGAAACCTTTTGTAAGTCTAAAGAATAAAAAAATTCTATTGCAGTTCGCTCATAGCTACGCTGGGAAAGATTTTTCATTCTGGAAGAACGTCATATTCACGGATGAGAGTAAATATAACCTCTTTGGGTCAGATGGCAGAGTAAACGTTTGGAGAAAACCCAACCAGGAGATGAATCCTAAGCATTTACGTCCGACAGTTAAACATGGTGGCGGGCATGTGATGGTCTGGGGTGCTTGTTCGGCTGCTGGTGTTGGAAAATTGCACTTTGTTGAAGGGATTATGGAGAAAATGCAATATTTAAACATTTTGAAAAATAATCTTAAACAAAGTGCTGAAAAACTCGGCATAAAAGAAACCTTTCACTTCTATCAGGATAATGATCCAAAGCATACGGCAGGAATAATTAAAGAATGGCTTCTGTATCATTGTCCAAGAGTAATCAAAACTCCCCCAATCACCGGACTTGAACATAATTGCAAATTTGTGGCAGAAACTGGAAGTTGAAATACGAAAACACGAAATTTCAAACAAAAATGACTTAAAAAAGGTCCTTTTGGAGGAGTGGGAGAAAATAAGCCCGGATTATACAAAAAAGCTAGTAGAATCTATTCCAAGTCGCCTTAAATCTGTTATTCATCAGAAAGGCTATCCAACAAAATATTAATAATATGTAGTTTTTCTATGAATACTTAAATTAATGTACATAAGCTTAAGTGGACCATTTTCACTGTGACCTGAATTTTTCTTTTATTTCGTTCAATGTTAATTTTTTGGAAAATGTTATGGAATTAATAAATTTTTTTATGTTTTTTTATTAAAATACAACAAACTAACAACTTTGGCATTTTTACTTTTTTATTTACTTATCGATTTCTTAGACATTTTACGCTTTAAAGTGTGTGGTTACAAGTGGACCATTTTCAGTGTGAGTCACTGTATATATATTTTTTAGAACTGTCTGTGAAAAAAATTGCATATTTTGTAGGGGTTTTGTAAGGGTTTTCTCCCCTTTTACCCCTTTACACAAAAGCAGCTACTTTGCTTTTTATTTTCATTTTGCTGTCTTCCTTATGGTCCCTTTGTTAATTTTCTCTTTTTGACATTTTCTTTTGTATGAATTCATCAATTTTACTAGCACCGATGACTAGGTGCGCAGTAAATGTTTTTCGTTGCGCTGGGAATACTTTATCTGTAGTTCTTTGCATCATGCTTTGAACCTTTAACGAAGCCCTTGCATCGCCCTATGCCGCCCCTGTTCATACAACTTCGTTGACTTCATGGAAAAATACTCGTTGAAAAAGCAAAAGCAGCCGTGCATGAAAATAGCCAACGACAACCATGCGACTGCCAAAACATCTAAATAAAACTAAAACAACTTGAATAAAACTAAAAAAATACACTAAACGAATGACAAATACACAGTTATGTGAGTAAATTCGCTCTGAACTTGCTCAGAGATTAATAAAGTGGTGGTTTTTTTATAAATTTCAGAGCGAGCAACAAAAATAACGCGCCTCAAGAGCACATAAACACTACCAAAGAGAGAACCGGTTATATTTTATTTTTTTGCTTTAGTACTTGTCTTTCTCTATTCGGTCATCCGACAGACTTTCAAACATACGCCTCAGTTTAGCTTTGTCTGCGCTCATGGCACAACCTTTACGTTAACGTTAAATTGACGCCAACATCATCATTATCATCATTATTAAGTTTCAGTTGTGAGTAGTGCAAGTTAAAAACAGGGTCATCATCAAATAAGAGGATCTGACGACCAAACAGCGCACGGCAGAAAGACAAGCAACAGTTGGTGTTCTTCTCGTTGTTTTGTTTTCGTTTCATTTATGCACTCTATTCGTATAAGTAATACAGACGTATGGGAATGATGCTACGTTTTCATCGTTAGTGCTGATGAAATTTGCTAGAAATCCGGCTACCCGCTTGTTGTATCCGTCGCGAAGCTCATCAGAGGAATTGGGAGAGAATCAGATGTTTTTATTGCTGCTTTGGTGTTTAGAAGTTTGATATGATACGATAATTAACTTACGTGAACAAAATTATTGGATGGGATTTTCTTATTTCCTATAGAAGGATGGTCAAGGTGAAAACGGTAAGTTTAAATATTTATTCGAATTATTCACTTTGTTGTATTGATGGGCACAAAACAGATTTAAGGTAAGTTTGAGTGAGTTGCTGATTTAAAAGAATTAGGGTCTTACGATTTCCGGCGCCGTGATTTGACAATGGATTCAGGAAGGTCTTTAACAAAAAATAAGGATTTTCTTGTCTAAACGAAACAAAAACGTCTAATTCGTTAAGCGTCAAAGAACCCAAATCCAAAAAGGAATCTACGTTTGACAGAACTTTACTGTTGAAATTTGGAGTGTAAACATAGTTGGAACTAAAAAAGTCAGCAAATAGGTTCACTGTTTCATTGATTGTAAAAGAAGAGACACCTTTTAAATGCATTTTAGTTTGAATAGTTGAGCCAAACTTTTTAGATTGAATAAAATTACAAAAAGATTTAGGATTCGATTTGATATTAACCTCGAACCCAAAAATATATTGTTTATATTAGAATTTATTTAAAAAATTTAACTCTCATATAATGCATATTTTTTGCTATATGATCTGCATAGTAAGTTGATTTAAATAATTTCAGATGCTAATTAAGAAGATTTCTTTAATTTTTTGAGGCCATTAGTACACGACGGTAGCCAGAGCTGTAAAAGAATGCATTCAATTTGATTTAAATCACAAAAAATGAATCAATGAATAACGAAAAAAAATTCATTCAATTAATGCAAAATTGATTTATAAATAAAATTTTTAATTCACACTCAATTTAAAAAAAAAATGATTAATTATTCATTTCAATTATTCATTTTCGTTATTCAGAATAATGTATCAAATTTTTTATTCATTGAATGCTATTCACAAAGAATGCCATTCACAAAGAATTACAGAATTTTCAATTATTCTATTTTTAATCATTATTCATTTTTTTTTTCGTTATTCATTTTTTATTCTTTATTCATTTGTTATTCATTATTCATTTTTTATTCATTACTCATTTTTTATTCATTATTCATTTGCTATTCATTATTCATATTTTATTCATTATTCATTTTTTATTCATTATTCATATTTTATTCATTATTCATTTTTTATTCATTATTCATTTTTTACTCATTACTCATTTTTTATCCATTATTCTTTTTTTATTCATTATTAATTTTTTATTCATTATTAATTTTTTATTCATTATTCATTTGTTATTCATTATTCCTTTGTTATTCATTATTAATTTTTTATTCTTTATTCATTTGTTATTAATTTTTTTTGTCATTGCTTATCAATTTGACGATATTGACAAGAACAGAAAAAAAATTTAAAAAGTTAATAAACATAAGTATATACAGAGTTGTTGTTGCCTTCTTCAAACTTATTTGATCTAAATAGCTCACAATTAGAGTATTTTCATTTAAAAATTGGTTTAAGAAATCCAACATAAAACTTGATATAAAACGCGTCGTTCTCTAAATTCAGGAACATAAAGATATCTGTTAATAAAAGTATGTACAATTTAAGTTACCAAAAACTGGTGAGTACTTCAAAATAATTTTTTGTACTTTTATATCGATGGCTTAATATAGAAAATGCGTAACTCGTTTTTTTTTTGCGAAAGCTACGATTGTAAATTTGTTGCCTATTTTATATAAAAACTGCATTTTAAAAGTTTTCTATAGAAAAACGCCCTTTCTATATTAAGCCATCGATATGTATAAAAATTTAGATTCTCATCTGAATGAAATATGAAATAAACATTTAAATAAAAAAGAATCCAAGTAACCGAACTACCCCCTTAAATATGAAATAACTTCATGTACTTAGAATCGTACGCTTGCAAACACAAACTAGGTTAACACTAAACTGACCGCAATCGGTAAATCTGACCTGCTATTATTGTTTTTCGAATCTATACATGGTTTTTCATTCTATACCATTATAAATACATTTAATACATTTAATAATAAATAAACTGTTATCTGCGTTTAATAATAAAATTATGGATATGTTAATTACCAGTAATTTGATGATGAGGTTCAGGAAAAGGTATAGAAGTAATATCGGTAGGTTGAGTGTTAATAAAATTCAGAGTAAGCTAAGGAGCATGTCACACGTAGCGGACACGGACAAATTTGTTTGTTGTTTTCGCGGGTAAAAGAAAAAACTGCAAATTGAGAGAGCTTCTCAGTCATCCAAAAATTTTCAGGAAACCGACAAAAACGTTCACGGCCCAAAGCTGAAAACAATTTGGACAACGGTTGCATATTCTTGATGTTTTACGTTTAGTAGTAATAAAACTGCACTGCAGTAGGAAATGTACTATTTGAATTCATCAGTAATGCGATCGATGTTTGTTGTTTAGTATTGAATTGCACGCTGCTAGTGTCATACATTGCTTGAATGGTATTTATTTATAAAAAAAAGAAGAATACTTGACGATTATGCAAAATGCAGTTCGGCTAGCTGCAAATGGATTCAACTGCACAGCTGAATATTATTAGTGATTATTGTGAATGTAATATTAATGATTTAATATATTGTTTTTTAATGATTGTGTATTTTTTATAATTAAAAATAATAACGTAACATGTGTATATGATGTTATTTATAAAAATGTATACATTTTTTAACTAAATGTTTTCATTTATAAACTATTCTATTGCATATATGAAAGTAACACGTTATTGTATATAGTACTTTTAGTGCTTGTATGTACAGCTGCAGTTGTCTCTTTCACCCTTGTATTTTAGGACAATCGTTAAGAGAAAATGTGAGCAGTAGATTTACTGATAGTATAACAGATCAAGCTAGTCGTACATTACAGCCTCGTAGTTAACAAATAAACTGTTTATATATACATATATCTTGTAATATCGTTTAAATCGTTAGAATTTACAATATTCTAAGAGATAAGGTTATGTCTATTAATTGGAGTAGAAATATTACTGAAATGTTCATAAATGAATTTCAAAGCCAACCGGCTTTGTGAGATATTCTTAAAAAAATTTTAAATGCTTTATCATCAGTGAATCTTACCTCCATCGATAAATTTATCATCCCATTTTTATTTCCAGCAGGATCTTTTTTCACTTTTTAAACTCCATCCAGAGTTTCATCAACTCAACAATTATTTTTATTGTGACCATATCGTTGTCACCTATATATGTGGATACACTTCCTGCATACATATTGGCCAATGTAACTAATTTTAAACCCAGGAGATCAGAATCTAACCCATCAATTTTAAATGCAAATAAAGCCACTTATAAACAACCTATAGAGGGTAGCCCTATTATTGAATCGATTGCATAAAGGAGCATTACCAGCACGAAATGGTAGCAAAAACGTAGTAAATTTAGCCTCCGCCATTATCAAACAGAAAAATACGAGTAGCATGCCGTGGACAAAACAATGAGAGAGAGGAAAAAAATGGCGAAAATTCCAATGTCTGACGGACAAGCAGACAACGTGTGACATGCCCCTAAGCACGCAGTCATGAATATTTTCAGCAAATTAATGCCGAGCTTGCTTCTTCGTCCCAGTGGTAAATGGATAACCGAAGTAACCAACTTAAATTTGATGTCATAACTGATAAACTTATTCCAGCGGGGTGTGAGGAATTGGTTCTTCATAAGTTAAGACAACAGAGATCAAGCGTACGTTTAGAAACTAGTGAGGCCCAAATGAAACATGCTTTTAATGCCACCGAATTCTCTCACCAATTTCCTAAAATTTTTTTGTTGCGTTTTTTGAACAGATTGTAGATGCGACGATTTAGGCTTGTCTGTTATGTTTTTTTTTTTTGATTTCTTAAGATATTTATAAAATTTTTTTTGCTGTTGTTATCTATATCGTCAAATTAATAAAAGAAAAACAGCCCGAGTCCTAAGCAATGACAAAAAAATTAATAACAAATGAATAAAGAATAAAAAATTAATAATAAATAACAAATGAATAAAAAATGAATAATGAATAAAAAAAGAATAATGAATAAAAAATTAATAATGAATAAAAAATGAATAATGAATAAAAAAAAATAATGAATAAAAAATGAATAATGAATAAAAAATTAATAATGAATAAAAAATTAATAATGAATAACAAATGAATAATGAATAAAAAATGAATAATGAATAAAAAATGAATAATGAATAAAAAATGAATAATGAATAAAAAATGAATAATGAATAACAAATGAATAAAGAACAAAAAATGAATAACGAATAAAAAATGAATAAAAATAGAATAATTGAAAATTCTGTTATTCTTTGTGAATGGTATTCTTTGTGAATAGCATTCAAATGAATAAAAAATTGATTCATTATTCTGAATAACGAAAATGAATAATTGAAATGATTAATTAATCATTTTTTTAAAATTGAATGTGAACTAAAAATTTTATGTATAAATCAATTCTGCATTCATTGAATGCATTCTTATGTCGTTATTCAGTTGTACTTAAAATTCTGAATATGAATGCAGACTTTACAGCTCTGACGGTAGCTTATGCGATTTTATGATAAACTGTGGAATATTATCTTAACAAATTTGAGCTACTTGAGTTTTAAATACATCGAAACAAGTTGCGACATTTCTTACATCAAATAATGAAAGCCACTTGACACCGCAAAAAATATTTGATAAGTTTTCAAAATTGCACAATTAGAAGTTGAAAACACAGTTTGATTGGCGAGAGCATATAAAGTCATAGAACTCGATTTTTAGGATTAGAGACACATGATGCATATCGGAAGGACAGATCGGAAAAAACACTCGGATAATTCGTAATTAATATTATTGGATAGAAAAATTAAATCTAAAATTCTACTTAAACTATTTAAATATGAATTGATTTGTATTAGTTCAATACTCGGCAAACTATCAATAAAATGCATTTCATGATTATGGTTATTATTTAACGGTGTGAGTTGACTTGCAATTAATGACCAGGAAATATTATTGTGGTTAAAATCGCCAAAGACTGATAAGTGCCCTTTATCACGAATCGATGAATTTGTATTTGTATGCAAAAGTAATATATTTGTTATTATCTCAAAAACTACCGTTATTACTATGGGTTATGAAAAGTAAATTATTTAAGCCTGAAAATTTATCTTTCGTTTGGTATATAATACATATGATTTATTTGATTTTTTTATGTGTTTTTTTATGATGAAGTTATTTGCCCTTGTACGGAAAATTGTTGATTCAAGCATATTTACCTTAGTTTTTGTGTATTCTTATTCCATATTTTCTTATATCGCCATTACAATAAATATCGCAAACACGCGTAAATCAAAGTAGCCCTTGGACGTGTTTTTTGTACCTCGTATTTTTATGCCCTGTCTACAGGCGCATAATCACATACATCACAGGGTTGCAAAATTTTTCAATACGACAGTCTCATTCAGGGCGTAACTAGCGGAGGGTTACGAGGGGTAGACTACCCCTTACTTTTTTAGAGTTGGCCTAATTGTTACACTTTTTACTAAAATTTTTTAAAATATTGATTTTTATTTATTGATTTTTATTGATTTTTATTGATCTTCAGTCGGCCAATTCACTTAGCCTTACCTTAAATGAACTTCAGTCGGCCAACTCATTTTAAGTATCTTAAACAAACTTCATTTTGACAACTCTCTTTCAGTCGTACATTAAACAAACTTCAGTCGGTTAACCATTTTAAGTTGTATCAACGTAAGGTATATTCAACATGGTAGTGTCGTCACAGAGAGGTGGGTACCGTCGCTGTTAAACATAAGAAGAGCGTAAAAGACAATGAATAAAAGCTGATAGAAAACTTTCAAATGTGTTACAATTTATATTGTTTTTATTTTTGTGCGTGCTGAATGTTTATTTTCGTATATATGTCGTGAAGATTTCATTAGATCAAATATATAAAACTGTTTGTAATTACCAACCTCACAGTATTTTAATGGCTTTTTTCGAATCCATTGCCGAGTGTCATAAATTTTGTAAATTTGTACAAAAAATCTATAAACATGGAAAACGACGCCGGAGAGTCTGTTGATTTGTGCTCCCCCAGAAAGTGTTCGGCATCCAACAGAATCATTCATGTCAAGGATCACGCCTCTGTGTAATTGGTCTTGGTGAATGTTGATGCAGAAACCAATCGAATCAGAGTTGGTTCCAAAGCCTATGCAATCTGCGGCGAAATCAGACGTATGGGTAAATCCGATGATTGCATTGTGCGTTTGACCAAGAAGGATTTCTACAAATTCCACAACTTCGTGGCACTTTATCACTTAAAATCACTGCAAATCACTTTTATATAACTTAATGAAAATTTTTAAATCAATTTAAAACACAAAAATTGACAACTCAATAAAACTTATTAACAACCATGATTCAATTACTACAGGTTGTCCATTCATTTGACGTTTACTCACAAGAATGAAGATATACACCCGTAAAATTGAAGAGGAGAGTAAAAGAGTAATTTTTTAATGCCATCAAAGTAATCAGTTGCAGGAAAATCATACTTTTTCGCAGTACTAAATACATAAGGATACATTGCACTGCTTGTTTGTTTTGATAGAAAATTTAAGTAAGTTTTTAAAAAAGTAATTTCAATATTTTGTTGTGCAAATCTATTCACACCGCTGTCGGCTTATTGGATCCACTGGCACATTATATTTTCGAATTTTATATCCAAAATACACTGTTTTGCAAATACCGCACGTTATTTTAACAATTACAACTTAATAGTAGCTATTTATATTTCAATTGAAAAAAAAAACGATAAAGTTTAAAAACAATTTTCAATAATAATTATCAGAGCAATAATTATTATAAACGCAATGCACACTATTTTTTTCCTGCTAACAGCAAAATATAGAATAACTACTTTTTTTTAAAAAAAAAAAACAACAAAACACTGAAACATAACTTTTTTCATAGAAGACCACAAAACCCTGGTTGTCATTTATATATGAGAGAGAATATATTTTTTTTACAAATTTACGGGTGTTGTCAAACGAATGGACAACCTATAATAATTGAATCATGTTAACAACTTATTGAAAACTTTTGTTATTTGCTTTGCTTTTTTTCGTAAACAACTGATTCTTACAGCTAAGGTACCCACCACAAGAGAGAATTTTGTCTACTAACAGTACCTTCATACATATACCTTGTATCAGCGTTGAATTGTTGTAAACGAATCCAGTGTTCCTTTGTGGCAAAATGCAGAAAAAGTTCAGAAAAGTAGTCTAAATTTTGTTAAAAATGTACGCAAATAGTAATGCATAGTAATGTTAAAAAGAGCAGCGGACCAAATGTCAAAAATGGACCATTTTTAGTCCAATTGGGAAACCATGTCCTTGACCAAAAATAAAACCCGAAAATTATATTTTTCTTTGACCAAAGAAATTTTAATGAAAAGGCAACTGTTATTTAAGCTTTAAAAGATAAAATCAGATTAATACTTTTATATCTGAGCAAAAACTTGAAAATCATAAAATTATGATTAATGCTTAAGTTTTTAGATATAGCTTAATGATAACAGTCCCTGATACAAATACCTTGTCAAAAAGTTGAAAAAATAAGTGAAATAAAACAAGCTCAAAACCGCAAAGGTTTAATTAATACATTTTTATAGAACTTTCTGAGATTGAAATTTTTATCCAGAAATCCCATTATTTGTTTTAAAAAATTTGATAACGATCGAAATCGGCCAACATATATTAATACTTTCATCGGAAAAGGACAAAGTTGATTCCATTAACTTAAATAATATTGCGCAGCAATGGGCTACCTTAAAAAAGGAAGAATTATATTTAAATGTTATACTTAAAAATTAAGTTTTTATTTTTTATTTAAAACATATTTTTTTTAATTAATTTAAAAAATTAAAAGAAAAAATGATAAAGAAATTGAAAGCTCTGTTTATTTTTAATACATATAAACTATGAATTATTAAAACAAAAACGAAAATAAATTTTTGAAATACTTTTATTTTCTTTGATAGGGAACGATATGGATCTTATTCACTTGAAAAAAATTTCGATTTTCTGGTTAAAAGAGCAGATAAAAGGCCAAACCAAAAAAACAAAAAAATTCAAAACATAATTATATGTATTTAAATATACACTTGGGTTTTATTTTACACAAAATTTTTTAATAAAAATAATTACAAAATGTTTTTCTTAGCCGTTCAAATGAAAATACCCCTTAAGATGTATTTATATTGATCGAACGTATGAGTAACTTTATTTAATTCAGCTATGTTGTATTTAAAAAAAATGTCGGGACTTAAGGGTGTCCAGTCGGTCGAAATACATTGCTATCCCCCAATCAAAATGGCCTTGGTACGCCTCTGGTCTCATGGCGGCGTGCTCACAGTTTAAACAATAACAAATGCTATAAATACGATTTGTTAAATGTACGCTTAAACTGTGAATAGCCTTATTGATAATTAATCGTATGTCAATGAGAAGACTACACAACCCCGTTTGTCAATAATTTCAAAGAGAGAATACGTGTTTGTTTACATAAAATAAAGATATGTCAAATATGTACTTAACCTTATTCTGATTGAATCATGGGTAAAGCTATAAATCAAACAAGCTATAAAGTGATGAAGTTATTTTCTTAAATAGCCACAAACATGGTTGTTTTAAGGTATAAAATTATTTGTATCTACATTACATCTTCATCTATGCATAGAACAGCGAAAATCCGAAAATGCGACATATCACCTTCATCCACTCATGTCTTCTTATAATTTCTAACCTTTACTTATATTAAAAAATGCAGCCTTATATTGAAAAAAAAATCATTTCAAATACTAAACCTAAACTGTTAACAAAAACGTAATAATACTTCAAATTTTACAGCGAAGCGATACAGATACAGCTGAACCACTTAAAAAGTTCAAAAAGAATCATAAGAACAAAATTCTCAATCTTAAGGAGCGTTTCCTTGCTATCAAAGCTTATTATCGCAAACCAATATACAGCAAAGTAGCCAAGAAGTTTAATTGCGATTGGCCACAGATTAGGACTATTATCAAAGAGCGAAAAGACATTTTGGAATATTATGAAGCAGCAACTGCTCCTTATACAACCTTTTCTGTTGAAGACCGTATTTTTCGACGACGAGGGCTTGCATATTTAGGAGCTTGTATGTACGAATATATACAACGAGCACCAAATGCCCATTTGGATGACAAGCTTCTCCTCGCCCAGGCATCTGAATTTTGCTATCTTATGAAAATTAAGGGTTTTCTTCCTTCCGCCCGGTGGCTTAGACAATTCAAGATGTCCTACAATATACCTTCCTGTGACAAGCAAATTGAGATGACCCGAACTCCACCCGCCTCCCTGAAATCAGAAGTAATCATGTCGTACTGCAAACGTTTGATAGAATTAAAGAACAAAAATCCAGTATTGGAAAAAAAGGAGGAAGCAAGCAAAAAACCACAAGCAGAAAATGTTTCGAACTCGGAGAAAACCAAAACTAAGGCTAAAGACACAGACGAAAGTGAATCACGAAAGCTACGACGACAGAAAATAAACCTCTTGGAAAAGGCGCTCTACGAGTTCATCCAACGCTCACAATATCATCGCAATACATTACTCAATGAGGACCTGCATATCAAAGTCGCCTGCAAATTTAATAAAATGCTCGAAATCGAGAACTTCACACCGAACAAAAACTGGATCAAACACTTTAAGCTGCATTACAACATTAACACATCGCAACGAATGATTGTTGTCAATCGAATACCGCCTGCTTCGCTAGATCTCAACGATATTCTAAGCTATTGCAGTGAGCCGGATGCAGAGACAGGCAATGAAAGTCCAACAACTGTAACGATTAAGCATGAAGATGCACAGATGGAGAAAGACGAGTCACAACCAAAGATACTTCAAAATTCGACTGTTCAACCTGAGACAATAATGACATTACAATTCCATAATGTTGGTGAAGTAGACATTAAGCCAGATGTAAGTGATATTGAATTTCAGATAATAGAAGATGATGAGCGGCCAAATTTGAAAATACAACAAATTGAACCAATGCATGTAAGAAAGATCGCTCTGGAACAGTCAGCAGATACCAGTACGGGCCACTGTTCCGATGAAGAAGACATTAAGCCAGATATCACTGATATTAAGTTTGAACTTATGGAAGACGATGAGGAAGTGGAGCAGCTAACTTTAAAAAATCAAAAAACTGAATCAATGCCTGTAGAAAAGAATACAAACACAACTACTTCGCAGCAGTCATCAATCAATTCTGATCGATGTTCTGATGAAGAAGAAATTAAACCAGATTCAAGTGATATTGAGTTGGGTCTTATACATGATGATAATGATGAGCAGCCAGCTTTGAAAATTCAAAAAATCGAATCGGAAAACACTGCGGAACAATTGCCAAAAACCAGCTCAAGATATTATCGAAGAAACAATAATGAAGATCCACCCCAACAGGAAAAAAACAACAGCAATGTAAGTAAAATCAAAACATGTTTTGTCTTCTTCAAATTGATCAAAAAAGGCGAATAAGACCTTTTCCCAGAGTTCCTCTTACGCCAATAGTAAAAATCAGATTTTAATTATTTAACCAATTTAAATTTTTTGTGGTTTATTTTAATGTTATGGGCTTTTTTGGTCTAGTGTTCCTTTTTTTAGTTTTAAGATGAGCCCAATCGTATGAAAACCACTAATACCTCCCATACAAAGTGAAATTATAAATTCAGCGAAAGATCTTAAATCTTAGTTACACACTTTGAGTTTTAAAAAGAGGCAAATCTGATGACAACCACGTCTACCTCCCATTAGTGATGGGCACTATCGAGTTATTTCAACTATCGATAGTTAACTATGAAATGATTTCAACTATCGAGCAATTCTTTCGAATATTTCGTTCATTCATTTACTTCAAAAAATACAATAGTAAATAGTGCACGAAACTATCGAGTGATTTAAACTATCGCATAATTCACTCATTCATTCGAATTCGAAAAAATAGTCACTAATACAAAGAACTATCGTACGATTTTTTACTATCGAAGAAATTATTCATTCATTTGAATTATAAATATAGTAGCTAGTACAAAAAACTATCAAATGATTTTTGCTATCAATTCAAGTATTCATTCATTCGACTTAAAAACCTCTTGAAAATTTTTTTCAGTTTAAAAATATCCCTGCAAACATTTGGAAGACGATTGGAAGAGAAGTTAATTTGGCGAAGCACTTTCGATTCGCCTAAGGGTTCTTTGGAAGATGAATCGCTTTTCGATCGTCCAACCGATGAGTGCGCGATTCAAGAAAAATCTTCAAAATCTATCTTTACTCATTCCGGCGATTGTTGGAAGATAGATCGCTTTTCAATCGATAAATGCACGATTCAAGAAAAATCTTCAAAATCTTAGTTAAAGATTTTAAGCTATTTTAAAAATTTTTAAAATCGAATGTTGGAATATAAAGCAGGCTATACTATATACTTCTCTTTTGAGAACTTTTGTACATATATAAAAAAATTTTTATTTACTTTTGTATATATGCTTCCTCAAATACCCAAATTTGCTTCTTCTTTGTACGTATAGATATTATATGTAGAGCTTTCTTTTGTATGGTGACTTAGAGTGAAATTTTACGTATAACATTTTTGTTATAGGAACTTATACCCTAACACTGAGTTTTGTGGGACATTTTAACACCAATGCTAAATAAGTGAGAAATGAACCCTTAAACACATTTTAAGTTTTCACTTATTTTTGGCATTCAGTTACCGGAGATACAACTACACATTACAATAGTGATTATTATCGGTATATTTCGAAAGTGTATACATTTTGGTGTTTTTTATTTCTAAAATTAACACAGCAGAATGTTTTTTTGCAAAACTTTTGTTGTCACTGTTCCCTGTCAGTGGTGTTATGTTTTCCTTCATTTGCTCGAAACTTTATTTAAGTTACTGATACGACGACAAGTGAATAACTGCAAAAAACACACTATTTATAAATTTATATTTTACTAAATAAGTGGCATTTTAAAGTTTTTATTAAAATTTTATCAGCAGATTATGGTAAGTATAGATTAATATGTCAAGAGTGTTGCCTACGATGTTAAGTGTTAAAAATAAAAATCACATGTTTTTATTTGATTGCTTAGTATTTAGCTGTTGTATAAAGAAAAACACAACGAAAGGTACACAATTACGTTTAAATACAATATGTGTTTATTTTTATTGAATATCCGGTTGATCTTATAGGAATTCTAAAAGAGTGAAGCGAAGCGATATGCCTAAAAAGATGCTTATGTCCACACGAACTAGGGAAAGAACCTACAAGCGAACATACAGGACCAATAAGAAATCGAAGAGAACACAAACAGTCGTTTCATCAGATAACTCTTCTGAGAGCAATCATTCAATTACAGATTCTATGCAATAAATTAATCTTTAACGGGGAAAATATCTACCAGATCACAAACTAGCCTTACACCATCTCCGTCAAACTTACTTTCATGCAGTAATTCAAAAAGATCGGAGAGGTATTAATTAAATTAATTAAATATTGAAAACAAAAAGCTTCAACATGAAAATGAGCGTTTAAAATTTAAATTTAAATTTAAACTTAAACCAAAAAGAAGCAAGATAAACACAAGATTATCTATTATTACATAAGATTAAAAAAACAAATTACCAAAACTTATTTGATAAAGTTGTAAAAAATAAGTTGGTTCTGTTGAAACGAAAGTATAAGCAGAAAACAAAAGATAACAATGCAGCCATTGCATCGAAAATATTGAAGTGGTACAAATTAAAAAATGCGATGGGCTGCAAAAAACAAAACACAAATACACCTCTATCGAAAAAACTCTCAACGAAAATGAGTAAAGTTTTTGAATTCTTTTTAAGAGATGACGTTAGTAAGGCTTCTGCAGGAAAAAAAAGAATCTATTACTCGTGGCAAAGAGAAAAAACAAAAAAGATGCTTGTGCGATACAATGAAGAAAAGCCTTTACTAGGTGTTCAAAACAGAAAATGAAAAACTTGCTATGTCTTATACCACTTTTACGAAGCCAAAACCTTTTTGGGTTAAGAAACCTTTACATATGGATAGAAATAGTACTTGTGCTTGCCAACAGCAGGCTAATATTAAACTAAAAACTTCAAAAGTGTTTCATGAAAAGTTTATCTCCAACCAAAGCCATGGAATTGAAAAACATTATGTGGGCCTCTTTAAAGTTTGTAAATCTACAAATCTTTGCTTGCAATACTTATCTTTGAAATACTTGCAAGTGGTTCCAATGGGAAATTATTAACGAAAAAAGACACAACAAAAAGAAAGACTTTCATGAAACATATCGTGTAAAAGTTATAAAAAAAGTAGAGAAAGTTACAACATTAGCTAGCCTAACAGATCAATTTCAAATATTATGCATCCCACTTTTGCAAACCAAACTTACGCGAAACTGAAACAATAATACATATTTGAATCTGAAGAAGTTCAAATGTTTCATTTTGGTGCATCGCGAAACCAAGCATCACTCCACACAGGTTTAATTTATCTTAAAACCTAGAAAAGCCAATGAACTTTTGTACGATTTCAGAGAGCCTGCACCATGGGTCCTGGTGCAATTTGGGCACATTTGGATCCAGTTTTTGATTTTTTTAAAAAAAAGGTGGTAATTGTAACGACAATTCCTTTCTTTTAGACAGACCATCATCACAGTATCGGACACAAAAAATTTTTTTATATGCAAAAGATTGTTTGACAAAAAATGCACATGCGCAACTTGGTCCTTTTTCGAAACATCCCATGGGAAAGGCGCAGCAGATGGTGTGGGTGCTGTTCTGAAGCGTACGGTAGACAGTTTTGTGGCCTATGGAATGGACATTATGGATGCTTATCAATTTTAAGACGCTCCTAAAGGCAAAGTTAATGTGGAATTGTATTACGTAAATGCACAACAAATATCCGGCATTAATAAAATATTGCCTAAAAATTTTAAACCATACAAGGAACGAAAGATATTCATCAAATTGTTTCATGCTCAAAAGAAACAATAATTTATAGAAATCTCTCTTAAATCTGTGCAAAAAATAACTGGCTTAAGCGAAGGTTGTGCAATTGCCAAAGGTTAAAAGGAAAAACTGTAAAAATTAAAGAAAACGCAAAGCATAGCGTGTCAAAAAAGATAAGATCTGTTTACAATGAAGTTTACACAGATTCAGAGTAGCAAAATACATTTTTAAGTGAAGTATTTCTTTTCGTTTTTTATACTTTTTTTATACGTTAATGAATTGAGAATAAATGTTTATTTTTTGTTACGTTATCCATTTTTGTTTCATTGTGTACGGAGTGTTGCCAATTGTCTTGAGTGTTGTGTTGCACTTTTTATTTAAATTTCTTCCCTAATTAACTATTTTTTTCAGGGACCAAAAATAACGACAATTTTTGAAATTTTAGATCAAAAGATTATGTATAAAAATTTGTTGTATAATTCTTTTAAATATAGCAATTTGACGCTAGGGAGCTTCCATTTGTTACAAGATTTTTTTATGATTTTAAAGATAAAAATCACCTCAAACCAATTATTTTTTATCGATATTTTTTCGATCAGAAATAAAAGTTATTTTTTTTGTCGTTTTTTTTTTCAATCAGAAATAAAAGTTATTTCTGGGTCATTATTTTTTTCAATCAGAAATAAGTTATTTCGTGCTCGTTATGTTTTTTCAATTAGAAATAAAAGTTATTTCGTGGTCGGTTTTTTTTTCAATCAGAAATAAAAGTTATTTCATAGTCGTTATTTTTTTCAATCAGAAATAGCAGTTCTTTTTTACCGTAATTTTTTTCTAACAGAAATAAAAGTTATTTCTGGGTCATTATTTTTTTCAATCAGAAATAAGTTATTTTGTGGTTGTTACACAGAAAATAAAAAAATTGACTTATTGCCTAAACTTGATTAGGTAATCTGAAATGTTCTACTTCACCTAATCTCTTCGGCAACTTTTCTGCTTGCACAGTTAATAAAACAATCATGCATTAGGTTTTAAACCTAATTAAAAATTGTAAATTCGACTGAAATTTTGTCTAGAAAATAGCCAAATTTTTTATATATTTTGCCTAATGCAAGCTGTTGAGTTCGTATTTCACTTGTTATATAAATTATTTAAAAAAAAATTATTTTGAAATTTTCTTTAATCATTTTTTAATCATTTTTCAAATATAATTTTTTCAAATGATTTCGAACGTTTCACTAAAAACAAACATATTAAAGAGAACATAATTAACAAAACATCTATCGGATTAGTTAAATTTTATTCCTTTGTACTACTGGCAATGGAAGGGGACCAAATAATTGTTCTGCCAACAAACAACCTTTGCTCACAGATGCTGAAGCTTCTTTTGGATTGGGGGCTGGAGGAGCTTATTCCTGACTTCACAGGTATTTATACAAGGATAATTTCAGCAAAATGTCGCTAGTAATCCTTTTTTTATAAGCGGACTTTATTTAGCCATGTCCGCTTGTTCGTCTGTCTGTCTGTGATCATGAAAACAGCCGTAATGTTACAGCTATCTAAACGAAATTCAATACATGTATGTATAAGTTTTTCATTCAAAAAAAAAAAAAGATCAAGTTCGAAAATGTGCCCAATCGTATGAAAACCACGCTTTCCTCTCATACAAAGTGGCTTTACCAAATCGGTAAAATTTCTTTAAATTTCACTGAAATTACTATAATGGCTTTAAATTTTTGAAATTTGTTTAAATGTTTACTATATTTCATGCATGGGCACACTGCAGTAAATATTTACTACATTACTAGAAGCAGTAATCAGTAAACTTTTACTGATAATGAAATGTAGTTTACATACCCAGTAAATTTTTACTGATTACTGGAAAAAATTGCAGTAAAATTTTGTTTTTACTGATTACTGAAAAAATTGCAGTACAATTTTTTTTTACTGATTACTGAAAAAAATTGCAGTAAAAATAAATTTTTACTGATTACTGAAAAAAATTGCAGTAAAAATAAATTTTAAAAGTAAATAAAAATTTACTGGTAATGCAAATTGAATTTCATTATCAGTAAAAATTTATTTGTACTGCAATTTTTTTCCAGTAATCAGTAAAAATTTAATTTTACTGCAATTTTTTCCAGTAATCAGTAAAAATTTATTGGTAATGCAAATTGAATTTCTTTATCAGTAAAAATTTATTTTTACGTTAATTAGTTTTTATGATCTACTAAATAATTACATGAATTAAGATTGTGAGCTTTAGATCAAGTAAGTTTTTAAGAAGGCAACAACAACAACAACAACTCTGTATAGAGTCAATTACTTAGCTGACTAGACAGTCTGTTTCGGAAATCGCTACATTTTCCTCTTCAGCAGTCTTTGAGTGATTAAGCTGTGACCAACTCACTGTTTAAACTAGTATATGAATGTGCAGATTTTGGAATTCATACTTATGAATTGTATGGCTGCCAATCATATGACATTTTAAAGCAGTAGGCTATTTATAGATCACCGCCATCAACTCTATCAAAGGTTGCCATCTGTTCTAGTTGCTTCTTTATTTATTTCAATATTCTTTGGTGTTTGATAGTTTGTCGAAATGCACCATAGAAATGAAACGAGTTTTTGCTTCGCCAGAAGCTAGTGTTCTAACTGAAGTCAGCTAAGTCTAGTCAGCTAAGTGATTGACTCTATACAGAGTTGTTGTTGTTACCTTCTTAAAAACTTACTTGATCTAAAGCTCACAATCTTAATTCATGTAATTTATTTTTACTGCAATTTCACTGGTACTGCAAAGTGCCCATCTATGCTTCCACACAACCCCAATTTGCAAATCGAATCGGTTTGGAGTTATAGGCCGTATAGCTTCGGAATTCGGCATTCGATTACAATTTACACACGCAGTTTCATTGATAATATTTTATGGGTGTTTGGCAACGGGGGCATGCCAGCAGCGCAATGATTTAAATTCGCAAATATTATTGATGGACTGCACAGAGAAGATGCCTATTTCAACTTCGGTGAGGCCAATGATAGCCCTTTTTTAATAACCAAAAATTAGTGCAAAATAAGTTACGCAATTTTAAATTTTTATAGGATGAAAACTTCATTGAATCAACAATCAATATTAGAAAAGAGCATTACCTGGCGAGAAATTTAACCCTACAATCTTTTATAATTGTCGTTGGTGAAACCATTAATTAGCTCCAACACTTGTTTTAATATATTTAATGATGCTATTTATCAAACGGAAAACTTTTTAAAAGCGGTTTCAGTAATTTTTCAAATATAAAATAAATGATAATTTATTGTGAAGAGTTACTAGTAAACAATTTTGACTCACATTTTTATCGTTATAAAATAAGAAGAGAACATAACAAACTTTTAACATTAATTGAACCATCAAATATAAGACTTCCACCACTTCATATTATTACGCTTTAAAATAATGATTTAATCATAAAAATTAAACCACCTTTTATATAGTTTAAATATTACAATGCCTTATTATTTTGCAAAATGTTTAAAATTAATAATACGAAAGAAAAACCTATTTTTAATCAAACTTTTTACTGTTGTTATCATGTGGTAACTATTATTAACTATTTTAATCACTGTGTCTTATATAAACTCAAAATAACTCTCTTTTTTCTTGTGAACAGTTGATTCCACCTGGTTTTGCAATGTTTTTGTTATAAAAATTTTATGTTTAAATAAATATTATTGTAATGAGTCACATAAGTTTTTAATAGAACATACTATAAGATAAGTGATTTAAAAAAATAATAGGTAATACAATCACTTTTAAAATTTCAGAACTTATTGTCTTTGTTTTATTTATTTCGATTGGTTTGTATATTTAGTTGTTTATTTACTCCAAAAATTTAGATCCTTAACTAAATCAAAGAGGAAAAATTATCTAAAGAACTGGAATAGTTTTCTAAAATAAGAAGTTGTTTTTCTCACTCTAAAGTAGATATGGTATCAAAATAAATAGTTAACTTTTCTAAAATATTTAGGTGCCGTTCCTACTCCTCTTAAATGAGAAAGCCATCTAAATAGTTAGACAAATTTTCTAAAATCAGTAGTTGCTTTTCCAATTCTAGAGTAGATATGCTATCAAAATAAATAGTTGATTTTGTGAAAATATGTAGGTGCCGTTTCTAATTTTAAGTATGCAATGCCGTCTAAATAATAAGATAATTTTTCTACACTTTGTTGGTGTAGAACCTTCTCTGAAGTGGATATTGTTTCAAAAATAAATTGTCAATTCTTCTAATTAATTATGTGTCTTATCTATTTTATGGTCGAAAATAAACCTAAAGATTTATGTGCTTTATATACTAACGCAGTTAGAGTACCTAATTCTTTTCTAATATTTTAACATTTTGAAATTTATAGAGCACCTAAACAAATTCGTTGACTGAAAATCACCGGATTAATTTAGCTGAATTTTCTACATTTTTAGGTAAAATGTCTACTCATTTTTTTCTGTGTATTTTTTTCAATCAGAAATAAAAGTTATTTCGTGGTCGGTTTTTTTTCAATCAAAAATAAAAGTTATTTCATGTTCGTTATTTTTTTCAATCAGAAATAGCAGTTATTTTTACCGTTATTTTTTTCGATTAGAAATAATAGTTATTTTTTGATCGATTTTTTTTTTATTAGAATCTTGACTTTTCTCTTCTTTTCTCAACTCAACTCTTATATCATAATCTCTATTAGCGAAATCACTATGCAGCAGTTGCAACGAAACAAAGCATTTTAATCTGATTGTCTTATTGGCAAACAAACGAAGTCCAAACAAGAAAAAAGCCAAATTGCTGTCAAAACAAGCCAAGAACCCTACCTATTTTTTGTGAAAGGAAAAACGTGAGAAAATTCCCACGATCTATAAATTTTTTTATAATGTTGATTTTATATGATTTAAATACAAATTCTAAATGTTTCATAGTTTAAATCATACTTGATTTTAAATACAAATTCTAGTTGTTTGATAGTTTAAAATCGTTTATTGAGCTTAGGTCAAAGTTAGTATAAAACTTATTAAATCTGGAATACTGTGGCATATTCATAATTGTTTTGTTGAAAAATCTTTTCAGTTTTTTGTATACAAACTATAATATACGTTATGTTACAAATTTTTCTTGCAAAAAAGTACAACTTTTTATAAGTTTTTATATATTACTAGTATTCCCCGGCAGACGTTGTTCTGTCACAGACCGCCTTACTGCCATATACGAAAATGTCAAGAAATATCAAATATATTCACCATTTTCAGTATAGCTACTGAAAGTAACCATATGAACTAAATTACCAAATTTTAGTCTTATACTTTAGTCTTATATTTTAGTCATTTTTGTTGTTTTGTAAGCGGTAAAAAGGGGTGCGGCAAAAATATTTCCCCTAAACCATCTCGTAATCGAAACAAATCGACTGCCAAAATTTCAGCTCAATTTAGCTTAAGCCTGGCGAACTTTGCTTCACTCCACGCTGACCCCCCGAAAAGTGAGTTTTACTAAAGTGGGACGGTCCCATTTTCAGTGCACTTGCCGAGAGTAATCATACGAAATAAATTACAAAATTTTTGTCTAATGTGACCTAAACTGTTGAAATAAAACATTTTCATTGGTTTGTGGGCGGTAAAAAAAGGGGCGTGGAAACCAATGTATAGTACAGTTGCTGACAGTAACAATACAAGCTAAGCCAAAGTTTTAGCTCAATCGGACCAGCAGTCAATTTTAATAATTTCTCAAAAAGAGGGTGTGCCTATATAGCGATAACGCCCATTTTTAGTGCAGTTGCCGAAAGTAAACATACAAACTTAAGTACCAAATGTTAGTCTTATACGGCCAAAACGGCTTGAAGTATAGCATTTTCACTGATTTGTGGTCGGAAAAAATGGGTGTGAAAACCAATTTTTCGTACAGTAGCTGACAGTAAGCACACAAACCAAATTTAAGTCTTATACGACCAAAACCATATTAAATAAAGCATTTTCATTAGTTTGTGGGCGGTAAAAGGGGGCGTGGACACACTTTTAGTACAGCTACCGACAGTAACCATACAAACTGAATTACCAAATTTAAGCCTAATACGACAAGAAACGTCCGAAATATAGCAATTTTTGGATTTGTGGGAAGTAAAAGGGGGGGCGTGGAAACCCATTTTTAGTGCAGTTGCCGACACTAACCAAATGTAAGTCTTATACGATCAAACCGTCTGAATAAAGCATTTTCATTGATTTGTGGGCGGTAAAAGGGGGCGTAGACCCATTTTTAGTACAGTTGTCGACAGTAACCGTACGAACTAAATTGCTAAATTTTAGCCTTATACGACCCAAGCCGACTGAAATTTGGCATTTTCATTGATTTGGGGGTGGTAAATATGGGTGTGGCAACTTTAAGATACATAAAGATATTGATTTGTGGGCGGTAAAAGTGGGCGTGGAAACATTTATAAATAGTGACCACCTCTTGGAGCACCTACACAGCAAGTTTCACTATAACTCAGGAATTCCCACTTTTGTGTATAACTCAGGAATTGCCATGATTTCGAAAAAGTGGGCGTACAGTTATTGTGACCACGCCCATTTTTACAGTTACCGACAGTAACCCTCTGAACAAAATTACTAAATTTTAGTTTTTTACGATCAAAACCGCCTGATATATACCCTTTTTTGGTTTGTGGTCGATAGCTTAAATTTGGCTTGTATGGGAGGTGCCATACTTGATACTAAAAAATGTAAATTAATTCATTTATAAAGTTACAAAAACAAAACACATTAAGGGTATTCACAATTGCGTTGTTTACAGTGTAGTTAAAAAAACCCCGTAGTATTGATACCACACTTTACCGAGCGGTTTTTAAATTTTTTGTTATTTGATATGAAGTCAAATAAGGTTTATAAGGAGTTAGCCTTACAACCCTATTCTGGCAAATTAACGAATTGTTAACCAGTATTTTGAATATTTCAATGTGTTGTAATTTTTTGATTTGAAAACAAAATTTGAAGCTCAAAAATAATAAATTCTGATAAAAATTGTCATCTGCTTTTCTTTTATTGACAATTTCATTCCAAAATTTTGTTTTTTGTGCTCCAAATTTTGTTTTGAAAACAACAAACATATAGAAATATTCAAAATACTGGTTAACAATTTGATAATTTGCCAGAATAGGGCTGTTATTTGACGTCAAATTGTATTGAAAAAAAAATTAATTTTATTTTTCATTTCCAATAGGCTAAATGGCTGTAAAAATGCAATTAATATCGGCACAACAAAATTCGAACAATTCAACTTTAAAAATAAGTAGAAAAAATTGTGATGACCTTGAGAAGTCAAATTAGGTGCGCTGTACTCTCAACATGTCCTTCTTTAAGAATTTTCATAAAGTTTGGATGTGCTTGTTTATTTATGGTTTTGGCACGCTGTGTTATAATTTAAGAAAAATAATATTAGTTATCAAATTATTAACTCGGCTTTTTTTTTGAGCGCGAGTGTAGATATATAACAATCTTTATATAAATAGGCGTGGGAAAGACAGTTCGGTACCATTTGCTCCCGTGTTTCTCAACCGATTTGCATAATTCTTCTTTCAAATGAATAAAAGTAGGAAGAAGGAGTGCACAGAATACTTTTTATGACCTTTGACCTGAAATATGAGCGTTCAAAACAGAATTTATTAAATAAAAGCTAAGCTATACGAGATGGAAGAACACGGTTTAAGAGGAAATTTTAGACATTGCTGAGATGTACCAAAACTATCCCAGACATTTCTCGCTATCTTTTACGGATACCCTACAATAAGCTTTTTTTTATGTAACATGTGCGAATATATCGTCGTTGTGTGTGCAATACCGCGTATCCGCCACTTGCAATACCGCGTATATTGCAAAAAGGCCAAAATTAATTTCATTTTCATTTTTAGCATTTATGATTGATTTATTCATTTTGAATTTTCAAAAATAATATTCAAAATAAAATAAATATTTGAGTACAATGCAAGTATCTAATTTCAATAAATGGTTACTTGAGTTGAAAATCCATTCAAAAGTTTAAAAGAAAGTTCGTTTTTCTGCACTCCTGTTAAATTTTACTATGGCCGTATGTGTGTATGTGCAAGTGGCGGATACGCGGTATTGCACTCGAAACGACGATATATTGGGATTGTGAAATTTCTTACAAGCAAAAAATTTTTAAAAATTTTTGTATGAAAAGTCGTTGGTTAGCACTGAGCGGCAAACTGAAAATAGAAATAGATTCGGTTTTTAACCATTTTCTATAGAAAAGTATACGCCCATCTAAAAAAGAAAGCGATTTCCTATCACAGTGTAGGTCGAAGGTCATAGTGAAATGGTCGAATTTCGACCACTGGCGATTTCTAGAAGTTTAAAATTTGACTGGCCTATCTTTCTCCAAAGGGATTTTAAATAAAACACATTCATTGTTTTGGCATGACGAAAAATTTCAATTTATACAACTTTCATGCTTACAAAGAATCGAGTAATGTAGTATGAGTGTTTTAGATCTGTAACTTATTGATCCTTTGGTTTGCAGATATGTGGGCATTATGTCCCCTGATTTATGATTTCAATTTGGTTAGCCTGCCGTACTTTTAAAGCATTTTAGAACACATTCATTGTTTTGGCATGCAGGTGACGATATATTCTTGGCAATAACTTATGCTATGAAAAAAATATTAAGATAATTGTTTATAATAAATTGCTTTTTTGAGTTTGTATACTTATAAAAAAATGAAACAACACAACTTTGCAACAAAATTTCCAAAAATTTAAAGCGAATTTTACCAAGTATTTTGATTCTGCTTTAAGACAAATAAGAATGAAATTTTGAATTTCTGACTGTTGGTTTTGTGCAACGATGTTGCATTAAATATGCAGTATTGTGCGTAACCTAAGCAACTTTTACCTTTACATTATAAAGTCGTTAAATTTTTCAAAAGTATTTTTTATTTTGAAGTGTATGTAGTATGAAATAATCCATATACTTCATAAGCTTCAACAAAAAACTTAATATTGCCTAGGTTTTCCACTGTTTATTTTGCAATATATTTTGTTTTGATTTTTTTATTGCCTTATATAAAGAAAACCCTTTCTTCAAAACATAAACTTCAAAAACTATAATAAAAAACATTGTTGCATCATGAGATTACTTATATTTTTTAACAAAAAATGTATTTTAAAACAATTTCAAACCATAGAACTTTTTTAAATTAATTTTAATATAATTTTTTAAAAATAACGCAATCATAACATGCATTTCAGCACCAAAGTTCAACGCTGGTTGTTGAAGATCTGCATGTGGAAAACTTAAATGCATTAATTGAATTTCAACTTCAACGCAACAACTACAAGAGAGTCCGTAGCAAAGATAGGGAGAAGACACTCCCATTGAAGTACCAAACGTTGTATGCTCACATGGACACAATGCTCTCAAGACTGCCGCAAGAGAAGGTTGACCGGGTGTCTAATAAAATTTTAAGTTTCATCACTGAGGAGCTGTATAATACTGAATAACTAAATATCTTTTGAAGTCACACTAGCTTACAATAGTTTGTTTTTCACGTGTACTTTACTGAAAAAACGTTTATCGTACTAATTTGAGGTTCCTGATCACGAAAATGCTAATAATTTATTTTTTAAAGATGCATTTTAGAGTTATTAGCAAAAAACAATTTCTTACTCTTCCAAAAACATAAATAAATTCAAATTCATAGTTCAAGACAGTTTTTGCAAAAAATGTCGAAAAATGGGCTGCTTTGGAAAAAATAAATTAATATCATTTTCGTGATCAGCAACTCCGAATCAGTTTTAAAAACACTTTTTTAGCCAAATACATTTTCAGTATAATATATTCCGATATCTTCTCGAAAATTTAAATTAATATTTTTTTGTTTTTAACTTTATTTTATTTAAAGGACAGTATATTAATGATAAACTGAATATGTTTTGAAGTTATATTTTCAAAAATTTCACTTAATAATTTTTATGGATTTTTTTCAAACTCAATTTTATTAATGTATTACTTAAATGAAAAATAATAAAAACTTCATAATGTCTTAGATAATGTGCTCGTAGATACTTCCTTATACTACGTTTACAGTGGACCAAATGACACATTTTAAATGAGTCATTCAAAAGTGTTTCCTGTTATAGTATCGTGTAAACACCCTAATCATAGCATCCCTGGTTCGATAACTCAACTTTTGACTTTAAAGTTGAGTTATCGAACCAGGATGCTATGATTAGGGCTTTTACACGACACTACTATGATAAACACTTTTGAATGACTCATTTCAAATGAGTCATTTCAAATGAGTCATTTGGTCCAATGTAAACGTACTTACATATTTTACTGAAAAGTGACAGCTCATCTCATGAAATATATCTCAAGAAATATTTCAAGAGATAAATTTCATGATATGAACAGCTTCATGATATGAGGGTCTACACTTGAGATATATATCATGAAATTTAATATGACAGTTCGCATGCAATCAAAAATTTTAAGTGGAGACACTGAGTTAAACTTGAGAACTTGAGCAGTTGCATGGTAGAAGAATACAGGTAGAAGCTTCAGATGAGAGCATACTGCTGGAAATGTCAAAACGAAGCAAAACTTTTTATTTATTTTCTTTTGTTTCCATTGTGCCAGTTTACACAAGGTTCACTCAACCGACTCACCGAATGTCAAATAAAAGTGAGTCGCAAATATTTTAGAATTTTTAATACTCTTGTCTCTCTTCATTCAGCTTCTTACTTCCTCATCTCTTCTGTGGACATCAAAGTGAGTCGGTTGAGTGAAGCTAGTGTAAACTAGCACATTTGCCACACAGCTGAATTCGACAGGCATTGTGCCTAACTGCACAAGTCCTCAACTGCACAGGCAAGTGCACTGAATCGTGAATACCCCTAATGTTTACAATTTACAATAAAATTTAAAATATGATATTCACATTAAAAGTAGGTATTTACTTTATTATTTACAAAAAATTCTTAGATCCACTATAATATTGCAGCAATAAAATTATGTATCTTTCAACCAGAACAGCTGTTGTTTTTTTCTTCACATAAAAATTTTTACTCTTCACCAAAATTTCGCGTGTAGCCTAAAATATGCCTAAAAATTTTCGTTCCTACAGCATACTTAGCTTAAGAAATAACTTTCATTTTTGATCGAAAAATATTGATCAAAAAATAGCTGTTATTAAATTATTGATTGATAGCGATAATCGTTATTGGCGGTATCGGGTTTTTTTTAATTCATCCAAGAAGAAGGACGCTTCAGCAACTAGCTTTATTGTAATTCTATTTCTTGTAAGATTATACAAATTCTTTAAACCAACATTATGAAACAAAGTAAGCCTTACTTGTTTATTTTTAATTTACTTAAATTTAAGCATATTTTAAGTATACTTTTATGATACAACACTCAAGACAAAAGTTTTATTATCTTTAAATTTTTTACTTTAACAGAATTTTTTAAAGCGCGTAACAGTTATTAACGTGGATTCACTGACCACCTTCAGCAAGTTTTGCAAGTTTTTTATATGAAGTTTTTGCCCCCTATCTCTCTCCACACTCAATGATAGAGTAACAAAAACTTGCTGCACACTCTCTGACTTGATTAAAATATTTTAAATTTTTGCAGAAAACTTGCTGAAGATGATCAGTGAATCCTGCTTTATGGATTCATTTATTTTTACAACAGTAGCCATATTTATAGTTGAACGATATTAAAGTTGAAAAAATTTAAAGATTTCTGTCATATCCATATTTTTTTAAATTCATCCATATACATATTAAGGCGCCTCACGAAAAAAAGTTGTTCGGCACAAATGCTCAAAATAATCCTTGGCTTATGTTATGATGTTTCCACAAATATTTTCACTCTAGCGATAGCCATTCGTGAGCTGGAATGGTTTGAAATAACCTCTAAAAATCGAGTTTTTTGTAAAAATGTTGGCTGGTGTGGTAATTTTAAATACAAAAGGGTCAAAAATAGTAGTAATAAAAAAGCTCTTAAAATCTGCATCAAAAAATATAAAATTTATTCCACGAGAGCAAAGATAATGCAGATTTTCATTAATTTTTTGAATGTTTTTTATATTTGCACTACTATTCAAATAACTTCATTATTTTCAATGCGATTCTCGTTTTCAAGATACCGTTGTAAAGGTTTTAAGTGCTTGTATTGATTCCTGATCAGAATTTCTAAAATCGATGTATCTTTAAACTAAAAAATTAATTTTAAAGTTAGCACCCACTGAAAAAATATGGTGAGAAATTAAAAAGAAAATAATTAAAAAAATTTACATATATTAGTTTTAACTGTAATCAAGTGTAGACACTCTGAAACAAAAAGCAGCCAACACCTTTTTAACGGTAGCTTGAAAACGAGAATCGCATTAAAAACAATAAGTTATTTGAATTTTAGTGAAAATAATATTAAAAAAAATTTATGAAAATCCGCATTATCTTTGCTCCCGTGGAAAAAATTTTCTCTTTTTTGATGCAGATTTGAAGAGCTTTTTTATTACTACTATTTCTGACCCTTTTTTTATTGAAAATTAACACACATTTTTTTACCACACATGAAAACATTTTTACAAAAAAACTCGATTTTTAACCATTCCAGCTCACGAATGGCTATCGCTAGAGCCGAAATATTTGGGGAAACATCATAACATAAACCAAGGATTATTTTGAGCATTTGTGCCGAACAACTTTTTTTTTCCTCAATGGAGCGTGAGGCGCCTTAATGCATATGTATGTGCTAGTTCTATAACGTCACTTTTGTGCTCAATGCCTTGTTGAGAATTTTAATTGAATAATTTTATTTTGCAGCAAGCCACAGACCAAACAACTCATTCGATAGATGAAAATCGTGACAAAATCCTTATCACACTAGAGGATCAAGTACATGTGATCAAAGCCTATGATGACCACATGTCAGTCGACACAATAGCTAGAGAATTCAATTTCCAGCGGGAAGAAGTACAACAAATTGTACAAAATCGCAGGAAAATTATGAAGAACTATGGAAATGAGCAGACGAGAGCAATGAGCAGACGTCAAGATATCGCATTTTTAGCACAATGCATGTTCGAGTACATACAGCGGGCACAATACTATAAAAATATCAGCCTCGACAACGAAGCACTCCTTGATGTGGGAACCAGATTTGCTAAACTTCTGAAAATTAAAAAGTTCACTGCCGGCCAATCGTGGCTTAATCAATTTAAGATCACCTATAATTTACCTTTGTCGCAACGCCAAATCGTGTTGGAGCGGACTCCACCCACTTCACTAAACTTTAAACATATTGTAATGTATTGTAGGCGACAGCAGATAAGCAAGCGAATTCACCAAGATCCACAGACGCTAAGAACAAATTCGAGCACCACACAACTCGTGTATGCTGCGTCAGCCAATGAAGACAATATAAGTGTGCTGCGCCAGCATAAGATAGAGACTCTGGAAAAGGCGCTTTATGAGTACATTCAGCGATCGCAGTACCATCGAAATAGGCCGCTCGATGAGGATCTGCAGATCAAGGTTGCCTGTGAACTAGATAACATACTAAAGATCGAAAAATTCTATCCGAACAAAGGCTGGCTAAAACACTTCAAGCTGCATTACAACATCAATACATCGCAGCGTATGATCGTAGTGAATCGCATACCACCTGCTTCGCTAGATCTCAATGATATTCTCAGTTATTGTGGTTACACATATGAACGGAATGACCAGAAAAGTCCAAAAACAGTTACTGTAGAGCATGCTGATACGCTGGACAAAGCTGAAGAAAAGACACTGTTACAGCTGGAAGTACAGAAGCCAGAACAACTGCTTGCTGCTGTGGAAGCTAATGATGCTATTGAAGAAGACATTAAGCCAGATGTAATAGATATAAAAATTGAGTTACCACAAGTACAGGAACAGGTACCGCCAATGCACAGCACAAGTACTGCAGAAGAAGAAAAACAAAAAGAAGAACCAGGTGAAGAAGAAGAAGCAGCAGCACTACAGCCACCACCTTTACAATTGCAAAACATTGATTCGCTTCATATGGAGGATACCAGCGATGATGAAGTATTGCCGAAACTTACCAAAAACTATTCAGATGCGCTTAAGAAACTGAAGTCCTTGGAGGAATTTGCATTGCTTGAAGAAAACTTTCGCGCCATAGGTTTGATCTCGCAACTGGAGAATATATTCAAGAATCCGCCTTTAAGGTCAAACTAAAACAAAGATGATGCAAAATCGTATGTTAACTACATTGTTCTAAATGTTATTTTGTAAAAAATACAATGCACTTATTTTAAACGATATGATAGAAAATAATTAAGTCTCGCTTAAGCTTTTAAAAAAGATATGAACATTTATAAATCTGTGTTTTCCAATAACAACCATCAACTGAGTTTCATTGAGAAAATCAAGCCTACTATTGCTTAAGCTTAGGTTGCGACTCTGAAAAAACATCAACAAGTATTTTAACTTTGGTGCATTCAATGATAGTTGACAGATAAAAATTTGAAAAATTACATTTTTGGAAATCACATCCTTCAAAATGGTCAGAACAGAAAAAATTTTCAAATAACATTAAATTTACTGATTTATTTTTTACAGATTTACTATATGTATGGATTTATGCATATAGAAGCGCAGGTCCTCTGGTTTTAAGAATAAATGAAACCGGCTTATTATCAAAGACCAGGTGAATTTCTTTAAGCACGATTTGTTTGGATAAAATTAAATGAAAATGTCTGTTACCTTCAAGTTTGGTTCAAATTTCATTTTCTAATAGCGAGAGGATATGTTTCCAAGTAAAATTAAAATCCAAAAGTTTGCGCTTTTTTATTGCAAAAAAAAAATTCCCTTTATTTTCTTTTTACGATTTTCAATTCTCTTGCTTTCTTTCTATCGTATAAGTACATGTGTATTTTAATATGTTTTATCAGATAGCACTATGCTCAGGTCCCGCTCTATCGTCCTTGGTACCTAAATTTTGGCTGTAGTGCAAAAAATCGTGATTTTTGCATGAAAGTAAGAATTTCACACCCCAAAACTTGTCCCAAAACAAATTATTCCATCCTTGATTTGAGATATATGATAGCTGATGGCAAACTGATGATTTTAGTCCTTAATCCCAAAATTGATATCTATCGTCCTTTATACCGTAGAATGGTCTTGAAGTAAAATACTCAGTTCAGAAAAAAACAAAAGTTTTTTTTTTGAAGGAAGATAGATAGCATTTTCGGATTAAGGACTAAAATCATCAGTTTGCCATCAGCTATCATATATCTAAAATTCAGGATGGAACGTTTTGTTTTGGGGCAAGTTTTGGGGTGTGGAAATTTTTCTTTCATACAAATATCACGATTTTTTTCACTTCAGCTGACATTTAGGTACCAAGGACGATATAGCGGGACTTGAGGCTTGAGATGATTATCCCGTTACTTGTGTTACACAAAAACACACGTGTGCTTGTACGATAGAAAGAAAGCAAAAAAATAGAAAATTGTAAAATGTAGAAAATAAAGGGAATACAGTTTTATGCAATAAAAGAAGCGCTAACTTTTGGATATTACTTGGAAACATATCGTCGTTAGGCGTGCAATACCGCGTATGAGTATATGAAAACTTACGGCAGATACGCGGTATTGCACGCGCATCGACGATATCCTCTCGCTATCAGAAAATAAAATTCGAAAAAAACTTCCAAGTAATGGATATTTTCTTTTAGTTTTATCCAAGCGAACCGTGTTAGAAGTGAGGATACACCTGAATGGGTTGACATAGAATCCAA
This sequence comes from Dichetophora obliterata, assembly GCA_963920525.1. Classification (NCBI taxonomy): domain Eukaryota; kingdom Metazoa; phylum Arthropoda; class Insecta; order Diptera; family Sciomyzidae; genus Dichetophora; species Dichetophora obliterata. Next base: position 198,077,835 of record OY986438.1, on the reverse strand, counting down.
TGAATAATTTGAAGAAAAAGCTTCCAGCTTCTCACTCCCAGTGATTGAGAGCATCAACGCTTGTATCATAGATGGATAGCTTCTAATGATGATATAAATTATTATTATTTTTTAAAATGCAACTTCAATTTACCTAGTTATAGTAATCAGTAGGGCTAGGAATCTCTATCACTAAAAAATCGAAAATATGCGCATATAACATGCACTCAAAACTCTAAAATATGTAATTAAAAATATTTTTCTAATATTTTATTATCGGTTCATAAAAAAAATATTCCATGTAATTAGCAAAAAAAGAAAAACAATTAATTTTAAAATACATATAAAATTGATTTATCAAAAACAACAAAAATATGATGTGAACATAAAAGTAATATTTCGAATGGCCTTATTTTGTAAAACGAACGCAGTCATTTGCTTTAGATTTTTTTATCTGGCAATATATTTTAAAGGAAAATTCATTAGGAATCAGTGAGAAGAGAGAGTGGGTTTGTTTTAATTCATATAGAAATGGAATTGCCTGACCAAAAAATCCCAAATGAGGTGATTGCGTGCGTTTTACAAAATAAAGCCATAAGTTATATATTTCAGTTTCCAAAATATGTCGCACTAAATTTAAATGGTTGCAAATCAACAAAGCAAAAATATGCAAAAACCACATGGAAATATACAAAAATATGCACAATAAATATGCAAAAACGGGCATTTTTTGTAAAATATGCAAAACCATGCATTTATTGTTAAATATGCAAAAATAGGCATTAACGCTTAAATGCCATTTTGAAGGAAATTTCATGATTCGTAAAGATAACTTTACAGTTTGCGTTTTAAGATGCCCATTAAAAACAAGCATTTGCATGAGATTCCTAGCCTTAGTAATCAGTAATACTAGTCAAAATTCTGAGAGCTAGTATGTAAACTAATATGTTTAAATCAATTAATTTCTTTATTTCATATGTCACGTTACTTTAAAGTGTGTGGAGAGGGGTTTTGAAATGAACTACGAAAAGTAACGGTGGGGGAGGGGGGTTAAAAAAGCTGAAAATCGGTAACATAGTTTATGGACGACCCCTTAAAAGCTTCGTACAAAATTTAAAACTTTATTTTGGTAATGAATTAATCTTACTTTATCGATATCTATCCTTATTTTGGACTTATCGCTAAGTTAGCTAGCTAACTAGTAAGAAGCATTAACATTTTTTTCATATTTATATTGTTTTTTTCGAAAGAACTCCCATACCATATATTAGACAAGGACGATTTATACACCAAAATATTTGAAATTACTCTAAACACCGCATCCTTGGAAAAATAATCGTAGCTGCAGTTTTATTTTCATCTACCTTTTGATGATTTTTTTTTCGCCATAAAATCGAAACTACATATCCCATTTTTAAGATATTTTGATATTGCAGATTTTTTTTGAGTACCTCAATTAAATTTAAAGAATTAAATTTTGTAAAAAATTGTATAACCTTTCAAGTCCGATCTGAATTCTTATATATCAGAGAGAGCGGGATTTTTTTTTCAACACCATTATAATCTACGTAAAAAAAATGTTACTTTGTACCCAAAAACATTTTAAAATATAGATATTTCATTAAACTAGATTTGATCTTTTTTTTATCGCCAGTTGAAATGAATGAGTTTAGGTACATACTCACAATTTTTCAGTTCATTTCGCAAACCATTTTTTGTCGTGGTAGTACTTTTTGTTATATATTATTAATTTTAACGGTTTTTTTTCGGTTTTTGAGCATTTATTTAGAAACAACGGTACAATGTATATTATTCAAAGTATTGTCCATCGTTAGCTACAACATTTTCCCATCTTTCTGGCAGCATATGGATTCCGCGCCGGAAGAACGATTCGTCTTTTGAGGCAATCCACGAATCGACCCATTTTTTGGTATCCTCGTAAGAAGTGAAGCGCTGCTCAGCCAAGTCATGCGTCATCGATCTGAATAGGTGGTAGTCGGAAGGGGCTATGTCTGGGCTATAAGGCGGGTGGGGTAGCACATCCCAATTCAGCGTCTCCAACGTTTCCTTGACGGTTCTTGCAACATATGGCCGTGCGTTGTAATGTTGAAAAACCACTTTGTCGTGTCTTTTGGCATATTCCGGCCGTTTAACCTTTAATGCTCGGCTTAATTGCATCAATTGTTGTTGGTAGCGTTCCCCAGTGATGGTTTCGTTAGGTTTTAGCAGCTCATAGTACACGACACCCTTCTGATCCCACCAAATACACAGCATAAACTTGGCGCCATGAATATTCGGCTTGGCCCTCGATGTTGATGCATGGCCGGGTGGTCCGCACGATTTTTTTCGCTTAGGATTATCGTAATGGATCCACTTTTCATCGCCAGTGACAATACGATGCAAAAAACTCTTCCTTTTATGCCGTTGAAGCAGTTGTTCGCACATGCAAAATCGCCGTTCAACGTCTCTCGGCTTCAACTGGTACGGCACCCAATTTCCTTGCTTTTGAATCATTCCCATGGCCTTCAAGCGTTTGCCGACCGTTGATAAGTCGACTCCCAATGATTCTGACAATTCTTGAAGGGTTTGACACGGGTCTTCATCGAGCAAAGCCTCCAATTCCTCATCTTCAAACTTTTTCGGCTGGCCCGCACGCTCTTTGTCTTCCGTATCAAAATCACCACTTTTAAACCGACGGAACCAGTACTCACAAGTAGAATTCGATGGAGCATAGTCCCCGTAAGCCTCAGTAAGCGTGCGTTGTGCTTCAACCGCTTTTTTCTTCAAAAGGAAGCACAAAAGTAAACCTTCCCGCAAATTGCGTTTTGTTGGAACGAAAGTCGACATGTTCACAGAGAAAAAAATATATGTTGTTTACACTTCAGTGGAATGACACATACTGAAAAATGAAGCTTAGACAATGTGCTTTGAAATGAATCAAGGTTGCATAACTACGTACTTTCGTACCATTTTGGACACGTTTTTATTCTTCGCGTACGAGGTACAACATTTTCCGTACTAGTACACTTTTATTATCATCGCTTTTCTGTGTGTTTTTCTTTTCTGTATATTTTTCTCTGGCCACACTCGTTTTTTTTTGGTTCGCATTATAGCGATTTGGCAGCACTTCTAGCATTTGGTTGTTTGTTTACGTATGAAGTGCAAACAAACAAAAAGTGCGAATCACATCTGTGGTGCGAATGGTACCAAGGTACCAATGGTACTCGCACCTATAAGCTTGTATGAAAGTTTCATATAAATCAGAGGGTACTAGTACGTCGGTACTTTTGCTTTATGTTGGTATTCATAACAATTTGCCATGGCTTTATTTTTCAGTTTGTTTACAAATAATTCGACAAAAACAAAAGCTTTTGTTGATCCTTCCTTTGTTTTTTGTATAGCTTGGCATTGGTTGCATTTCGCTGTTTCAGTTTTTATTTCTGGTAAGAAAAAAAACCAAATTGAACTTTTATCTTCCCATTTGCTTTTGTGCAAGATGTATCGTTTGTCCATCCTAGCACCTGAGAAATTTGTTGGAAATAATCTAATTGTGCTATTTTTGTAAACACTTTAGATAAATCACTTCAAAATATCATTCATTTTTGCATCCTTTTACAGCTGAAATCAGTAAACTTTGTTTTGGACAGCAGCAGGGCTGAAAACACTTTATAAGGTGGGCTCAGACGATACTACATGTTGCCAAGCCTGGGTGTAAGACTGAATAACTAAAAATTAAGCTTTGCGTCTAAACGATCCCTTTTGTTGTTGAACCTCAGCTAAAAAATTTCGAATGGACAGCAGGTATAGCGTTTTGGCATCAGTGGTGATAATAAATTAATTATTAGAGGATGAAGATCTTCTTTAAAGTTAACTGTTCCTAAACTAAGCTGCCAAAAGTGGTAGATATATGAAAAAACGATGTTGCCATGTCGTTATGTTAATGTTCTTAATCAACTAGGGCGAAATAAAAAGGGATGCTATCTCATTGGGTTTGAGGTTGAAATAATGGTTGCTTTTTGCTTCTGTTGTGTAAATTATACCACAGTATAAAATTTTTCTAAGCGTATTGTTGTTGAAATTTATAATGAATTTTAAATTCTGCCTTTCTTCTTATCAAATCTGTTCTGAAATTAATATTATGCATTAATAGACATTTGAAATTGCAAATGGTTGGCATTTAAATTAATGGAAAACAATCAGCATTTTCTGTGAAACTTTAAGTTCTGTTTTTCTTCTTATCAAATTAATTCTGGAATGAATAAAAGAGGGATTTCATGTCAGCCAGCAAGTGTAGAGCAAATTTTCTAATTTGCTTTACATTGACATACAAAAAATAATTCCTAGGGCAAAAAAAAGGAACCGTTAGTTTGGATTGCAATTATAAGTGATCAATTAAAATTTCATAAGTTTGTTTATAAAAATGTCGAGAAAATGTGAAATAGTGAAATAGACTTGATTCAGATAAAAACAAACTAAAGAAAACAAAATAAAAGATTGACAGCTAAAAGAATTTTAAAAATGTTATCGATGTGTTTCTAACGCCTTTTTAAACACTTGCTTTTGTAATTGGATTCAGTTCTATTTGTTATACCAAACTAAAACGGAGCGTAGTTTGAAATAAGTTTTTAATTCTCAGCTAAATGGCGAGAAAACCGTAAATCTATTTATAAAAATTTGTGATGCGAACATTTTAATAAATGAAAAATTCAATAATTTTTTGTTATAATGGGACATGGAGTGACAGAATTAATTTTTTATATATATGTATCTATTTAACAATGAAAAATGTTGTTGTTGTTTCGGCCTTCTGTCGTTTGTTGCTATTATAAATTGGGCTGTGGTCGTATAAAAATATAAACTCTTTTTTATTAACTTTATGATTTTTTATTATCCTATTTTTCGATATTTGGCTCACTTTGTGGTCCTTCGTCAGGGCATGAAAGAATAACAAATTATTTCTTTAACACATATAAGAGATTATATAAAGCACAAATGAAAATCTTTACATAAAAAGTTTAAAAAAATAGTGAAACTAATAGCAAAGCTTAACAGATGGAATAAAATCACGATAAAACATTTGATATTAATATGAATTATTTATAGGTATGTTCTGTTCTACGTTAAGTAGGATGAATGTTTTATAGGAAGGAAGAATAGGGAATTACAAAAAGGATATTTTGTCGTTCTACACAAGAATTTTTTTACATATTTTGTAGCGATCTTTTTTTTTTTGCTTGTCAAACTTGTATCTTTGTTTAGAAAATCCCCACATTTTCATTTTCTGTTTCGACCTTTTTATATTTTTCATATATATTTTATTATTTTGAGAGTACTTTTTTATTTTCTGCCGATGCAACCCTGAAATGAATATAGTCACAGGCAAGGTTGCACAAGTACGTACTTTCGTACCATTTTGGACACGTTTTTATTCTTCACGTACGAGGTACAACATTTTCCGTACTAGTACACTTTTATTTTCATCGCTTTTCTGTGTATTTTTCTCTTGGTGTGGCCACACTCGTTTTTTTTTGGTTCGCATTATAGTGGTTTGGCAGCACTGCTAGCATTTGATTGTTTGTTTACGTATGAAGTGCAAACAAACAAAAAGTGCGAATCACATCTGTGGTGCGAATGGTACCAACCCTGCAAGACACTCCTAACCGAAACTTTAACACATTCACAAAAAAATTTTGTATTCACTAACACAAATGCATGGTATTTTGTTATTAAAATGGCGGTACAAAATACTATTAGTTATTAAACCTATTATTTAACAGGCAGCAATTTAGTTGTACATCCCTGTTTTCTCTTATTGGTGTGGTAGACAGAGACAAATGATTTTCGTTGTGTTCTACTTGTTTTGTCTTGTTCTTTCTTATGAGAAAAATAAATTTGATGTACACACAATTTAGAAAATTTTCAAACGAACGATTTATATCATGCAACAGCACGTAAGTACTTTTAATTGTGAAATATATTTAATAAAATATTGTATAATGTAAAAACAATTATATTTTAACACTTTTCAAATGAAATAGACGAAGCTGGTGTTCGTCAAGTGCAGGTGATAGCTGCTGCTCCGAGTACTACTGGAAAACTATTGAATGCAGCTCCACAACCGCAGGCTCAAGCTACACCAGCAGTCACCTCTACGGCTCAATAAAATGGAAATATTACGACCTTGCTTTTCGTTCTGCTAACTTTGGCATTCAGCAGCAAACTTTGGTGCAACAAAATACTTCGCCAACAAGTGTCTGACCACCGTGGCCATAGCCAATCCGATAGTTCTCGCCCAACAAGCAGGAGCTCCTAGCATGCTTATCACGAATACTTTTGCTGCTATTACACACAGTGTTTCCAAGTGGATTTGTTAATGGAGCTACGCAGAAAATTTCAATATGCAATTTTCAATAAAAATTCAAAAAATAAATGTGTTCATATAGTTAAAAAATAATAGGGAATTAACCAGTCAGTTAAATGGTAGGTATAACTGGTGTACTTGGCATAACAAATAGTTAATTACTTAGTCATTTCACTGGTAGCTGCGACTGGTATTTTTGCCATATAAACAAGTTATTTAACCCACTATTTAACTAATTGCTTTAACTGGCAAGTTTGACAGATATTTTCAGTTATTTAACTTATTATATAACTGATTGGAATAACTGGCATATAAAATGTGTGAGCGAGATGACTATGCAATTTAAACTTCTGAAAAAGTATGTGCAAGAAAAGGATACAAAATCACACGTACACAAATGTTTTGGTAAGATTTTTCACATGGCCCTTAAGAAACTGATAGAAAATACTGACCGAAACTTCCGCATTGCTTTTCTTTATATAACTAGTAATATAACCGGTTGTGTTCTTGCAGGGAAGGTACCAATGGTACTCGTACCTATAAGCTTGTATGAAATCAGAGGGTACTAGTACGTCGGTACTTTTGCTTTATGTTGGTATTCATAACAATTTGCAATGGCTTTATTTTTCAGTTTGTTTACAAATAATTCGACAAAAACAAAAGCTCTTGTTGATGCTTCCTTTGTTTTTAGTATAGCTTCCCTGCAAGAACACAACCGGTTATATTACTAGTTATATAAAGAAAAGCAATGCGGAAGTTTCGGTCAGTATTTTCTATCAGTTTCTTAAGGGCCATGTGAAAAATCTTACCAAAACATTTGTGTACGTGTGATTTTGTATCCTTTTCTTGCACATACTTTTTCAGAAGTTTAAATTGCATAGTCATCTCGCTCACACATTTTATATGCCAGTTATTCCAATCAGTTATATAATAAGTTAAATAACTGAAAATATCTGTCAAACTTGCCAGTTAAAGCAATTAGTTAAATAGTGGGTTAAATAACTTGTTTATATGGCAAAAATACCAGTCGCAGCTACCAGTGAAATGACTAAGTAATTAACTATTTGTTATGCCAAGTACACCAGTTATACCTACCATTTAACTGACTGGTTAATTCCCTATTATTTTTTAACTATATGAACACATTTATTTTTTGAATTTTTATTGAAAATTGCATATTGAAATTTTCTGCGTAGCTCCATTAACAAATCCACTTGGAAACACTGTGTGTAATAGCAGCAAAAGTATTCGTGATAAGCATGCTAGGAGCTCCTGCTTGTTGGGCGAGAACTATCGGATTGGCTATGGCCACGGTGGTCAGACACTTGTTGGCGAAGTATTTTGTTGCACCAAAGTTTGCTGCTGAATGCCAAAGTTAGCAGAACGAAAAGCAAGGTCGTAATATTTCCATTTTATTGAGCCGTAGAGGTGACTGCTGGTGTAGCTTGAGCCTGCGGTTGTGGAGCTGCATTCAATAGTTTTCCAGTAGTACTCGGAGCAGCAGCTATCACCTGCACTTGACGAACACCAGCTTCGTCTATTTCATTTGAAAAGTGTTAAAATATAATTGTTTTTACATTATACAATATTTTATTAAATATATTTCACAATTAAAAGTACTTACGTGCTGTTGCATGATATAAATCGTTCGTTTGAAAATTTTCTAAATTGTGTGTACATCAAATTTATTTTTCTCATAAGAAAGAACAAGACAAAACAAGTAGAACACAACGAAAATCATTTGTCTCTGTCTACCACACCAATAAGAGAAAACAGGGATGTACAACTAAATTGCTGCCTGTTAAATAATAGGTTTAATAACTAATAGTATTTTGTACCGCCATTTTAATAACAAAATACCATGCATTTGTGTTAGTGAATACAAAATTTTTTTGTGAATGTGTTAAAGTTTCGGTTAGGAGTGTCTTGCAGGGAATTGGCATTGGTTGCATTTCGCTGTTTCAGTTTTTATTTCTGGTAAGAAAATAAACCAAACTGAACTTTTATCTTCCGATTGTATCATTTGTCCATCCTAGCACCTGAGAAAATTGTTGGAAATAATCTAATTGTGCTATTCTTGTAAACACTTTAGATAAATCACTTGAAAATATCATTCATTTTTGCTAAAGATATGTTTTGTATCCTTTTGCAGCTGAAATCGGTTAACTTTGTTTTGGACAGCAGCAGGGCTGAAAACACTTTATAAGGTGTGCTCAGACGATACTACATGTTGCCAAGCCTGGGTGTACGACTGAATAACTAAAAATTAAGCTTTGCGTCTAAGCGATCCCATTTGTTGTTGAACCTCATTAAGCTAAAAAATTTCGAATGGACAGCAGGTATAGCGTTTTGGCAGCAGTGGTGATAATAAATTAATTATTAGAAGATGAAGATCATTTTTAAAGTTAACTGTTCCTAAACTAAGCTGCCAAGAGTGGTAGATATATGAAAAAAACGATGCTGCCATGTCGTTATGTTCATGTTCTTAATCAACTAGGGCGAAATAAAAATGGATGCTATCTCATTGGGTTTGAGGTTGAAATAATGGTTGCTTTTTGCTTCTGAGGTGTAAAGTATACCACAGTATAAAATTTTTCTAAGCGTATTGTTATTGAAAATTATAATGTATTTTAAATTCTGCCTTTCTTCTTATCAAATCTGTTCTAAAATTAATATTATGCATTAATAGACATTTGAAATTGCAAACGGTTGGCATTTAAATTAATGGAAAACAATCAGCATTTTCTGTGTTACTTTAAGTTCCGTTTTTCTTCTTATCAAATTAATTCTGGAATAAATAAAAGAGGGGTTTCACGTCAGCCAGCAAGTGTAGAGCAAATTTTCTAATTTCTAATTTTCTAATTTCATCAAAATCGGCCCAGCCGTTTCGGAGTCCATACGTTACATACACACACACATCCTATTTTATATATATAGAAGATATATATATAAACTGTTTTTTTATAAACTTTTAGCTTTTTTATTATCCTATTTTTCGATAATTCGGCTCACTTTGCCTTCGTCAGGGAATGAAATAATAACAACCTTTTTCTTTAACACATTTAAGAGATTAGCACAAATAAAAATCTTTAAATAAAAAGTCTAAAAAGTTAGCGAAACTAATAGCAAAGCTTAACGGATGGAATAAAATCACGATAAAAAATTTGATATTGATATGAATTTTAATAGGTATGTTCTGTTCTACGTTAAGTGAGGAGGAATGTTATAAAGGAAGGAAAAATAGGGAATTACAAGAAGGATATTTTGTCGTACTTTACTAGTATATTTTATATATTTTGTAGCGATTTTTTTTTGCTTGTCAAACTTGTATCTTTGTTTAGAAAATCCCCACATTTCCATTATCTGTTTCGACCTTTTTATATTTTTCATATAAATTTTATTATTTTGAGAGTACTTTTTTATTTTCTGCCGATGCAACACTGGTCACAGGTGTGCCCGATGCGATCTATTGATAGTTACGCCATCTCTTAGAAAACCTTTAAAACCAATTCCAACCCACAATATAAAATACGTTTTTAAAAGTACGTTTTTTTTTCTCTAAAACAACCCTTGTCCAGTCCATGGTGTAAGCTGTTTTTTCACCTCTCTCACAAAAATGAACACTACCCTTGTCAAAAGCAGCTGATGGCAAATTTGAAGCAAAGCCAAATTAAATGAAGTTTGTGAAATTTTTTGGTTTTTGAATTTTATGTATTTGCCTAGACTTTCAACTAACTTATCTAATTATTATAAGCGGTGTAGTTGAAGTGAATTGAATTAATTTACAAACACAGAAAAACATTCCAACAGGGCCGCATTCCGTTATATAGTAAAGAAAGGCGTAAACTATTTCTAATTTTTTAGATGTATGTTTAGTAAGTAATTTTTATAAAGCACCATTATACAATAGGGGTATTCACGATTCAGTGCACTTGCCTGTGCAGTGGAGGACTTGAGGACTTGTGCACTTTACAAAAACAAATTGTACGTACGTCAAAAATCTGCACAAGTGCTTTTCTACTATTACCTTCAACTTGAGGACTTGTGCACTTGAGTGCATTGAAAAATGTTGACAGCTTTGAAGTGGTGATGGTGGTGTGTTCACGAAAGCCTAACTGCACAACTGCACAAGTCCTCAAGTCCTCAACTGCACAGGCAAGTGCACTGAATCGTGAATACCCCTAATATAATGCGTTACCAATTTTTTTACAGAAAAAACATTTGGGCAATTCACAGTTCATGCTAATTAATATTTAATGTGCTAATTCTGAAATGTGATATTTTGCCTGTTAATTTTTTGTTTTTGTTAGCATGTTAGCACAAATTAAACCGGTGTGTTTAATGTTGCCACTTTTGTAAATGCCCTAACACGGGGGTTACACGAAACAGTACTGTTAAGACAGTCGCAACACATTCACAAATTTTTATCCACACACACTCACTTTTTCAGCTGTCTGCCACTGTCTGCTCTACTGTCTTAACTTTTTTGTAGACAGTTGGCGGGACAGTATCTAGGACAGTAGAATGACATTTAGCATATCAAATGATAGAAGATGATATAATTAAATAGAATTGATTGGAAATTTGCAGTACTTTGGCGTGCTCGTAGTTTTGACAAAAATTTCTTCATAAAATATAATTTTTTTTACTATTTTCTCTACTGTCTTGCCAACTGTTTTACCAACTGTCTGGACTCTTATTCACAGATACAAAGTGTGACAACTAATACGTATTTTCACTGTCTTAACAGTACTGTCTCGTGTAACCCCCGTGTTAATATGTTATTTCATGAAAAGCTGTTTTACGTAAATAAAAAAGAGTTGCCTAGTAAATAATTTTGATGAAGTTTTCAATAAAGCTGAATATTAAATTGAGTTATTTAACTTTTTAAAGAGCCCAAAACATCTTAACTGCATATTAAAGATTCCAGCGCTGTTTTCAAACTGCAAATCAATATTTTTCACTTAAGTTGTGCTCACAGTTGTAAAAAATTAGTACATTCAAATATTAATATATTAACACATTACAATGAACTGCGGATTACCCAATTGTTTTTTGTATAAATATCATACTTATAAAATTAATGCAATAAACAGAACTTATAAAAATTATAAATATAACAGACTGAAGTACTGAAATAAATATATGCTCCTTTTTAAGGTAGACGTCGGTTGTCTAAAATTGTTATCTTCTTTTTCCTCTTAATCTTTTTCTTTATATTTTGAAAGTATAATTTTTGAGAATATACTGTTAAATTTTTGTAAGGGTACTCACTCTCTTTACACACATTTATTTCAAAATTACTTTTTTCGGCAATGTGTTGTAGCGAAAACAAAAGCTATTCGGCCGAATTATCTGAAATTTTAATATGTTATTCTCATCAGTGGCTTTCGCTATCAAAATTTAAAAAATCGCATATTTTAGACTGAATAACCGGTAAAACCCCTGTTTATAGAACTTAAATTTCAAAAGCGCGTCATTTTGCCAATTTTCTGTGATTATTTTTTAGTCCCGACCATAGCTGAACTCATAGTAACTAATTATATTCTTGGCTTTAATTTTTAAGATTAATTTTAATCTCTCTTTCCCTCTTTCCTCTTTCTTTCAAACGCTCTCATTGAGCGCCATTTAGAACATAATCAAAAAATTTTTTATGAGTGTTACAAAATACTTTTAGGGCCAATTTTTCAGTGCAAGTTTAACTTTGTTTCTCGGTTAAACTAAGTTTAAACCAAGAAATTAGTTTTTCAGTGGATATTAACCAAAGTTTAAATTAAGGCTAACCGCTCAATATCCATTGGTTAAACATTTTGACATATGATTTGTTTACTTAATTTATACAAAACAATAAATTCATACTGAGCAAAGCTGTTATTGCTGAGGACGGTTTCAGTTTTCTTCCTGTTTTATAAATTTATTGCTTTTCCAAAGCATAACCATTTTTGCAGGCGCAGCGACGATTTGTTGATTGTTGCTAACAAAAATTCAATTTTCTTAATGGAAAAATTGCATTCTTCTTTTACTCATTTTGTTTTTTTTATTGAGACTTCAGATTTTACAGATATTTATTTGACTTTTAATGACGTTTAATGGTATTGCCATATCAATAAACACAAAAGTGTTGGTTACTTAACCAAGCACTGAAAAAGTGATTGTGTGGTTAAACACTGGTTAACTTTAATTTACGATTAACTAAACTCTCGTTAACTAAGGTTTAAACCAGCACTGAAAAATTGGCCCTTAAAGTTTAGATATCGTTGTTCATTATTTTAACTTTTAAAAAAATAAATCTTTAAAATATCTCAAATTTTCAAGCACTAGTCCTTAAGGTCCAATTATAATAGAAGTAACGTAATGTAATGTAATGTAATTTAACACTCGGAGAGCAAAATTGTGCATAAGCTTAGGCAAACCGAATCTTAGGATTCTAACGGGGTTCCTTACAGGACACTGTAAACTCAAATACCACCTGATGAAATTGGGCATAGAGACCGATAGTAACTGCCGTTTCTGTGAAGAAGCAGAGGAGACTCCAATACACCTACTTACAAACTGCGACGCCGTGGCTCGCAGACGTAAACTAGCACTGGGGAATTATGAGCTGAGTCTAGAGCAGGTTTCATCCCTTGAACCTAAGAACATTCTCAAATTCATTAGAGAAATAGGGCTGGATGAAATTCTGTAATCCGCAAACCCAGCGGAGCTTTGAGAAGGAGGTACAATAGATCTCATTTAGGTCGCAGTACGCATCTCCACCACACAACATTAACATTAACATTAACAACGTAATGTAATCTAATGTCAGCTGAGCGGTGCGTTCCTTCACTTATTGTTTGAAACAATGCTTTCCTATAGAAGTGGTTATAATTACGTCTTGTCAAAAAGCAACTGAACATTGAGGTTAGATTCGATTAGTGTGCAATGTGTATTGTTGAAATTAGTTTTTTGTTGAGTTTTCGTTATTAATGAGATAGTTCTATATATCCACAGCTATAGATGACGAATATTAATTGAACTTGTACGGGAAATTATTTACGACAAGCAACTGCCTGAATACTGCCTATTATAATTGATATAAAATTTTCTTACATTGCGTTCCGTCATGATGACAGTTGACAACATTACGTTACGTCTATTATAATGCGAACTTTAATATAATTGTTTATTATTTTATATATATGTTCATGTTTTGTTACTAATTATTTAATTTCAACGAAGCTATGTGTTGGTCTTCAAATTAAATAAATAAAATTGTTATTAAAGCTAAAAATATCGATTTCATAACTGTAAAAAATTAAAACTTTATTTTTGTGTTAAAAAATTGAATATATTATTTGGGCAATTCACAGTTCAGTGTAATGTTTTAATATACATATTTATATTTTAATGTACTAATTTTTTACAACTGTGAGCACAACTTAAGTGAAAAGTATTGATTTGCAGTTTCAAAACAGCGCTGGAATCTTTAATATGCAGCTCACATGTTTTGGGTTCTATTAATAGTTAAATAACTCAATTTAATATTTAGCTTTATTGAAAACTTCATCAATCTTCACCACTCATAAAATCAAAAATATTTACAAAGCAACTCTTTTTTATTCAAATAAAACAGCTGTTCACTAAATATCACATTAACACTCAACAAAAGCATGCCTTAGGGCATGTACAAAAGTGGCAACATTTAACACACCGGTTTAATTTGAGTTTACATGCAAAACAAAAACAAAAAATGAACAGGCAAAATATCACATTTCAGAATTAGCACATTAAACCTTTATTAGCGTGAACTGTGAATTGCCTAATTGATTTTTGGAAGTTAATACGTGGTTACTTTTTTTCTGAAGAGGATACATTTGTGACCTATTCATGGATACTTTTTTAGAATCGTCTCGGCAACACTGATCTGAGGTGAACTTAAGTACACATTAAATTAATTTCACCAAAGTACATACAGGAAAAAACAAAATGAAATCATATGTTTTTACGTCAAAAAATTTAAGTTTCCTCTTTATCTCTGTTGTACGCTTTAGTTGTGATTATTAAAAGTGTCTTGATTTTATATGATTTGAATTATTTGTGCTATAATCTTTTGATTAAAAAAATGCCTAAGCTTAAGAGACAAAGTAATGTTAGCGGTCGATCGCATCGGAGAAATGAGCGCAATCGAAGACGCAATAAAATAATATTGCAAAGAAATGCACGCAAAAAAGCTCTAAGTGAAGTAAGCCCATTGAAATGCAATCTTGGTTCAGTTAACAAAATGTGTGAACATTGTGGTGCACACCACTTTGAATTTCAAAAATTAAAAAGCGAATTAAGACCATGTTGCCAACACGGTAAAGTATCATGACACAAAGAACTACAGATAAAGTATTCCCAGCGCAACGAAAAATATTTACAGCGCACCTCGTCAAATGTGACACTTGATGAATACATACAAAAGAAAATGTCAAAAAGAGAAAAATAAAAAACAAAGGAGACGAAGATCGCAAAATGAAAATAGAAAACAGTCAAAATTCTGTCAAACGCATCAAGCAACGTAGCTGCCTTTTGCGTAAAGGGGTAAAAAGGGAGAAAACGCCCTACAAAATATGAAAATTTTTTTCACAAACTACTAAAAAATATAGTTATTTTGTTAATAATTTTGGCATATTTTACCTTTAGCTAAACAAATTTTAAAAGTACTTCTAATTCCAAATCTGAAAATTTAATAATCGCTCTCATCTGGTTCAGAAGTTATAGGGGTCAAAAGTTGAAAAATGGGCTAAAAAACTGGCTCTATTTTTGCTATATATAAACAAAACTAAATAAAATAAATTAAAAGAAAGGCTATTCTATTACCTATTCATTAAGCTATTAACCATAAAATTCCATTAATTACTTTCTAAGATATAACTCTTTTTATGTACTAACTATTTTGCATCAAAATTTTGGATGCATTTCAGATTCAAATAAAAACGACAAAAATTAATTCCACGAATTCGAATGTAAAAACGACAAAAATTAATTTCATGAATTTGAATGTAAAAATTTAAGAATAATTTAAAAGACAAGAATAACTGTTATTAAAAATCGCGCTTTATTTAATCACCGTTTATGTAACAGTTCTTAAATATTTCAAAAATTCTTAAAAAAATAATTGGCTTTTAACTGTATAACTCACCCTGTAAATGTTTTAAAAATTTCTCGAGTGCGGCCCTTTCTTCCTCAATCGTTCATGTAATTATTTAACTTAGTAAATATTCCTCCATTATATATAAGGTAAACGAAAATATTTAAGTATAAAATAAGTCATATCTTAAAAAGGTATGCATGGATTTTAATGTTTGATACCTCGTTAAATAGGTGCTCGTATTACCTTTCTTTTAATACCCATAAGGCCTTTTCCACACTTGGTCAACGCAATTCCAACACAACTTCAACGCAACAGCGAAAAAGTTGAAAAGCAATGCAACAATAAACCGAATGCTTTCAGACTTGCTTCAAAAGTCATGCAACATATTATAATTGTTATTATATAATAACTCATGTTTTTCGACTTTTTGCACTAATTTAATATTTAACACTTGCTCATTCATCTTGCAAACTATTTCTTTTTCTTTTAGATTCTATTAGGAACTAATTAATTAGCTTATTCACCTTGATTAATATAATGCCTACTGCACTACAAATAATTGAATTCACAAAACAAACAAACTGATGCAACACGTCGCCGATGAAAATTGCGGAAAGCCGCGTTGCGTTGAACAGGTTGGAGCGTGTCGAGAACTTGTTTCGTGCAAGTTGCTTAATCTGAAGGTTCCGGTATAAATACACAGGCTAGCAACTTGAGTTGGAGTTGCGTTGACCAAGTGTGGGAAAGGCCTAAGGCTTACTTTTCTAGGAAAATTGAAAAATTACAGCATGTTTGTAAGGCCATTTTTCCTAACTTTGGACCCCTGTAATTTTTAAACGTCTTGGGAGCGACCTCTAATAGCTCCAAATACACATTTTGAAAGAAAAAAATTAAAGTCCATTTTAGCTAAAGGTAAAATGTTCCATTATTTTACTTTAGGATCCGGACCCGAATATTTTTTCTTATTTTTACTTAATGTATTTGGGCCGTTGTGGTTTATTTTAATTTTGGGCTTTTTTGGTCAAGCTTTATTTTATTATTATTTTCCTCCGACGTTTCGCAGATTTCTTTTCTTCAGGGATTTGAATATAATTTAATTAAAAAAAAACTTTAACTTTACATTTGACACTAAACAACCATTAATAATTAACATTGAGAACAATTAAATTGCTAACAATTAAATTTAATTTAAACTAACATATAACACTCAACAGTTTGAACGATGGACTAAGTTTGCTGATGGACTGAATTTTCAAACTTCCGCGAATTTTATCTCCTTTATCAAACGAGAGCGACAATTTTTGTATTCATATTTAGTCTTAGAAGGCCCAAGTACATTTAATAAAAATAAGAAAATATTCGTGTCCGGGCTCTAAAGTAAAATGATGCCTTACTTTATTTTGGACATGTGTTTTATTTAATGATATTTATTTAATTTCAGTAAAACAAGTTTTCATAAGAAAATTAGGACATTTTAAAATCTTTACACCCTATAAATAAACTGTGACTACGGTTGCAACAACGAGCTCCACCTACGTCACAGCAAAGTTGGCGGACATGCGCAATACGTTATCTGTAGTTATGATGGACTAAGTTTGCTGATGGACTGAATTTTCAAACTTCCGCGAATTTATCTCCTTTACCAAATGAGAGCGACTATTTTTGTATTCATATTTAGGCTTAGGAGGCCCAAGTACATTTAATAAAAATAAAAAAATATTCGTGTCCGGGCTCTAAAGTAAAATGATGCCTTACTTTATTTTGGACATGTATTTTATTTAATGATATTTATTTAATTTCAGTAAAACAAGTTTTCATAAGAAAATTAGGACATTTTAAAATCTTTACACCCTATGAATAAACTGTGACTACGGTTGCAACAACGAGCTCCACCTACGTCACAGCAAAGTTGGCGGACATGCGCAATACGTTATCTGTAGTTCTTTGTATCATGGTAAGGTATTATTTAAGAGCCTGAACAGAATCAAAAATCGTTTCGACCGACGATCTTTGTTGTTGGAAAATACATGTAAAAAGTAGAAAAAACCGCAGCTCGTTTTCTGCAACGATAAATCGCAGACTTAAATCTATTCTATTTCAATCGTCGGTCGCAACGATTTTTGATTCTGTCCAGGCTCTAATTCATATATCCAGCCACCGGTTATTCTTAATCTATTATTTGGCTAATATTAGACAATTTAATGATGCTTTCGTCATGGTAAATTCAAGTGCTAATGTCGAACATACTTCTTCCCGAGGCCCATATTATTACGAAATAAACGGCCAATTTCAGTGTTGTGAACATTGACGAAGGCTCATTTATAAAGGTTGTGGCGCTTGAGAGCGAGCTCGGTCGAACTGTCAGAATGGATGAAAAGAATTCAAGAAAATTAATGCATAGAACCATAATATTTGCAAGTTTACTTATCGAATCCATTGGTTTTCAATTATCTTTTAAAATTAAAATGAAATTTTGGTTGCCATTATATGCTCCACTTGCACCGCATTGTTGTAAGCTGCGTTTGTAAAATCCCCTAAATTTTTGTTGTTGCAAAATACTCTTTAGTTAATGTATCGCTCTTACGCTATTAACATCACAAATACGCCGTTCATTGAATACCACTATTATTTCTTTGTATTATTTTTTTTATTAATTTTTTATGCATATGGGATTTATAGTATTTTTTAATGCATATGGGATTTTTTGTGGGAAGTTTTAAATGCATATAGGATTGTTGTTGGTATTTTTAAAACGAGTGGTATTGTCGTGGTCATTTTTAATGATCGTGGGATTTTTTTTGGTATTTTTTAATTACGGTGGGAATGTTTTTGTTTACCTTTACCTAGGGAATTTTGGTGGTATTTACTTTACGTTACTGTGGGAAAAAGGTAATTTTTGTGGAAATTGTTTCGAATTTTGACTGGCAACCTTGGTCACAACCTTATAAATGAACATTGACATTGACGATTTTTGGCACATTATTGGTGATGATTTTCTTTAAATTTTAGGCGTAATTGAAGAATAGTGAAAACTCAAATCTTACATTTTTTTAATCATATGTATTAAGACTTCTTAGTCCAAATCCGGAAATAGTTCAGGCCGCTCTTAAGTCATTTAGAAGTTATAGGGGTCCAAAGTTGTAAAAATTGGCCTGAAAAACTCTACAAAACTTATGATTTTCAAGAGAAATGTGATGCTGTTACCTATCAACGAACTCATCTTATCTGGCTTATGTTATGATAATTCCCCAAATATTTCGACTTTAAAGATAGCCATCCGTGAGCTGGAATGGTTTGAAATAACCTCTAAAAAATTATTTTTGTGTAAAAATATTGGCTGGCGTAATAGATTTACAAAAACAAACTATCAGAAATGATGGGCCCGAAAAATCTCTTTCAATCTGCATCGAAACATGTTTGATATTTTTTATTTTATTTCCATACAAAAACTTTAAAAATTTAAATAACTTAATAACTTTTTTTTTTAATTTCTTACAGTAGCTTTTCAGTAGGTGTTTATTTTATAATTAATATTTTAGTTTTAGTTTTTTTTCAGTTTAAGAAATTCTGGCCAGCAGTTCTGACCAATGAGAATATCATTGGAAATAATTAAGTTTTTTGAACTTTAGTGAAAGTAACTTAAAAAAAATTATTTTTAATTCGAATGCAAAAATCTAAAATTTTTTGATGCAGATTGGGAGAACTTTTTCAAAAATATTATTTCAGATAATTTCACTTTTGCTAACTAACACACCAGCCAACATTTTTACAAAAAACCTGATTTTTAGAGGTTATTTCAAACCATTGCAGCTCAAGGATGGCTATCGCTAGAGTCGAAATCTTTGGGGAATCATCATAACATAAGCCAAAGACTATTTTGAGGAACTGCCCCGAACAACTTTTTTTCGTGAGGCGCGTTAATGTATATATATATATATATATATATACATATATATACGAAAAAAAGTTGTTCGGGGCAGTTCCTCAAAATAGTCTTTGGCTTATGTTATGAACAACTTTTTTTCGTATATATATGTATATATATATATATATATATATACATTAACGCGCCTCACGAAAAAAAGTTGTTCGGGGCAGTTCCTCAAAATAGTCTTTGGCTTATGTTATGATGATTCCCCAAAGATTTCGACTCTAGCGATAGCCATCCTTGAGCTGCAATGGTTTGAAATATATATATATATATATATATATATATATATATACTTTTCTTTTTAAAATTTCTGTTTTCGTTATATTACTTAAATAAATACTTGTCGTCCTGCTCCAAGTGAAGCGATTGAATCGTTTTATATATTTTTTCTTCAGCAACCCCACCCCCCGTCCCCTCATCACCCATCAGAATCCACAGTTCTGAGACTTTTGAACCATTAATATTTCTCTCAGCCCACTTTTCGAAACATACTACACTACAAAACTATGCACTATCACTTAATATCACAAAACCTATTTCAACAATTATTTGTTAAGTTCAGAATATTAAATAAATCATTTTATTTTGCAGCATAAAAACATTATCAAGCTAGAAGATCGAGTACTGGCAATTGCAGCCTACGATAACAATATGACATACTCCGAGATAGCTGAATTATTGAATTTTCAAGAGGAACAAATAAAAGAAATTGTACAAAAACGTCACTGCATTACAGAAAACTATAATATGTATACTATAAAGTCAAGAGAAATAATGATTAGACGACAAAAAATCGAATTATTAGGACAATGTGTGTACGAGAACATACAAAGAGTACAATATCATACAAATGCCAACCTTGACGATGATATGCTCTTAGACAGTGCAGCCATATTTAGCGAACTCTTACAAATAAAACATTTCATTGTCGGCAAGTCGTGGCTTAACCAATTCAAGTCCACCTACAATATAAATTTTTCACAGCGACAACTCGTTCTCAAGCGAACCCCACCCGTTCTCTTGAGTCCGAAGAAAATCATAGCGTACTGCAGACGATACTGTAGACAATTTGAACAGGAGAACAAGGAGGAAAAAGACCAAGATTCACAGGAGTCGAAAACAGAAACGAATCTCGTGGCTGAAACTCCTGTCACTATGACAACTGAAGAAAAGTTACGAGTGCTGCGACAACAAAAGATAGAAATTTTGGAAAAGGCGCTCTATGAGTACATTCAGCGGTCGCAGTACCATCGAAAAACCACTCTGAACGAGGAACTGCAAATCAGAGTTGCTTGCGAACTACAGAATACACTTAAGATTGACAAATTCTTACCGAACAAAAATTGGCATAATCACTTTAAGGTGCACTACAATATCAGTACATCGCAGCGCATGATTGTTATCAATCGCATACCGCCCTCTTCACTAGACCTCATGGACATTCTAAGCTACTGTGGTTTCACATCAATGTGCCCACAAACAGGCACTCTTGAGCATGTTGATACACAGGAAGGAGAAGAGCAAAAGTTCCAATCGGAAGAGCAGCGAAAAAAACAACACATTTTTATTGATCTTGAAGTTGAACCTGACACCATTGTGACGATGGAACCTACTGACGTTGCTGAAGAAGACATTAAGCCAGATGTAATGGACATTGAAATTGAACTACCCGAAATACAGGAACAAATACTACCATCATACAGCACAACTACACAAGACGATGGTGAAGAAGAAGAAGAAGTGCACGCACCACGTTTGAATATACAAAAAGTTGTTTCGCTTCAATTGGAGGATAGCAGCGATGATGATAAACTGCCCAAACTTACCAAAACAAACGCAGATGCGCTTCAGAAACTAAAATCTTTAGAACATTTCTCTTTGCTTGAGGAAAACTATCGCGCCATAGGCTTGATCACACAACTCGAGAATATCTTCAAGAATCCTCCGTCAAAGTTGAATTAAATAAAAAAGAAAAGTAAAATGTTACATGAGAAATGTGCAGATTGCACACATTGTTTTAAATGCTATTCCTTTGTTAATACCGCACCTATTTATAAACATATTTTACATAAATTATACATAAATTATTTTTTTATAAAGAAAGAAAAGTTATTTTACTGAATTATCCAAATTACAATGTCGAATGAATTTATTTCTAATTGAAAAAAAATGTCTATTAAGATTAACGATAAAAATTTTGTAAGGATAAGACTTCATATTCCTGCTCTGGCTTGATCAAAAAACAGGACATTTTTGTAAACGATTTTTAACAAAAAAAAATCTAATGAATGGACTTGATAAATATTAGGGCAGCGATGATTATTAATATAAACTTTCATCACGATATGATCCCGTTCTATAGCTGCAGAAGGTCATTTTAAATAATAGATTTCCAAAAATTATTTTTATTGCTATAAAAATGAGCAGAATGAATAAATATAAATTAGAAAATCTTTAGCACAAATTTTTATCTAGATATAACAACAGCCTTTCTATTCCAAAATGTCCTTAAATATTACGGTGCTAAAAAAAGTTAAATTTTTTGTCAATATTGTCGATTTCAGTAGATTTATTAATGCTGATTCCGATTCTGGTAGCAACAATTTTTTTATCATTGTTCGATCTTAACCCTCTAATGCTCCATTTTTTGTTTGAGCTGCAAATCAGATTATACTAATTTGGGGACGAGAAAAACGAATCTGAAGTTCGTTTTCAATTTTAGTTTTTCGTTCATTTTTTACAAGTGAAAATGTCCACAACAGGTGAAAATGTTAACGGTTTTTTTAACACCTTGCATTGTTTTGTTACATATTTTTTTATCTCAATTAAAAGAAAAAACAAGTTCTTACTAACTAGTTTTTTTTTCACTTCGATCTCACTTCAATTAATGCATGTTTTTTTACTTACCGAAAATCGAGTTAAAAATTTCGAGTAAAAAATTAATTGAATTCGTAAAAAAATTATGAAATTTAAATGCAAATTGACATAATTGTCAAACAGAGCATGCTAGGTCCAAGCGAGAAAAACTGAAATATAGCTTAAAGATTCGTCTAGACTCGAAAAGAAACCATTTGAAAATTTTTCCATAGACTATGGTTTTATAGCGATCGGTGTGAACCCCGCCTATAGGCGGGCTTGGGCATTAGAGGGTTAAGATATAGAGTGTTGAATAAACAAAAATATGCTTTTTTAGGCATATTTGAGTAATTATTAAAAAGAATGGATCATGGAAAAATCCTTCAATTAGGCGTGAATAGGGTTAAGTAAGCCCTTATCTATAATTGCACATTGTTCAAAAAGTATGTTCGTATGTAATTTTCAAAAAATTTAAAACAAATTTTGAGAGTCTAGCTTTTATAGGAAATTATAGAGAATGCTGATTAAAACTTTTCAGGTTGTATGAAAGCCAAAAAGAAATTAGTATATTATTAATTCATAACTATAATAATTGTAAAGATCCTTTTCAGCCTATAAAAATGAAAGAACTTGTCAACTGACACATTAAGAAAATTTTTCGTTAACTGTAAAAATTCGCTATACCTGTAGATTTTGTTATAATTGCAGTTGCATTTATTACAATCTCAAGATCTGAAGATTTTAAAATATCAACCTATTCAACCTATATATCAAATTTAATTAAACTCTGTTGAAACCTGAAAGACGGACAAACAAATAAACAGGAAACTATTCATATTTTATATAAGGGGGTCCTCTGGTAATCCGAAAAATTTTTTTCGATTTTTTTTTTTTCATATTTCTATTGCTCAGATACTCAAAAACATTTTCCCAAAAGGATTTTTCAAAATTCGAAATAGTTTAGGAGATACAGGCATTTTTGTGTAGGTATGTTTTTTATTTATTTATTTATTTATTTACTTGATTGCTAAACCTTAACAGGTTTTATAGCAAATTTAAAATTATAAAATAAGATATTTAATACAATTTAAAAATATAAAGTATGATTTTGAATGAAATAATGTATTATTAACAAACTAAAAAGTTTTAGTAAATTGCTTAAAGTATATAATTTTATTAAAGTATAAAAAATAATAGAAAAAAGTTAAGTCAAAATCGATAAAATCAGACAGCAAAGCAGGGTTGCGTTTTCAAGACAAACAAGGTCAAGTTAGCAACAATTTTTGTATACGGCGGAGTCGTGTGACAAACAAGGTCTCATACCCAATAAAACACCACTCCAATAGGTATATATATAATATATATCGTTCTGTCTCCCTGAAGCCGGTGAAATCCTGGCTTGACAGGGTGGTTACTCGACAAACTAGGTCAACTTCACCAAACCAATTTTCATAAAATAAAGAAAACCAGTTGCGAACGCAGGCACCAAGACAAACTAGGTCTTATCGGCCACTCATATTAATATATTACAAATCGATCTAACGTAGTGTTTCAAGAGGTAAAAAGACACCAAGACACCACGGTACCGTCAACAAATGTTGTCACAACCATCTTGAAGATATGAGGCAATTGAAGATCCCAGGTTTAGGTCCATTCAGATTATTTAGATGTATTATTCACCAAAATTTTCCATTTTACGCTTAGGTCCATTTATCCATTTAGATTGTTATATTAATGTGTTTACAAATCACCAGATGCATCAGATATATGTTTGAAATAACTTTACATAATCAACGACGGTACTGCAGGTAATCTATAATTTTATGTTTGATTGAGTCCATGGATTCACTTAAGGATATAACATCAGATACAAAATTAAAATCACCGCAAGCGCTTCTAAGAGGTTCATTTTGCAAATAATTAGTTCTACAAAAGTTCATGTGGAGTAACTCAAAAGATCTTCTAGGACGAAGAGGAATATTAAAATATATTTTACTCAATAAATATGGACTGTTTACATAGCCATGTAAAAGTTTTAAAATCCAACAAGCATTTATCATAATTCTCCGATTTTTTAAAGAAGGAAGATTTAAGAGTTGTAACCGATATTCATAAGGTGGTAAGTGAAAATCAGTATTACAATAAAGATAGCTTAAGCAAAACAAAAGAAATTGTTTCTGCACTGATTCAATGTCGTCTATGTAACAACCGTATCGTGGGCACCAAACAACTGAAGCGTATTCTAAGATAGGCCGCACTAGGGAAGTGAATAAGGTTTTCGTTATGAAAGGATCATTAAACTCTTTTGCCCAACGTTTAATAAATCCTAAAGTACTATTTGCTCTATTTATTATTTTATTTACATGAATATTAAAGCGTAGTTTAGGATCCATTGTAACTCCAAGATCATTGAAACTATCTAAGGACTCCAATGGATAACCACAAATTTTGAAGGTACATTTAATTGGTGGTTTGCGCGAGAAAGACATATGCTTGCATTTCTTCATGTTGAGGTTCATACGGTTCGTTTTGCACCAGTTATGAAGATGATCAATGTCGGCTTGCAAAAATACAGCGTCATTATCATTTTTAAAAGAAAGGAAGAGTTTGACGTCGTCAGCAAACATTAAGATGCTGGAATGCATTATGACAGATGGCAAATCGTTTATAAAAAGTAGAAACAGAAGAGGCCCAAGATGACTTCCTTGAGGTACTCCTGAAGTAACAGGAAACTCGTGTGATTTCTTGAGCTTAAAAAGAACAGATTGTGTTCTATTGCTTAAGTAAGATTCAATCCACTTTACCAACGGTATAGGAAATCCAACAAGATGTAATTTTAAGATCAATAGTTTGTGATTTACAACGTCAAAAGCTTTGCTAAAATCCGTGTAAATAACATCAGTCTGCATGCCTTTTCCAAAGTTTTCTATAGTTTTTGATGTAAATTCGAGAAGGTTAGTAACAGTGGATTTTCCAGAAAGGAATCCATGTTGGAAAGGAGACATTAAAGATTTAACGCTATGCGATAGTCGTGATGTAACAATTGCCTCCAAAAGTTTAGGCAAAGCGCTCAATTTTGCGATGCTACGGTAGTTATCAATTAAAGACCTATTTCCGGATTTATGCAGCGGAATAATAAATGAATGCTTCCAGGCTGCAGGAAAATAGCAGGATTTTAATGATGAAGTAAATAGTAAAGATATTGGAGTTACTAATTCTTCACAGCAGTATTTTAATATACATGAAGGTATGTTATCAGGACCACTTTTATATGATGTTTTAATATTTTTTAAAAATGATAAGACTGTGTTTGTGTCAATTATTGGGAAATAAATATCCCCAGATTGAATATTGAAAGGATAACTTAAATAATCATAGGACGATGATGAATAAGTCGTCTTGAAAAAGTCTGCAAAAAGACTGCAAATACTATTATCATTATCAGACCCAACCGAATTATACTTCATAAAAGAAGGATAGGAATCAATCTTGCGTTTTGTGTTAACAAAGTTCCAGAAGGATTTAGCATCAGATTTGATGTTTAATTTTACTTTTGTTAAGTAGGTATTATAGGATTGTTTGCATAACTGTTGATAACTGTATTTAATCGAGGTATAGCATCCAAAATCACATATGTTATGTGTTTTTTGATATTTTTTATAGTATTTAGATTTTAAATTCCTCATTTTTCTTAATTCATTTGTATACCATACCGGACCCGATGTCAAGGAGGCTTTCCTTTGCGGAACAGCTTTAAGAAAACAATCATTGAGCGTTCTATTAAACGCATATACCGCATCATCAAGACTCTGAGAAGATAAACTATTTGTATTAATATTTAGAATAGAATTCCAGTTTATATTAGACAAGTTATTCTTCAAAATCACGTAGTTTGTTTTTTTAAAGTTAAACTCAATAGGGTGTTGAGAATCAGAATACTGCGCAGATGGTTTTGGAAAATTTAAAATAATTTCTAATGTTGGATGATGAGAATCTTCGGGTGTAACCAGAGGATCTGATTTAGACACAGAAGCGATATTGCTGTCATCAAAAAACACCAGATCAAGCAAACGATTATTTTTGTTAAAAATGTAGTTAATTTGGAATAGCCCTTGGATTGAGAGCTCGTTTAAAAAGTAATTATCGGATGGACTTTCAGACGAAGGTAAAAATATTTCAGGAATTTCAGAACAACAGTTCCAAGAAACGTTTGGCAGGTTAAAATCTCCAGTTATTAAAATATGATCATTAGATTGCAGTTTTGAGCAAACTTTACTAATAGAAGCCAAATGTTTGCTATAAACTTCTAAGGTAGAAAGGGGAGGAATATATGAGCATGTAATAAAAAGGCTCAAGGAACCAAACTTAACATGAACACAACAGAATTCAATGTCCAAGGATTCTGGAATTAATAACTCTTCAGAGAAATGTGTCGCTTTGACTGCAATCAACACACCCCCACCTTTAGAGCAAATACCAGGAATGGAGTTTCTATCTTTGCGGTATATGTTAAATTTGTTGCACAGAATTTCAGTATTTAGAGTGTTAGGTTTCAGCCAAGTCTCACTAAAAGCCATTATATTAAAGTGAAGGTTGTGACTCAAAATTAATAAATTATTTAGTTTTGTGTTAATGCCACGAACGTTTTGGTAAAGGATAAGGAACTGAAAGCAACAATCTAGTTTTTTTGATTCTTGTTAAAAACCGAAAAAGTAGCCAAGGAAGTTGTAGGCCGAGGTCTAGAAATAAATTCATGCACCATCGTATTGTCAGGCCAAAACTTTTGATCCAATACCTTGTGAAAAAGATCACCAGGCAAAGATATTTTAAAAGAGGACGTTATTCGCTCGTATGAAAAATTGAATTTGTAAACAGAGATATTTTTATTTACAACATTCAGCTTAGAGTTTATATAGAATAACACGTCTTCACCGGATGTATCAGCTGCAAAACGAGAAACAAATATAGATTTTGCAGGCTCAATAATCACAAGTTCTTTATGAACAGGGGCTTTGATACTGCTGTTCGATACTTGTTTCAGTATCGCTCCTGTAGAAACCGGAGTAATCTGAGAAGGTGCAGGGACCACATTTGAGGAAATACAAGTTTCAGCGTAAGTTTTTTTTGTGGCAGAAACGCGAGGAGAATCAGCATTTTCCTCTATGATTGGTATTGCTTCAACAGAAAGAGAAATCTGATCAGCTGACGCAGCGACCTTAGTTGGTGCGATATTATCAGTCATTTGATCAGTATTGACAGCACCAATTGATTGATCTTCAAGCTGTATGTTCACATTAGGGAAAACAGTTAAAGTAGAAGGTAGAACAGTATTATTATTGGGTGACGGCATGGCTATATCAGTAGTTTTAGCTGAACTACGAAGATTTTTGTTTGAACGTTTACGTTTTGGAGAATTGTAAGCTTCCTCCATAATTTTAAACTTTTTAAACAAATCTTCGTATTCACTCAGTCTATCTTGTGCTACCTTTAGATCCTTAGCCACCTCCAAAAAACCTTTCCGAGATTGTCTAATAAGTTTAAAGATCTCAACGTTTGTAAACCTGCAATCTTCACATGACCAACGAAGTCCCTTACTTTCGTTGAGTGCATCGAAGATCCTCGCAGTCAACGCTGCACACTTGATGTGAAAAAATGAATCACACAACCAGCAAGTAACCAGCCGGTCTGATTCACCTTTTACAGCGCAGTTTCGGAAATTGCAGATCATTTTTAGTTTAATAGTAAGTTTTGCAATATAGATGAAAGTAAAAGGAGAAAAATGAACTTAAATGCTTTTAGTGAAAAACAGTTTATTTTGTTTAAAGACACTGTACTGTAGAAACTTTGCAGCCCTGATTTTATAGAACCAACGAATTGAAAAGTTTTATAAGCACTATTTTCGTCAAAATAACGCATCAGCAAAGTTGTTTATTTGCCTGCAGTCATTAGTCGAAAATTCTGTGGAATTCTTCCAAAATATGTATTGATATTACAAAATATACACACACAGTATGTATACATGCAGTATGTATACATGCATGTTTTGATTAAGGGGTTGAAATGATTTTGAGCCCAGGTGTTCACATGAAAGAAGCAAACGAACGAGATTCAGTTTATTTTCGAACGCTGAAAGCTACGCGTGCGCGATAACTGCTGTTGTAAAATAAAAGAAAAATCGTTTTGTGTTTTTTTTTTTTGCTATGGATAAAAAAAGCCACCCAAACGCGCCGCGTAAGTACGCGTATCGAACAAAAAAGAGGCATTTCCGTGGAAACCAGCACTCCCAAGTAGAGGACACCGACTTTGCCAGCACATCGGCCAAAAAATTGAAGAAAACGCAAGACAATGAAGTCATCATCGAAAACAACCTCCAGTTCTGTTTCTTGGAATTTTTTTCATTTTTCCAAACGCTTGCTGCTCTGGTTATCTGCGCCCAATGTAAACAAAAAATTCGATTTGGAAAAACATGTATGCGTGGAGTCGGCTTCAAAGTGAGTCTGCAGTGCCAATGTAAAGCTACACAGTATATTAATTCTTCGCCGGTGGTCGGTAAATCTTTTGTTGTAAATCGCCGGTTGATATTTGCCATGAGATTGCTTGGAATAGGGAGAGAAGGTATTAATATGTTCTGCGGATTAATGGACATATGCCAAGGATTGTGCCTTGATGCGTACTATGGCACCTTGAAAAACATGCATGTGTCTGCTAAAGCAGTTTACAAGCAGTGCCTGTTGAATGCGGTTAAAGAAGAGCAGGAACAGCAGAAAGAAAAAAATCCTGACTGTGACTCCTCAGTGCTGACCGTTTCAGGGGATGGCACCTGGAAAAAACGGGGATTCTCGTCTCTTTTTGGTGTCACTACGCTCGTCGGTAAACATACCAAAAAAGTGGTTGACTCCGTTGTCAAATCAAGCCTTTGCCAGGCATGCAAAATGTGGGGGGAAAAAAATGACTCTGCAGACTTCGAAGAATGGTACGAATCGCACCAGAAAACATGCACAAACAACCACAGTGGGAGTGCGGGCAAGATGGAGGTAGATGCCGTGAAGGAAATGTTTGCCTCATCGATCGAAAAATATGGCATAAAATATGAAAACGCAAAATGTGAAACGCAAAATTGTAACGAATCGTTCAACTCGCTTTTGTGGACCTTTGCGCCGAAACATATCCACTGTGGTGCTACCACAGTCGAAATCGCAAATTTTCTGGCAACCTGCATTTTCAACGAAGGCTTCACAAGTATTTTAAAAATAATGTCAACAATGGATATTGTCATCGGCCCACAAGCCGAGATGTATGCTGAATCTCGCGACGGAAAACGACTTCAACGCTCAGAGCTAAAAACGTACGCATCATCGAAAGAGGGTCGCACAGCCCGCAGAGCCCAAAAAGCCATGGAAAACTCGTTTTATGAGATGGAGGAAGGCACACTTTATGGGGCTGGAATTGCCGATTAATATTCGTAAGTATTGTATTAAAAAAATATGTGTTAATGTCATTTGTGTGCCTCAAAATTGAAGTCAAAACTTTAAACGCGTTTTTCTCGAAACCATGTTTTTCAAAACTTTGCGCACGATAACTCAAACAGTTTTTGACCGATTTTGATATATGAGGCATGAAACGACGCAGAATTTACGCCGCTATAGCCCCTACCTCAAACTTGCCGAAAAAATAATGTTTACTTTTTTTTTTCTACACTAGACTACAAAAAAAAAAGGTCGAAATTCGATTTTTCATTTTCAAAGTGGCGGCTCCCCCCCTAAAAAAATTTCAATTTTTGTTTCCGAGGTAGGGGCTATAGGGACATTCATTCTAAGTAACTGAATATTTTTTTTTTTTTTTCAGACGATGTTTACTCTTGGAATCGTGCGCAATTTGGACCCACCTTTTTTCCGGAGAACCTCGTTACCAGGCCGAGAACTTTCTGAACGGTCCATAAATTCACTTTTTCAAAATTTTGTATTTTTTTCAATAAATTAAGCTACCCAAATCAAAAAACGGAACTAAAATATCTTTACTCGTTCTCTTTCCACAATATTTTGAAAAAAGGCTAAAATTTGGCATAGATTACCAGAGGACCCCCATAAGTAAAAATTAACATTTTGTATGAATTTTCATACAAGTTAGACTCGCAAAATTTTAATGTTAAATTTTTGGAAATTGCAATCGATTATGCTATCAAATATTGTTATTTTAGAAACTATGATCTAGTCTAGCTTTCAAGTCTGTTTTGAAGATTTTACTGCAATTCATTAATTTTTAATCATGACTTAAGAATGCCTTAAAAACCCGTATTTCGTTCATTCAACAGTGTTTAATCCTAAGATCTAATAAAGATAGAAAAAAATTATTGCCAGATTTAGAATCAGCGATCATAAATCTATTGAAATTGACTACAGTATTAAAAAAACATAAAATTTTCTTTAATACCGCGATGTTTAAGGATATTTTGGAAAAGGAAGATATTATTATATTTATATCAAATTTTGAATATGCATTTTTCTATCTTTTAATTATTGCTCCTTATCATGTTTACTTTGATTTAAATAATTTTTAAAATATTTTCTTTTCAAGGATACTTGAAGTAGGCATCGTAAAAAAATTTTGTATGTGTTTAGTTTATCCTATTATCAGCTAGTACTAGGTCAACTAATTTTTAACGATTTTTATGATTTTAATAAAAGATGCCATTTTTAAGGGCATTCTGGAATAAGATGACGTTGTATCGGAAAAAAATTTCATATAATCAATATTTGCGTTCGTACCTATAGCTTAATCTAAAAATCTTTGCAATTTAGTTTTTTTTTATAATTTATGTAATTTTTAAGGATATCTTAGAGCCGGAAGATGTGATCAGAACAGGATGAAATTTTGT
Source organism: Dichetophora obliterata (assembly GCA_963920525.1). Lineage (NCBI taxonomy): Eukaryota > Metazoa > Arthropoda > Insecta > Diptera > Sciomyzidae > Dichetophora > Dichetophora obliterata. Next base: position 198,046,718 of record OY986438.1, on the reverse strand, counting down.
GTACCTACATTTCATGTTTGTACTAACCGAACCACTTTTTAAGACTTTTCACACCATTAGTTTTTAAAAAATATCCTGATTTTGAGTACAAACCGGAGTAGGAAGGTGCTATCAGATCGAAATGATATTTTGTAGTTTACATGTTTGTTACAATACCTGTCGAATGTGCCCGGAGCCAAATCGATGCTATGCACTTTTGAAATTCGCTCCGGCCTAATTGAAGAACAGTAAATTCAATCACATGAATAGATAACAAAACAAAGCATAGTATATTTATTTTAAGGTAGTATATGTAATCGCAATATCCCAAAAAGTGACTGTGTGGTATTTAAATTATAGACATTTTGTCTGCATCTTTTCGACAATGACGAAGGAGCCACCATTGCTGAGAATTTTCAACGCTAAGATGATAGCCAACTTTGGATTATTACACTCAGAAATAAACACCTATCTTTTTGTGACAAAAAATTTCTCTATTTTCGATTATAGTAATTTTCTCTATTTTGTATAAAATTTTACTCAATTAGAATAAATTTTCACATATTCAAAGAAATATTTATTCACTGGTGGGAAATGCAAATATTTCATGTCTCTAATAATGATAAGTATTTTTCTCGCACTAAAAATTCTCATTTTTAGAGAAAAATTTATAGAAAATGCAAAATGTTCTGTATTGTAGAATTGAATATTACAATTGTGAATTGTTAACACCATGCGAAATATTTTTTCAATAAAAACAAATGCTTTCTCAAAAATAAAAAAGTATTTTCCTCTAAAAACGATATATTTTTCTTATATTGAATTAGGTACGAAAAAATATAGAAAGCGTGAGAGCAAGTTGTGAAAAGCAAGTGTTGAATATTCTACATATTATGACGATTGCTCATTCAGAAATATTTTTTATTTAACCCATTTCCAGCTATTAGTGCATTTTTGCACCAGTAACTTTAGAATTTTATCCAGATGAGCGCGAAAGTGATATTACCTGGAACTGTAAGGATTATGTTAGTATGGACCTTTGACAATATACATTATTTTTGGTTTGAGTCGATTCGGTCGTTTATTTGGATTTTACGCCCACGGCGCGTAGCAATATTTGGATATTTTTTTTATTTTTTAAAATTCCAGAAAAATTTCAAATCGCAAAATCGGAAATTGCTTTACAATAGCAGGTTAGGTAAAGGTAGCTGAGCCGATAGACGACTCGTACACTTAGGCCAGTGCAGGCCCGTTGTGATACCACATAATCTCTTTAAAACCTAGTAGAGATTTCCCTACTAAAACCAGTTCGAGCGGATAATGAATTTAAGGATATGCTTGATTTCCAGGTATGAGACTTCGGCCTATTTAAAAAGGGATGGTCCAGAGCTGCCATTCTCCTTTTAGCTAGAGCCGGGCATTCGCAGAGGAGGTGCTGAACATTTTCTACCTCCTCCTCACATCTGCAAAAATCGTTTGATGCAAGTCCCAACCGAAGAGCATGCGCTCCAATCAGGCAGTGCCCCGTTAGGATTCCTACTATTTTTGACAGATTTACCCTGCTTAACTCAAGCAGTGAGTTGGTGCGTTTAAAGTCGTAGGTAGGCCATGTTAGCTTAGTTATCCCACATGTCTTGATACATTTTCCCAGCGTTCTTGTGCAAGACCTAAGGATCTGTTCTTGCACTGGAGTTTATAGGAAGAAATGGGTATACCAATAAAGTCCTCATTAAAGAGGGTATTAGAGGTCGTACCCTTCCTTGCCAATTCATCGGCCAAATTGTTGCCCTCGATATCCCTGTGTGTGGGTACCCATATGAGGTGAATCCCAGAGAGTTGTCAATATTTGAGTTCAGTGCTTTCAGCGCAGCTTGGCTATCTAAAAAGATGGAAATGCTCTTTCCTTCAAGGTCTTTTTGACCTAGAATCTTAGTGGTTTCTTTCTAATAGTCATCATTTTCGCTTGGTAGAACCTACAATAGTTAGGAAGTCTAAAGGACTCTTCGGTTTCGAGATCCTGGGAGTAAATACTACTTGTTCTCGAAGTTTGGATCCATCTGTGAAGATTTTTATGCCGGAGGTTTTAAGGGGATTTTGTTTGCTCAGTCTATCCGTGAAGGGATGTGAACTACGTAGTTCTTTTCAAGATTTAAGCACGGCACACAGTAGTCTGTTTTGTCGGGTGCAAACGAGTTCAGAATAATTGTGTGGCCGCAGTTGTTACCTATCCAATTACCAGATTCTCTCAGTCTGGGGACTGCTGTGTTGGCACATTCCCTGGCATAGATATTGAGAGGAGGAAGGTGAAGCATGACATTGAGGGCGCTGGTTGGTGTTGAGGACAGCACCCCAGTAATACATAGACCTGCGCTTCTTTGCACCTTTGCAAACTTCTGAAGTGCAGGTGTCTTATCAAGGGCCCTCCACCATACCAGTGAGCAATATATAAGTATGGGGCGAACAATTGCTGTATAAATCCAGCGAGCTTATTTGGGGGAAAATCCCATTTTTTACCTATAGCTTTTTAAAGGCAAATAGTGCTATGTTTGCCTTTTTAACACTTTCCTTAATATTAACATTCCAGATAAGCTTCTTATTTAGAATAACTCCTAGGTATTTCGTGCTGTCGCTAAAGAGCAAGCTCGTGCCGTTCAGACGCGGAGGTTCTAAGTTGGGGGTTTCATATTTCCTAGTGAAAAGGATGAGATCTGTTTTCTCGGGGCTTGCACTTAAACCACAAGAGGATGACCATCTAGAAAGAATTAAGAGTGCTCTCTCCATGAGTCGACAGAGAGTCTGGGGAAACTTTCCGCTAAAAATGATTGCAATGTCTTCTGCATAAGCAACAACCTTGTAGCCTTCCCCCTCCATGACACGCAAAAGCTGGTCAACCGTCACGGGCCAAGGAAGTGGAGACAAAACTCCTCCCTGCGGAGTATCTCTACTTACAAACCTGCGAGTGGAGGATAGTCCTATAGACTAATGGAGCTTAATTGGAATCAAAATTTTTTTGTCGATAAGTGGAAAATGAGGCTAGATATCGATAAAATAAGCTTCATTCATTACCAAAATAAAGCATTAAGCTTTGGAAAGCATTTTACGGGTACATTTATATACACATTTTACGGGTACATTTTCTAAGCATTAAAAAATCAAAACCCAATTTTCAAACGGCTATATCTCCTAAACTATAAGAGATAGAGCAAAACTAAGGATGCAGCCCCAGTTCTGAGTTCACCACCCTGCCCAAGAGTATCTGGTGTATGAAACTCACGAGAAAATCCTCCACCCCCAGTTCCGACAAGGCCGAGGTGACTGCACATGGAAGGACCTTATTGAATGCCCCTGCTATATATAGAAAAGCAGCAAGCGCGTATTCTTTGTTCTCAAGTGATTTTACGATGGTAGCTGTTTCAAGAAGCCTGTCAAGTTTCGGCTTAAGAAGAAGCCTAATAAGTGTCTCTAGAATTTTAACCAGGAAGGAAGAGAGGCTTATAGGTCTGAAGTCATTCGATTTAGTGTGAGAGGACTTACCCGTTTTCGGTATAAAGATAACTTTTGTCTCTCTCCAAGCTGTTGGAATACCATGGTAGATTGTCTGAAGTCAGGGTACTATAGCATTGAAGCTATAGTGGAGCTGGGCTGGTATAATGCCATCGGGACCCGGAGATTTCTAGAAATAGGGGACCGATGAAGGTTAAAATATATAAGGACATTTAGAAATTTTTGCAATCACTGCCTCACCCCTCCCCTTATAAAAGTCCTGGCATATATTTTCTTCAAACATTACATAGATTATTTTAAAACGATATTTCTTATAACATTTCGTACCGGTAAAAAAAATGTTATTTCTTTTTTGTGAAACCAAGAATGGCAATTTCTATTTTAAATACGTAAATAGATAGATCTGTACAAATTCGTTTAAGAAAAAAATTAAAATTTAATCAGAAGCTACAAATGCTTTCATATAATCCACCCTTAAATTATAGAAGTGAACTATCGAAATAATCTGCTTTATTGCTATATATTTTTCAGAACTACTTCGCATACGATACTTTTACAAAAACTTATGGAAGCACGTACTTATTGCTCAAGGTACTTACTCGCACACAGATATACACACCCACACGCCATTATAACATTCTACTTTATCATTATGTTAGCAACAACAACATAGCAACAACATTAGGGATAAGCCCTCAAAAAGTTCAATAAATATCTGTATCCCTGAATATAGCATGGCGCAGAAATACCAAACTAAATATGTACACACATAATTACATATAGTTTTGTATTATATATATATATATATATGTAAGTTGACGACATGAAATACAATAGCTTTTCTTTCTCAAAAACTCAATATAGCTTCGTAACAAAATGTAGATAATTTCGGATCTTAAAATGTGTGGCAAAAAGTAAAAAACATCAAAAAAAGTCCATGAACCGAAAAGGTCATGATGGTTGATGGTGATGGTCGTGATGGTGGTGGTGGGCGAATTAACTGTTTTGGCATTTTTCCAATGGTTATTCGTTATACAATAACTAAAGCAAAAATATTGTATAAGCAGACTTTTATTTTAGTCCGATTTTGCATAACTATGTATTGTACTATATATATAAATACTTGAAAAATGTTTATTCAAGTTTTCTAATTATAAAGTTTGATTATATTACAAGTTCCTTAGTTTAATATCTTTGTTATGACTGAACCACCACCTTTTTCCTTTTAAAGTTTGAACAAAAATCTGTACACTAAAACTTTAAAAGTATCCATAGCACTCAACTCTACAGCATTTAATTTCCATTTCAACAATTCGAGATGATTTATTGTTTCTGCTAGCACAAGTTTGAACAATAAAGAAGTAGGTACTGAACAATATGTAAGTTTTCATAGCAACTTTTACCATCGGAAATTATTCCAAATCAGTAACTACAAAGATATATGATTATCATAATGACGCATACTGTCTTTAGTCCCAAAACCAAATGGATTTAATTTATCTTTCCCTTATTTTTTCTAACTCTGCTTGCACTCTACAATCGACTTTGTCGAACGAGCCATTTTTACTCCAACAATGTTTTATTACTTCACGCACTTTTTTGGAATTAAGAAAATTATCGCTAAATTTTGTACTAATGACAGGTAGCGCAGGTAGTAACAAATAATACGCAGCAAAATATTAAGAGAATGAACCAATTTGGACTCTTGGCATCTCTGAAAGAATCAACTAAAGCGGTGCGACGATCATAAAAACGTTCGATTTGTTTGTCATTACTCATTAAAAGTAAGCTTCGATACACGTATTCGACAAAACGACAACTGTTGTGGAAGTTAAAATTCTATAAGTATTCACAAATCTCACGTTTCTACCTAATTTCTCGAGATTTTATCGCAATAACACAAAATAAAAGGTAAAAAATTCTCAGAAAATTTAATGACCGATAGATATACTAAGTGTGACCTCTGTTTGTTTGTCTTCTTTCGGCTTCTTCCCAAATATTCTGAATCATCAAAGCTGTAAATATTAGGCCTCAAACTGTTTTAGCATTATATTGAGCCCTAACTGCAAAAGTATATATTGTAGTATTATATTGAGCCCTAACTGTAAGCACTTCTCCTGTAATTCAAATTTTTGTTCATTTCGATCTTGGCCTTTTTTCTAAAGATAAAGCAAATGTATCAAATTTCAAGACAGTGCGTTGTTGCCATACAAAAATTGGACAACAGTAGAAGGAGAGCTCCTATGATAATGCAATTTTGTATGCTTAATTAGTTTAAGCCAATTAAGAAAAATTTTGAAAAATGGTTGACATCGGTTAGGCCCTAGGAGTACCTCCCTTGGACCTATATTAATTTTATACTTGATTTTGTATGGGAGGTACATACAAAAATTTACCGATATTAATAAAAATTCGTCACAATGGTAGTCAAATAGAGTAATAGATGTGTACTGAAAAGTTAGACCCTAGGGGTACCTCCTTTGGACCTATGCTAATTTTTTTACTTAATTTTGAATGTTGATTTTTCATTTTTAGCATTTTAAAGCTAGTAAGGAATTATCTTCGACTGGTCCGAAGTTAATACCCGCATGGACGAAAATTTTTCCAAATTTCATACCTAAAGTTTATATTAATTGTTTAAGGTTATGTGCAAAATTTAAAGTCATTAGATTAAGTTTTGTGGATTGTGGAGAATTTACAGCTTTGGTTAAGTCACTTTGTATGGGAGGTAAGCGTGGTTTTCATCCGATTTGGCTCATTTTCGAACTTGACTTTCATTTTTGAATAAAAATGTTATATGTCTGTGTCGACAAAGAATAACGAGTAAATTCAAAATATCGTAAAAAAGCGATATGGCCTTTTCTTCATTGCCAATCTTTGATAAAACGCAGGAAAACATTTTTTTTGCACAGAATAGATAACCACTTAATTCTGCACCTATTACCGTTTGCAACGTTTCATATATTTCAGGAAAAAGGTCAGAGTTAGTACAATAAAAGTATCGTTTTGTACGATAATTTGAGTTTAGTCGTTATTCCTTGTCGACACACAGATATATTGAATTTCGTTACGATAGCTGAAAATCTACGGCTGTTATCGTGACCACAGACAAACGAGCGGACAGACGGACATGGCTAAATCGACTCAGAAGGTGATGCTGATCAAGAATATATATACTTTTCTATACCAGCCACGCCTCCTTATAGGCGTTCCAAACGGAGTGAAAAGTCAATATATCCCTATTACGTTTTTTTAACGTTGGGCTATAAAAAATATATATTTGTAGGACGTAGTAGGACGAAAAGTTATTTTTAGTTCCTGGTTATATAGAATCTATACAGTAGAAATTTGTCAATTCCTAAAATTTTTCATTTGATAAATCACATATTAAAATAACTAAAATACATATCAAATTTTATATTTTCTAAGAGTTCTTAATTCTATTTATTAACTTAAATATTTTTTATAAAAAAATGTACTTGGCTCCGTTTAATCAAAACACAGATTTTTGACAATTATTTATTTAAGAGAACGCTAAACGAATTGAACAAAACATGATTTTTTTCTTTTAAAAACTTCTCAATTTTGAAGAGTCAGAGCGTAGCCAAAACTGAGTCTTTTCCCTAAATATTTTGTGTCTGTCTTATCTATGCAAACCTGTCGATTGCCTGTCGATTGATAGTAATATTATTAGGTTTCGAGTCGTAAAAAATGTTGATTTTTGTCAATGTGACAACGCAGTGTGCGCTACCCAGTAGTTCCAGACTTGAAGAAATCTCAAATGAATCATGTACAATTTTTCATGATCCTTGACGAAACATGCTGATTTGGCCATACATTTCGTTGAGGAAAATTTCATGTAAATGTTCCAAATTCGTGCAAGACGCAATGCAGAAACGTCGGAAGTTATCATCAACCCACTATCGAAATATTAACGTCTACCTTGACGTTAATGAAAGATAGACAATAATAGAAATAAAATTCGTCAAGGAATTAAAATCGAAACGAGCTTCTGGACCGAATTCAACGTCGTGCGATATATTTGATAGGGGATAAAAATATTTCATCCTCTCTCAACTTTATTGGAAATCAACGTAATGTTGGTTTCGTAATGGCCTGACGCCATCACACCGTATGTTTTCCAGGTCCACTCGGGCAGCTGTCCAAGCCCATTCCTTCACCATTGCCTTGATGCCACACATAACCTCACGTTGTAGGGATAATTCGTTCTTAAGTCGTACGGTAAAGTGGTGGAATAGTCTCCCTGCGAGCGTGTTTCCCGTTAGTTAAACTGTGCAAATTTAAAACAAATCTTCACTGAAACTACTCCATCTTTTCAATCTCCAATTTACTATCATCCATCTTCCAAATCAACACAATGCTCATACATTGCGAACTCTACAGTTTAGCCTTTGAACGAATTGCAACAATCATGAATATCTTGAAGTTGTTGTAATGGAGTAGCGCTGACAACCGCTACTTTGCATTATATATTGTATGAATTCTTTTTAAGTCCAGCAGCTCATGCAGAAACTTCCTTTAAGAAATCGTCATGAAAAGTTCGTCAATAATGCCGCGAACTACTGGGTAGCTCAAAAGCTACGGTTGTTATCGCTCCTACAGACGGACATACGAACGGACATACCAGCCAGAGAACTGCACAAACCTACTTGAAGTCTATTTCAAGTACTTGCTTAAAATACAAGTTCAAGCTTGCTTGAGCTTGATAATTTTCTATTAAGTATAAATTGTACTTGAATATAAATAAGCCCACGACAGCTTGCGAGTTACAGGCGTGCTAGCTAACAACCGAACGGCACGAAATCCCAAGTAAAGGAAAACTTTATGCCTTCGGCAAAAAGCTTGAAATTGAACCCAAGTATCCAATTAAAGCAAGTGTCCAAAAACTCCAATGAGCTTGTGTAGGAAAAGCTTAAACGTATTAGAACTTTTTAGGGTTCTGTGGACTCCGTGGTTGGCAGTTTTAAGGGGTAGCTGATTTCGGAATTGATGTCAAAATGTAAAATTCAAGATGGCGGATAGAGTTTCCACATAAAAATTTTTTTGTATTTTTGCAAATTCTTGTAATTTTGAAATTTTGACACCGGTTTTGATTTCGAATCTAATGTCACAGTTTTAAAATTTAAGATGGAGGTTAGAGCTGCCACCTAAATTTTTACTACAGTATTGCCACTAGGTAAAAATGGGTCGCTAAATCCGAATCCGTTGTCAGAATTTCAAAATTATGTCATTTTTTTAAAAAGTGTTGCCACATCATAGTAATTATTTTTAAGAGTTTTAAGCGTAATTTAACAGTGTTAGGGGGTCACTGATTTCTTATCTGAATTCGGAATTTTAAAATTCAATATGGTGGATAGGGTTTCCACCTACTTTCTTTAGTTTAGCAAATTCGGTGCTGGCGCGAAGACTAGGTAAAAATGGATCGGTAAATCCGAATCCATTGTCAGAATTTCAAATTATGTAATTTTTTAAAACAGGGCTGCCACCTCATAATATGTATTTTTAAGAGTTTTAAACATCTTTTTGACACTGACTTCTGCTACTCGTTCAGCTATAGAGATGTATAATTTATTTGTAACTGTATGCCACCCATTTCTACCTAGTGGTCGCTCTTGTACCGGATTCGTACAAATAAAAAAATTGAGGTGGCAACCCTATTAGCAATAGTAAATTTCAAATTCAGATGCGAAATTAGCAATCTCTAACACTGTCAAATGCTGTTTAAAACTCTTGAAAATAAATTTCACTGGGTGGTAATACTATGGTAAAAATTAACCTCCATCTTAATTTTTAAAACTGTGACATTAGATTCGAAATCAAATCTATTGTCAGAATTTCAAAATTACAAGAATTCGCAAAAATAAAAGAAACTAGTTGGCAACTCTATCCTACATCTTAAATTTTAAATTCTGACATTAGCTCCGAAATCATCTACCCCCCAAACTTTAAATCACGAAGTCCAGAGAACCTTTAAAGTCCTAATACGCTTAAGCTTTTCCTACACAAACTCATTGAAATAATTGGATACTTTGACCTCATGCTCTTTGATTTACTTGAAATTTTTGTTATAGGTTCCTTTTCCACTTATAAAAATATAAGTTATTTTTTTATCGCCATTTTTTTTTAAGTTATGAAGATATCATTTTTTGCTAAAAGTAAAAATTATGATAATGCAGGCATTTCCAATAAATCATATCTCTGTCATATTATGCCCTTTTTTTATAAATGAAAAATCGTTAGAAAGCTAATGAAAAGCGATTTTTAAAAAAAATTAAATATATTTGGAATTTGTATGGTAGAGCTGCCAACTTTTTGAAAAAGATTTAATTTTCTCCTATCTCAAAAAGTGCTCTTTGTTTTGTTTTTTTAATTTTTAAAAAAAAATTAGGATGGCCTACGATTAGGAGGAAAAATGATACATTTTTTCGCAATCTCAATTTTTCTGACATACATTTCACTTTATCATTCAGAACTTCTATATCGTTTGAGATATTTATACAAAAGCTGCGTCTAAAATGTTGCCTTATTAGGTCCAATAATGCTTTCATACATAATAATGACCTCACACGTGACCCTGCATAAAAATAAGATCGAGATATTATTGTCTTGGAGCCATTGCATTGTTTCTCTGCTGGAGTGTATAGAAGCATTATCTTGTTGATATGTGTTGCTTTTTTTCAACATTCTGTCTCAAAAATGGAAGTAGAGAGCACCTTGGTGTAATCCATGCTCTTCATTTTTGATGAAACAACCTGCAGCTCCAACACACACCATTCGCTAAAAACGCACCCCATACCATCAACGTACCGCCACCGAAATTTCTCTGAGAAAAATATTGTCTGTGACCATCAGGGTCATCTAGATTGAATTTTTTCTCATCAGAAAAAAGAATCTGTAGATCACAAATTATTCAGCATATGACAAAGAGTTATATGTACTGTCAATACCTCAGACCAGTTTGTTTGCATATTTCGCTTAGCGAAATTAAGCCGGAAAACTTAATGACGCTTAAGTAATCTGGTTGCTGTTTTCATTTTTTTACGAAATATTTTCAGTACATCATTCAGAACTCTCCAAACCGTCGATATAGAAATTTTTGTTGTTATTGTAGCAGCAAGTTGGCTGAGTTGCTACCTTTTTGTATAATTTTTCGAGATTCGCGGTTCGAAAGTTTTTTTTTTGGGTCACCTCGTCTTACACTATCGTATTCTTCCGGATTTGAGAGGAAATTATAAATAACTTTTATACTTCTGCTTATTTTAATTGAAATATCGCTAATTTTCAGGCCTGCTTCATTAAGTCCAAGAATTTTCCCTTTTTCTACTTCTGACAACTTCTTACCTCGTGGCATTTTACTTCCTTATTTGTTTTTTAACTTTAAACTCAGAATTATTATCCTAAGTTCACGTGATGTCCCTTTAACATTACCTCTTCAAATGTGTGCTATAGTTATGAAACGAAAAAAGAGGTGCAAATATGCGATTTCTTTGCTATTTTTAACGGTTCATTTCAGAGATCAGATTTAAGAAGAAAAAATATGTGAAAGAGAGTAAGAAATTTTTTTTTAATTTAGTTTTTTAACAGGGTGTTTTAATTAATTTCCATGGTCATTTTAAATAATATTTTAAAGTGTGCTATAGTTATGAGACGCAGTGTATTTAATTTGTCTTTAAGACATACAGCTGTGGTCAAAATAATAGCAGTACTCTTATATTCAAACATGTTTACAAATTTCGGATCTGGTAAACCCATTATCGTTCCTATATTTACTTTCAACGCTGCACATTGGGCCAGAAATTTGGAAAAATGACCAAAATTCATATCTTGGGGTTGAATAGACCTAATTTAATAAAACTTGGTGTAGGATACATGGAATGGAGCATATTTTTCAAGCGCAATGGAAAAAGTGGGTGGAATTCCACAAACGGGCGTGTCAACATCAATAAAATACTGTATCTTGTCTAATACTGGCACTAGTTTATTGAAATTCGGTACAGTAGTAGATGGGATCTTCTTTCGATCATGATGGTGAAAGTGGGAGGGACTCAACAAAGGTGCGTGGCACTATAAATAAAATGCTGTATCTCGTCTAATATTTACATCAGCTTATTGAAATTGGGTACAGTAGTAGATGGGATCTTCTTTCGATCATGATGGTGAAAGTGGGAGGGATTCAACAAAGGTGCGTGGCACTATCAATAAAATGCTGTATCTCGTCTAATATTTACATCAGCTTATTGAAATTGGGTAAAGGGGTGGGTAGGATCGTTTACGAGCATGTTTGGATAATTTGGGGAGGTTTTAACAACATTCAATAGGGGCCCCGCAATATTAAATAAAATTTTTAGTGTGGTTATTATTGATTCGGGGGTATTAAAAAAGAGGCGGAGTACGAGAGAGAATAAGGGGACGCTTTTACAGAATCTGACGTGTGATGTATGCAAAAAAAAAAAAAAATGTTTCTCGATTTTGTAACAAATTTATCGTTCTAAAAGTGCTATTTTCTAAAGTCTTGGATATTTACAGCCCCATTCTGGAAACTTGATAACAGTCAACCAGTATTTTTATTATTTGTTTGTGTTGTAATTTTTTTATTTCAAAATAAAATTTAAAGCTCAAAAATAATAAATCTTGATAAAAATTATTAACTACTTTTCAGATATTGACATTTTCATTAAAAAATTTTGTTTTTTGAGCTTTAAATTTTGTTTTGAAATAAAAAATTACAACAAACACAAACATATAATAAAAATACTGGTTGACTATTATCAAGTTTCCAGAATAGGGCTGTAAATATACAAGACTTTAGAAAATAGCACTTTTAGAACGATAAAATTGTTACAAAATCGAGAAACATTTTTTTTAGTTTTTTGCTTTTAATATTTTTTTATTTTTCCTATATTCTTTTTTATTTTTTGATTTTAATATATTTTTTGTTCTTTGTACTTTTTTTTTTGATTTTTTGATTCTATTATATTTTTATTTTTTGCTTTTAATACTTTTTTATTTATTTTTATTCTATTTTTATTTTTGATCTTAATATATTTTATTTTTTTGTTTTGTACAACTTTTTTTTATTTTTTGCTTTCATATTATTTTTATGTTTTGTTTTTTATATGTTTTTTATTTTGTGCTTTTAATATTTTGTTTCTTATTTTTTGTTTTTTATATATTTTTTTTTTATATTATTAGTTTTTGTTCTTTATTCTTTTTTTATTTGTTTGATTTTAATATATTTTTGTTTTTGCTTTTAATATTTTTTTTTAATTTTGTTTTTATTCTATTTTTATTTTTGATTTAATATATTTTTATTTTTTGTCTTTTAGATTTTTTTATTTTTTGCTTTCAGTATTTATTTAATTTATTGTTTTGTATATTTTTTTTTATTTTTTGCTTTAAATATTTTGTTTTTTATTTTTTGTTTTCTATATTTTTTTTTATTTTTTGCTTTTAATATTTTTTTAGTTTGCCTTTGCAGTAAGTTTCCTTTTTTGAATTTTCTCGATTCGATTGATATCGTTTTGATAGTTCTACTGTCTTTTAGTTTGTACCCCAGACAAAATATTCGACAGGGAAATGGCATTATACCAGCATAATTGTGGCAAATGAGCAGAGTTCTGGCAGTATGCTGAAATGTGGTGGCAGCCAGTTTACTTTTTATCAAAAAGGCTGCCAGAAAGTAGCAGCATGAAGGCAGGGAAAAGTCAGTAGAAGGCAGTGTGTCGAAATTCAGCATTGTATTGGACGGCAACTGAAATGTGTAAGCAGCTCAAATATTTTTGTTTTTTCAGCAGCAGCCTTCCTACGCACTATAACTGCAGGCACATGAACTCTGTTGAATAAAACCATTATTTTGGCATTGAACTGAAATATTTGGGCAGGCTTAAAAGTTTTGTTTTCTACAGAACAGAATGCTTTCGCCCTAAACTGGCAGGCACATGAACTCTATTACGAACAAGCATTGTATTGGCATCCAATTAAAATGGTCTAGCAGCTTAAAAATGTTTTGCTTTCTAGACAGCAGAATTATCTCGTTTTATACTGGAAGACGCTTTTATTCTGTCTAACTCTTCTGAGCTTTAACTTTTTACTGGCTTTAACTTGAAATTTTTGAAACCCTTTTCACATTTAACATGTGAACTTGGCAGTTACAATTAATTTTTTTTGCTGAAAGTTTGCAGAAATAAACGTTATTTAAAAATTTATAAAGGTAAAGGTGCTTTATTCGTTTTCAATCATATTCAGTGGAACACAAAACATAAGAAATATTATTTACATGTAATGCAAAATTACTTTCTGTATTTCAGAAGATCTCATATTTATGTAATATATATATATATGTAATAGTATACAAAAAGGACTTCAATAGTTGATGCGGCCTTTGATTTTGAATACTTGTTAGTGCATTTTCAAATGCTGCTCCGTCAAAATACCAAATGAATGATAAATTCCTGGGGTCATTCATGAATCTATTTTCGCATTGATTGCGATACAGTTCAAAATCGTAAATGTCTTTTAGCCTGTCAAAATTTTCTTTTTTCTGCTAAAATGGTGAGGACTTGTTTGCAGAAATCTGGACAAGAAATTATTGCTTGCAGCTGTGCCCTTATTGCAAAGGTGAGCAGATATCCGAATTCGTCTGAGCTATTTTATTGCCCGCATTTCCTTTGACTGGTCTGTAACAGTTGTTGCAGTGCGCCGCACACTCAACAGCGGATTTTATTTTTATGAAATGTTTTTTAAAGACATAAGTGGAGGTAGGCGTTTTAGGGCATATGGATGGAATCAATCAATACCAACAAACTGCTTAATGCAGAACCGCTAAGTTTGTGTAGTAAAGCGTATGCTAGAATTGTAGTGAAGACTTCAGATGTTGATATCGGAGATCCTAGAACAAATCGATCTTTTTCAGCAATCGGATCTTTGCTATCCTCGTCTGATGCACTTTTTTTTGATTCTGGGAAGGATGAGTGAACAGCGAATTCATCATCTTAATTAAAAAATTTAACTGATTATACGGTACAAACATTTATTTCTCTGTCAAATTTCGTTTAGGAAATCTGCTTATTATAAGCTTTTATTTAACTTGCTTCGTTCATATGTATGTATGTCCTCAAAACTTGCAAGCCATTTTTCTACAACTTGTTGGTATCCGATTAAGCTCAAATTTAGCATACATATATAAGTCCGGTGACAATATGTCACAGGTTATTCTTACACTTTTTCCAAATTTTTATGTTAGTGAATTGCTAAATTTAGAGTATATTAAAAAACCTATATTAGAAACTATTCAGCCGTAAACTTTTAACACGCTGAACCGAATGTTAAGTTATTAACGCGTAAAAGTTATTTGTCTTCTCTACAAAAATCCGTTGAAGGAAGTCAATAATATTGCAAAGGTTGAAAACTGCTCAATTAACTAAATACCAAATATCACAAATATCAACCGTGCAAGACCGTGTACAATAAAATTGATTATTGAATGAGATTCAACTTAGTTTGGGCTTCGATCGATGACTGTATCACGGTTGTGTAACAGTTAATCCATGATTCAGTCGTGATCAGCAAAATATGACTCATGCAAGAAGCTGACCAAACTATAAAAATAGAGTTGATAAAACAGATTTATTTAACTAATTACATCTAGCAGATTTCCAAAATAGTATAAAAGTTATTTATAAGTACAATTTTTTGTTTTAACACACAGAAAAATTTCTTCGATGATCTTGAATCCTATTTAAGCAAAGGTTGGAAAGCTCAAGTATTTTATTGAAGAATTATATTAAAAAATAGTCAATTAAAAAAAACGGTAGAAGTTCCTATCAAAAAATGGCAAAGTTCAAAAATTAAAAACGAAAAATATTTGGGATACAATTTTTTCTACGAGTCTAATGTTTTTTATGTTTTCTATGAGTCTAAAAATTTTAAGCATAAAAAACAATTATGTTCTTGATTATTCCTTAAACAAAAAGTAAGTTTCTAATACCGTGTTGGTTCAAAGCTCGTAAGTTCAAAAAGCTTTATTCATTTCCGATTGTGTACGCACAGTTGTGCGGGTAGTTTTAAGTTTGAATATCTTCACTTCTATTTCAATACTGTTAAACAAATTTACATGTATCGATTGTGCTAATTATTGTTTATGTTTGCCTCTCATATTGTTTCCCTCTTCGTTTTGACGTTTCCTAGATTTTCACGGAATTCTCGCGTCACATTTATTTTTTTTTTTTTTTGCAATGAGCCGCGGAAGTTAAATGTTTATTCATTTACTAAAATACTAATAGCGAAATTTTAGGAAGTGAACACATTTTAACTAAAAAAATAATGTTATATATTAATAGGCAAACATAAATGTTGTTGTACACTTTTTCGATATTAATTTTAGAATAAGGGCCAATTTTTCAGTGCTGGTTTAATCCCAAGTTAACAAGAGTTTAGTTAATCGTAGATTAAAGTTAACCAGAGTTTAACCACACAATCACTTTTTCAGCGCTTGGTTAAGTAACCAGCACTTTTGAGTTTATTGATATGGCAGCACCATTAAACGTCATAAAAATTCAAATAAATATCTGAAAAATCTGAAGTCTCAATAAAAAAAAAAACAACATGAGTAAAAGAAGAATCTGCAATTTTTCCATTAAAAAATTGAATTTTTGCTAGCAACAATCAACAAATCGTCGCTGCGCCTACAAAAATGGTAATGCTTTAGAAAAGCAAAAAATTTATAAAACAGGAAGAAGACTGAAACCGTCCCCAGCAATTACAGCTTTGCTCAATGTGAATTTTTTTTTTATATAAATGAAGTAAGCAAATCATTTGTCAAAATCGAACGGTAAGTTAACAAAAGTTTAACCAATGAATAGTGAGCGGTTAACCTTAGTTTGAACTTTGGTTAATATGCACTGAAAAACTTATTTCTTGGTTTAATCTTAGTTTAACCGAGAAACAGAGTTAAACTTGCACTGAAAAATTGGCCCTAAGGGCAATTAAACTTATATCATTCGAAAGGTACTGCGCCCTGTACTTGCAGAATCATTTTAGATTTTAAATTTATGACCTCTGACCCGAAATATTGACGTTGAAAGTTTGTATTATTTTTAGTAAGGAATGTCAGGGCTAGGAAGAGGTAGAATGTTGAATGAGGTATTAAATGAAAGATTTGACTGCACGGTATGGTTACATTTTAGATTGGTGACCTTCGACATGAAATATGAGCATAAAAAGAGCATTTATTAAATAAGAGCTTAACTGTAAGATATGGAAAAACATCAGAGGGATTTTTATACATTGATAAAATGCACAAAAAACATTTTTTACTATCTCGTACCTTACAATAAGCATTTTTTTATGTAACAAGTGTGAGTATTAGGGCGGGTCGATTTATTTTTCGACAATTTCCCTATGATTTCCGTATTCTATGGGTTATTCTATGAAAATTTGCCAAAGGAACCATAACTCTATCGTTAAAATCGAGTCCCCTACTTTTTGTTGGTAGATTTTTTCCCAAATTGACGTTCGTATGAAATATTACCTACACGTTCACATCCATAACTCAAAAACTATCGATCGGGTTTAATCGCCAGTAGGCGCGTTGGAAAGGTGAGCTCATTTTGATCAATTTACAGAAAAAAATCTCCAACATTGGTCCAACGGTTCAAAAGTTACGGGCATTTTTGTCCAAATTTTGGAGCATTTTTCCATTTTTTTCATGATTTTGTCCAAGAATATTACTTTCATGGCCATTTTTTTGGCTCAATTTTTTTGACTTACGAAGCTTACGAACCTTACGTTACGACATTAGAGAGCCGTACGAAAACACCAAGACTTGAAAGCAAACAAGACTTTCAGAAAAAATAATGTTTTTTTCACATTTTGTCTTTTACTACACTCAAATTGAATATTTTTTTTTGATAATAGGTTGATAGATACTTTATTATCTCTTAATTTGAATTTTTGTAGAAAAAAAATAAAAAGGGAAAAAAAAATAAAAAGTTGGTTTTATGTGTTATTTTGTTTTAGCAATATCGCATGAATTAATCAACCGAATTCGATAAATTTGGGCTTAAACTCTTCGTTTTGAATTGTAAATTGAATTAAATAATGGATTGAGCCAAAAAAAATGGCCATGAAAGTAATATTCTTGGACAAAATCATGAAAAAAATGGAAAAATGGTCCAAAATTTGGACAAAAATGCCCGTAACTTTTGAACTTTTTACCAACAAAAAGTAGGGGACTCGATTTTAACGATAGAGGTATGGTTCCTTCGGCAAATTTTCATGGAATAACCCATAGAATACGGAAATCATAGGGAAATTGGTGAATTTTTCACTCCCTACAAATCGACCCGCCCTAGTGAATATATATTGTGATGGTGAAATTTCTTACCATCTTCTGAAAAATTCCCTTTATTTTGTCATCAAAGTTGTGACGATATCTCGATAACTGTAGCTTTTCTCAGTACAACGAATTTTCGTATTGAAACTTAAGATTTTCTTCGTACAGCACATTTTCTTAAGATAAGGTCGTTGACCTCATAATGACAAAAAAACTATTGAAATTTTAGAAAGCTGGTCGAGTTTTGACCACGGACTATATTAGTATATATAAATAGGCGTTGAGTGAGTATAATTCGAGAATAGCAAGAACTCTCTTTTTTAATATTTTTTTGTTGGATTATACGGATTTTAACCTCCTAAATCCAAATCTTTTAGGCTATTTTTTCCAATTTTGGAGGCCTATAACTTCTAAACCAATTGCAAGCGGACTGCAATTTTGTCAGATTTGGAGTAAGGAGGCAAAAATCCATATAATCTGAAAAAAAATAAAAATTAGAGCTGTCGCTATTCTTGAAATGTTCCGTTACGTGTTTCTGAACCGATTTTGATAATTTCTTTTAAGTGAATTAGAGTAAGGAGAAGGAATGCAGCAAATATTGTTGGGACCGTTGACCTGAAATATGAGCGTTGAAAGAATATTTATGAAATAAAACCTAAACTTTAAGAAATGGAAGAACATGATGTAAGAGGAAATTTTAAACATTGATAAAATACACAAAAAACATGTTTAGCTATCTCTTACGGATACCCTACAATAAGCATTTTTGTATGTTACATATGTGAATATAAATTGTGATAGTGAAATTTCTTACAAATCGCAAATGTTGTATCAAATCAAAGATATGACGATATCTTGAAAACTGTAGCTTTTTTCAGTACAACGTATTTTTGTATTCCTGGCTTAGGAAAGTAACGGTATACGAACGTTTTTTTGGGTAATGTTTTTACAGATTTTTTTACAGAAACTTAAAATTTAGTACAACACATTTTCTTAAGGCAATTTCAACACCTCAGAATGAGAAAAAACGATTGAAATTTCAGAAAGTTGGTCGAATTTCGACCACAGGCGATACTAGTATATTTTAAAATTTCAAATGATTGGAGGTTATTGGTTAAAAAAAAATTAGTTTCAGTACAAACTTTCGGTTCTCGAAAATTCTTGAAGGATATGAAAATATCCTAAATGTAGGCATTGTATATGTTTTCATATCATATACAGACCATTTACTCCAAAAAACTTAAAAAATTCTCAGAAGCTTAGCTTAAGGTCGGAAAGGGTTATAGAATCATGATAAACTCAGAGTCCCAGATTCAAAAATGGCCATGTCAAAAAAAAAATTTGGAGATGTGTTTTTTTAGGAAACCATTTTTCTCTATGTTTTCTATGTGTCTACAAAATTTTTGGTTCATTTGAACGTTGTCTTAATTATTTCGTAAAAACTATAAATTTTAAGTACGGAGCGACCTTTTCTAAGGAGGGGGCCGGGTGTCATTAGTATTTGGGGTACTTTTACCCTTCCCAAATGGGTAAGAAACACTGATTTTTTATTTATTGAATTTATTTTTAATGCTAAAATTGTTAGTAATTGAGTGAAGTATTTTTTATCAATAGAAAGAAAAAGAAAAAATCAAATAAGATACTTGATCTTTTTATTTCAACGCGAAATGTTCTAAATTCATCTCAAGAAAAAAATAGTTGTTTTTTACTCTGAGAAGTTTAAAAAAGTCCTTATTTTGTCAAACTATTAACGCATTTAACATTTTTAGTGCAAAAGCTTGATAACAAAATTACAGAGATTAATATTGGGGGTTGGAATTAATTTTAAAGGTTTTTTTTCGGTTTTTGAGCATTTATTTAGAAACAACGGTACAATGTATATTATTCAAAGTATTGTCCATCGTTAGCTACAACATTTTCCCATCTTTCTGGCAGCATATGGATTCCGCGCCGGAAGAACGATTCGTCTTTTGGGGCAATCCACGAATCGACCCATTTTTTGGTATCCTCGTAAGAAGTGAAGCGCTGCTCAGCCAAGCCATGCGTCATCGATCTGAACAGGTGGTAGTCGGAAGGGGCTATGTCTGGGCTATAAGGCGGGTGGGGTAGCACATCCCAATTCAGCGCCTCCAACGTTTCCTTGACGGTTCTTGCAACATGTGGCCGTGCGTTGTCATGTTGAAAAACCACTTTGTCGTGTCTTTTGGCATATTCCGGCCGTTTAACCTTTAATGCTCGGCTAAATTGCATCAATTGTTGTTGGTAGCGTTCCCCAGTGATGGTTTCGTAAGGTTTTAGCAGCTCATAGTACACGACACCCTTCTGATCCTACCAAATACACAGCATAAGCTTGGCGCCATGAATATTCGGCTTGGCCCTCGATGTTGATGCATGGCCGGGTGGTCCCCACGATTTTTTTCGCTTAGGATTATCGTAATGGATCCACTTTTCATCGCCAGTGCCAATACGATGCAAAAAACTCTTCCTTTTATGCCGTTGAAGCAGTTGTTCGCACATGCAAAATCGCCGTTCAACGTCTCTCGGCTTCAACTGGTACGGCACCCAATTTCCTTGCTTTTGAATCATTTCCATGGCCTTCAAGCGTTTGCCGACCGTTGATAAGTCGACTCCCTATGATTCTGACAATTCTTGAAGGGTTTGACACGGGTCTTCATCGAGCAAAGCCTCCAATTCCTCATCTTCAAACTTTTTCGGCTGGCCCGGACGCTCTTTGTCTTCCGTATCAAAATCACCACTTTTAAACCGACGGAACCAATACTCACAAGTAGAAATCGATGGAGCATAGTCCCCGTAAGCCTCAGTAAGCGTGCGTTGTGCTTCAACCGCTTTTTTCTTCAAATGGAAGCACAAAAGTAAACCTTCCCGCAAATTGCGTTTTGTTGGAACGAAAGTCGACATGTTCACAGAGAAAAAAATATATGTTGTTTACACTTCAGTGGAATAACACATACTGAAAAATGAAGCTTACACAATGTGCTTTGAAATGAATAAAGTCACAGGTGTGCCCGATGCGATCTATTGATAGTTACGCCATCTCTTAGAAAACCTTTAAAACTAATTCCAACCCCCAATATGTAGAATACATTTTTCTCGACCAGACGAGAACCATCCTTAACGTATTTTCGGCCAGTTTCAATTGAGCTAAAAGCCTTAAGTTTCATATTTTACCTTTTTCTGCCCTTATTACAGAATATACACTAGATTCGGAAAAATTTTAAGTTTCCGGAATAGGCAAATTTTTATCTTTTGACCCCTGAAGCTTGTGAAATTTTTCAAATATTGCTCATATGAGTTTATTGAAATACCTAATTGATCTTACTTACTTACTTAATTGGCGCTACAACCGGTTGGTGTGTCGGTCTTGGCCTCATCTAAGAATTTGCGATAGCCATTTCTGTCTTTCGCTTGCTGGCGCCAGTTGGAAATTCCAAGCTTCGTCAGGTTGTCCTCTACTTGGTCTTTCCAACGAAGATGCGGTCGTCCTCTTCTGCGTTGACCGCCGCTGGGTACCGAATCGAATGTTTTCTTCACTGGAGCATCGTCTTTCATGCGCTGAACATGACCAAGCCAGCGAAGCCGCTCGATTTTAATGCGCTTGACTATGTCGATGTCAGCGTACAGCTCATACAGTTCATCACTCCACCGTATTCGGTACTCGCCATTGACGCAGATTGGTCCGTAGATCTTGCGAAGAATCTTTCTCTCGAATGCTCCTAAAGTCTTTTCATCTGAACTGCTCAGCGTCCAGGTTTGTGATGCATAAAGTAGGACGGGCATGATGAGCGATTTATAGAGCGTGATTTTCGTTCGTCGAGAGAGGGCTCTGCTTCTTAATTGCCTACTGAGCCCAAATTAACACCTGTTGGCAAGAGTTAATCTTCGCTTGATCTCAATGCTGATGTCGTTGGTTGAGTTAATGCTGGATCCCAGATAGACGAAGTTCTTCACAACCTCGAAGGAGGTATTGTCAACGGTAACATGGGTTCCAAGACGCTGGGACTGTTTGTTTGTTGACACTAAGTATTTCGTCTTATCTGCATTCACTGCCAGACCCATTCGACTTGACTCTCTTTCTAATCTGGAAAATGCTGCACTGACTTCGCGCGTATTATGGCCAATGATATCGATGTCATCAGCATACACAAGCAGCATAACACTCTTGTAGAATATTGTGCCACTACGTCTCAGATCAGCAGCTCGGATGATCTTTTTCATCATTAGGTTGAAAAGTCGCACGATAAGGACTCACTTTGTCTGAAACCTCGTTTGGTAATAAATGGTGGAGAGAGGTCCTTCCCGATTTTAACTGCGCTGCTGGTGTTGCTCAGTGTAATCCTGCAAAGTCGTATTAGTTTTGCAGGAATACCAAATCCAGACATGGTGGAGTACAGGTGCTTCCTTATGGGGCTGTCGAAGGCGGCTTTGTGGTAGACAAAAAGATGGTGGGTGTCAACTTGTTTTTCTTGAGTCTTCTCCAAGATTTGTTGTAGCGTGAAAATCTGGTCGATGGTGGACTTTGCAGGTCTGAAGCCTTGCTGTTAAGGTCCGATCAGTTCGTTTACAATGGGCTTCAAGCTTTCACATAAAACGCTCGACAGGAGCTTATATGCGATATTAAGAAGGCTTATCCCACGGTAATTGCCACAGATAGTGGGATCGCCTTTCTTGTGGATTGGGCAGAGCACACTGAGATTCCAATCGTTCGGAATGCATTCTTCCGACCATATTCTGCATAGAAGCTCGTGAATGCATTTAAGTAGAGCTTCGCCTCCTTTCTTAAACAGCTCAGCAGGTAAGCCATCAGCTCCCGCGGCTTTGTTATTTTTAAGCCGAGCTATAGCTGTCAGAACTTCATCATAGTCGGGCAGCGGAACCTCGACGCTGTCATCCGCAATTGGGGTTCCGCGGAATATTATCTCTATTGGCGGGATTGTTGTCAGCGTCGCCATTTAGAAGCTTAGAGAAGTGTTCCCTCCATAACGTCAGTGTACTCTGGACATCTGTCACTAGATTCCCGTTTTCATCCTTGCAGGAAGAGGCTCCGGTTTTAAAACCATCGGCAAGGCGTCTTATTTTTTCGAAAAATTTTCGGGCCTCATTCCTGTCACCATACATCTCAATCTTCTCCTGCTTGCGCTTTTCTGCCTCTCTTTTTTTCGCCTGAAAATATGTCTCTCTTCCCTCCTCTTTTTTTTTGTATCGCTCCTTAGCAGCGCGCGTTACAACCGACTGCAGGGTGGCTTTGTAGACGGCGTCTTTCTCTGCAGTGGCGTCGCGACACTCCTGGTCGTACCACTGGTTTCGGCGAGGGCGGTGGTAGCCAATCACCTCTTCAGCAGCCGCACGCATCGAGTTGGAAATGTGTGTCCACTGCGCGCATATATCATCGATTGGAGGAGTGCTTTGAAGCAGGAGTGAGAGTCGAGTGGCGAAAGCATCGGCTGTCGCATTTTCAAGGCACTCGTAGGAAACTTCCTTGATCTCATCGTCCTTGTCTTCTGTCGGAGCGTGCGCACATATTAGGCTTATATTGAAAAATCTAACCTTGATGCGGATTATGGCAAGTCGTTCGTTCACAGGTGTGAATCGCAGGACGTGGGGCCGTAGTCTTTTGCCAACTACAAATCCGCATCCAAACTCGTGCTTCTCCGCATGGCCGCTGTAGTAGATATCACAGGGTGCATGCCAAATGCAACCCTGTCCCTTCTATCGCATTTCTTGGATAGCAGTGATATCAGCTTTGTATCTTTTCAAGACATCAGTCAGTTGGATAGAGGCACCTTCCCAATTAAGGGTTCGGACATTCCAGGTGCATATCCGTAAATCATTATCAGTTTTTCGTTTGCGGAGGTCGTCATCAGATTTGGGGATCAGTTTTCTTCTTTTCTTAGTTGTTTTCATTGAAATGGGTTTTTACGGGTGGGCTTCAAACCCGACGCACAACCTATTGTAAGCCTAGGGAGGCCCGCTGAATTGATCTGTTTTTGGATTTTTTTTCTGAAAAAGTAGTTTGTATGGTTTTTTGAAAGATTTATAATTCATAATTTGGAAAAATTTGGGAGAAAACATTTTAAAATTTAGTTGAAAAATTAAAAAATAGGCAATTTAAAAAATGCAAAAATATCTCTAATAGTTTTTCCGATTATTCGTTTTAAAGATGATGGTCGAAAAATTGACCAGCGCACAATGGGGTATTTTATAGCCAAAATGAGCATTAATTAAAAAAAAATTAAGGTACATAGTAGTAAGGTACCATATGCGCATTCCCGTAGCTACGCACGTGACAGTCGTACGACTTTAATGAGTAGAAAAACAAAGAAAAATTAAACTTAGTTTTCTTATTATGTTTTTTCAATAGTTTACTAAGCGCACTATACAAGGTGTAAAAACTAAGAGTTGTCCAAAGTTCGGCTCTCAGATAGAAGCCACTAAAAATGATACTTTACGTGACATAAAATAGAAATGGTTTTTACCTGCAAAAATTTTAACGAAAACATCTGCAAAGTGTGCACGAGTTTTTTTATGAAAGTTTTTTAATATAATCTGCAATAATATTGCTACATATTTATAATTGTTTTGTTGAAAAATTTTTTTTAATTATTTTTATACAAACTATAGTATGCTACGTTACGTGACAATTTTTTTCCTTCAAAGAATTGTAAATATTTTATAGTTTTATTTATTTAATTGAACTAGAAAAACATGTAAAGTGTAATTCAGGACCGTTACAATCGAAAACTAAAAAAAAATAATTAAACTTTGTATTATACGAGTATATATTATACTTATAAAATTTCAACTTTTGTTAAAATTTTCCAATTTTTGTCACCATTTTTTAACTTTTGTTGCCATTTATCATGTTTGCTGTCATTTTTTCAAATTCAAATTGAGATCAGCTCTCAGTACCATCAAAATATAAATTTAAACATTTTTTCTCTATTATGGAGGCTTAAACGAATTTGAAGTAACATTTAATTTTTCAGTCGTGGTAAACCTTTTGGCAGAAATTCCCATATGAAACAAGATAAGATTCTGCATCACTAGGTGAAAAATTTGTTGAAAAATATTGTGCCGTTTGCCCGCAATGCACTTTGAAAGTCATAAATTTTTTTCACTTTGAGTGCGCTCAGTGACAAACGTGTTTATCTGCAATTTTGAAAGTTGTTTTATTGCACATTATTTAAAATAAATACATAAAACTATATAAGAACCCATTTGTTTAGTAGTTATTTAAGCAACACAAAATCTATTTTTTTTTTTTTTTGTGAAATAGTTTTCTATATATTTTATTTTTTAACTTTATAAAACCTTTAATTAACCTTATAAAAATGTGCATTTTTACTATGTTAATAGAGATATAGTTGTGAATTGAGTAAAATTGAGAGAAACTGTTTTGATAATCGTAAACTATGGACATTCTAGTTACATTTTGTTAAATAGAAAGTTGCGTCATTGCTGTTCACTTTTGCGTTATTTCAATTTTTTTACTATAACTACGTGTCACAAATCTACGATTTCCTTGAGAAAAATAAAAACAAATAAAAAGTACAAAATAGATTTTGTTGTTTATATTACGTTTACATTGGACAAAATGACTCATTTGAAATGAGTCATTCAAAAGTGTTTACTGTTGTAGTATCGTTTAAAAGCCCTAATCATAGCAGCCCTGGTTCGATAACTCAACTTTAACCCTCTAATGCCCCATTTTTTGTTTGAGCTCCAAATCAGATTATACTAATCAGATTATACTAATTTGGGGACAAGAAAAACGAATCTGAAGTTCGTTTTCAATTTTAGTTCTTCGTTAATTTTTTACAGGTGAAAATGTTAACGGTTTTTTTTTGTGTTAACAGGTGAAAATGTTAACGGCATTGTTGTTTTACATATTTTTTTATCTCAATTAAAAGAAAAACAACTTCTAACTAGTATCTTTTTTTCAATTCGATTTCACTTCAATTATTCACCCCTATTCTTGAATCCGCGTCGAGTAAATATCGTCGTCGAGAGCTCGCTTTCACCAATGAATTTTCGTCGAAGATCATTGTGACAATCAAAAATTTATATATTTATTTGACGACGTTTGCTCAACAATTGACATGAACAATTACTGCAGATCTCAACGTCGAAATTGAAAGTTTCCAGAATATAACAATTATGTTTCGACGTCGTTTTGAGAGCGAGCGCGGGTTCAAGAATAAAGGTGAATGTTTTTTTTTTATTTACCCAAAAGCGAGCTAAAAATTTCAAGTAAAAAATTAATTGAATTAGTAAAAAAATTATGAAATTTAAATTCAAATTGACGTAATTGTCAAACAGAGCATGCCAGCTCCAAGCGAGAAAAACTGAAATGTAGCTTAAAGATACGTCTAGACTCTGAAGGAAACTGTTTGAAAAATTTTCCACAGACTACGGTTTTATAGCGATCGGTGTGAACACCGCCTATAGGCGGGCTTGGGCATTAGAGGGTTAAACTCGAAAGTTGAGTTATCGACTTAAAACTTTCGACTTTAAAGTTGAGTTATCGAACCAGTGATGCTATGATTAGGGCGTTTATACGATACTACAACAGTAAACAATTTTGAATGACTCATTTCAATGAGTCATTTGGTTCAATGTAAACGTAGTATTACTCAGAATGCATATAAAAAATCAAAACTTATGTGCAGCATTTGAAGGTCATTTATTAATTTTTGTGGAATCTTAAGAGATTTTACAATATTGATAAGTTCACTTTGTATGAAGGGTATTCGTAGTTTTCATCCGATTTGGTTGAATTTCATACTTAAAGCGCATAATAAATATCAGAGCTCAAATACAAAATTTCAAGTACATATATCGAGTTTTGTGGAATTTAAAGAGATTTTACCGTTTTGATAAAGTCATTTTGTATGGGAGGTAGGCGTGGTATTCATCCGATTTGTTTCATTTTCTATATTGATCTTTATATTTAAGAAGCAAGCTTAAATATCCATTTTCATTACGATAGCTTCAAAAGTACGGCTGTAATCGTCTCGACAGACAGACAGACGGACGGACGAAAAAACTTTTTTTTTTATTTGGACCCATTGCAACTAAAAAAAAGTCAAAAGTTCCCTGCGTCTTCTAGGTGCATTGATATCCATTTTCAGGGTGCAAAACCCCACTGTGCAGCTGCCGAAAACGGGTTACCTTAATTTAATGCACTGATTACAACGACTTTCGTTCGTTACGAAAGTAGCAACATTTAAACATTCAAATTTTCATTATTGACATTGCTACTACCCAGCAGGCAATTAAGCGAGTGCTGCGCAAAAGAAGGCATGCTAGCACTGCTATTATTGTCTCTAATACACCTTCCATGATCACTGCATTGATCACCGAAAAAATTTATAAAAAAATTTAGAAAAAATTATGCATGATCAGAACAATTTAAAAATAAATAAATTAAAAAAAAAACAAAAAATTTTTTTTTCCTAATTGTGTCTCGAACTCAGGTCTCCGAAATCTAACACATTACACATCATATTATATGAAAATTATATGGAAAAATTTCTCGTATTTTTTTATATTTTTGTATGAAGAAATTTTACAAAAAAACAATTAAAAAAAAATGTTTAATGAACAGAAAGATTTGTAAAAAATACTATTTGTAAATAATATGTAATACTATTGAAATACTATGTTTGAAATTTTACCAAGTTATTTATTAAATATTTTATGTAATCGGTGCTTAGCTATAAGTTAATTCTTGTAAGCGTCTAAATTGAACTTAAATAAATAAATAAATGAAAAAAAATGTAGATTTAAAAAAAAAAATTTTTTTGTCCCAGCTGAGTCTCGAACCGGCGCCCCCGAAAGCTTACTTTCATTTTTAATGATGCAAAATAAGCTTAATTTTATTAAGAACTGCGGTGGACGAGTGGATAAGATGTCGGACCGCCACATAAGAGGACGTTGGTTCAAATCTGGAAATTGTTAGTCGATTTCTTTCTAACGTGCATTCTAAAAAAGGGCTTCTAGCAGGCCTCTTTAGAGTCGCGAAAGCGGAAGTCCTGAAAAATTTTCTCGTTCCATAGAAAAAAGAAAATATACTTGGATATGAGATTGGAAGCACTTCGAAATCCATATGAAGGCCTGCTAGTAGTGCTTCGAACTCCTGCCATTGCCAACTGGGTAGCCTCTCACATTTTAATATGAGTAATAATTACACAAGTACTTATGCAAGGTATTCGACCTGAGCAACTTAAAGTTTTTTCTAAGGTATCTTAGAGCGCTAAATTCGAATCTTCAATTTTTTTGTCAAGATTGGTTCTAGTTTTGTAGATACACAGTAAAAAATATGAGCATAAATTTTATACTATTTGGCATACATATAAATCCAAACCAAAAATGTTTTAAAAGTTATACCATCAAATCTTATAAATTTTTCAACACCATTTTTCTCGTCAGTTCAATCGAAACAACTATATTTTTAAATTTCCCGATTTCGGTGAATTTTTTACTTTCGAACCAGAATATATTTTGATTTACACATAATATCCATATAGAATTTTTAAATAATATTTGTTCTATTATTTTTATAATATTGAGTGGTATAAAATTTATAAATTATTTGGAATAAAAAAGTTTATACCAAACAAATGTTATAAAATAGATAAAATTTACCCTCAAATTTTTTTCTGTGTACAGGGTATTAAAATTTTCAGGTTCTTAAAGTTATTTTTAATATACAAAAGCATAACCTTTCAACACATGAACTTGTTAAAAAGGTTAACATCTGATGCAGTGGCCTAGATAGCTTTTGGTTGTGGGGGGCTCCGTAAAAAATATAATACCCTAAAAAGTATACTTTTGAATGCTTTATAAAATTCCTGTTTTTTGAAGCCGAATGTCATGTTTCACAGCCTTCCTTTGCTGAAGCGTCCAAAACCGGTAGGTAAGTAAAAAAATGTTGGGCTTGTTGAATTGAATCCAAACAACACCGAATTTCTAGAAGCTACACATGTCACTATATCACTAGGAATTGTTGACCGATTTAGAAAAATAAAACAGTGAAATAAATCAAGTTTTGATAACTTTCTTGAGAAAAAGATGAATTTTTGGAAATACATATACATTTAGATTCGTGCTTAACTTTATATTAGACGTGCCTAACAATAACGTGAGATATTTGGTAAAGTTCCATGGATCTGGGGGTTCCAGATCCGCGGACCACCCCCATATCTACGCCACTGATCTGAAAGGTTACTTTACAAGCATTTTCAATGCAGTATCAACGCCAACTGTATCTCTTCTAGTTTTTAAGTATAGAAATTAAAGCCAAAAAAGTTTTTTATCTTAAAATTTTTATTTCAGATACAATTTCTCTAAATATTTTTTATTTTAAATTTTTCTTTAAAATAACAGCCCCATTCTGACATAATAACAATAGTTATCCAGTATTTTTAATATTTATATTTTTTTGTTGTAATTTTTGATTTCAAAACAAAACTTTAAGCTCAAAAATAATAAATTTTGATAAAAATTTTCAGATAGTGACAATTTTATTAAACAAAAAAAAATTTTTCGTTTCAAATTTTGTTTTGAAAACAAAAATTAAAACACATAAAAATATTAAAAATACTGGGTAACTATTGTTATTTTGTCAGAATAGGCCTGTTATTTTAAAAGAAATTTAACATACAAAATATTAAGAGAAATTGTATCCGAAATAATATTTTTAGAGAAAAAAAATTTTTTGTTTTAATTAAAGACATGTGAAAAAATTACATTTTTCTTTCCATTATTTTAGTAATATCGAAAAATGGTTTGTGTCTCTGCTTTTTGATTGTATGGAAATAAGTTTTATTTTTTCATGTCTAATTAAAAAAAAAACGGAAAAACTTTATATAAGGAAATCGCAAAAAATTATATAGGTAACAAAATAAAATATTTATTTCCATGCAAAATTTTGAAAGTCCTCCCCCTATTTCAAAACTGACCGCAAGAGGATTCCTAAAACAAAATAAAAACTGACGAAATAATAGTTTCCCATAACTTGCAGGCAGAGCTGTAAAAGAATGCATTCAATTTGATTTTATTCACAAAAAAGTGGATCAGTTAATAACGAAATAAGAATGCATTCAATGAATGCAAAATTGATTTATAAATACAATTTTTAATTCATTCATTTTTAAAAAAATGATTAATTATTCATTTCAATTATTCATTTTCGTTATTCAGAATAATGAATCATTTTTTTATTCATTTGAATGTTATTCACAAAGAATGCAATTCACAAAGAATTTCAGAATTTTCAGTTATTCCTTTTTTATTCATTATTAATTTTTTATTCGTTATTTATTTTTTATTCATTATTCTTTTGTTATTCATTATTAATTTTTTATTCATTATTAATTATTCATTTTTTATTCTTTATTCAATTGTTATTCATTTTTTATTTATGGCTTAGGACCAAAATTAATAAAAAATGAATAAAGAATAAAAAATGAATAATGAATAAAAAATGAATAAAGAATAAAAATAGAATAATTGAAAATTCTTAAATTCTTTGTGAATTGCATTCTTTGTGAATAAAAAAAATTATTTATTATTCTGAATAATGAAAATGAAAAATTAAAATGAATAATTAATCATTTCTTCAAAAATGAATTTGAATTAAAATTTTTTTTATAAATCAATTTTGCATTCATTGAATGCATTCTTATGTAGTTATTCAGTTGTACTTAAAATTCTGAATATGATGCCGATTTTACAGCTCTGCTTGCAGGTTGTTGCACTCCTTAAATCATTTTTATGGGCATATCTGGTTTAGACAACAAACTATCAGAATGTTTGAATGTTGCCACATTTTACGAATACTATTTATTAGTTAGATATATCTACTATCACTTAGCTTATTATATTATGGTTTTACATTTAATTTAAATTGAGCAATTTAAAAAAATAGAGCAGTGATTTTTCCATTTTAAAAAAAAATCACTAAAAAAATTAACCCAAAAAATTTTTTTATCCTCATCATTTCCTTCATATCATCAATATATTCCACCTACAAAAAACTCAAAAAATGTCGAAAATAATTAATAGCTCCACTGGGATGAGCCCAAAAATAGTAAAATGTATGAGATGGTTCTATTATGTTTTTATCCTAAACATTTCTTTTAAACACCTATCTGCCACCTTCTGCCACCAGGTGCTCCTAAAAAAAATTTAAAAAAATCTTAAAAATAATTCATAGCTCCTCCGGGTGATCCCATGAGGTCCCATTATTTTTCACCTCCACCATTTTTTCCAGACACCCACCCCCAATCTGCCACCCTGCTGGAGCCCCCTTCAAAAATACAATAAATGACGAAAATATTTTATAGCTACGCAAACATTAAGAAAATGTACAGCATTGTTGTCTGTCGAACAGTCGGATGAATACAAAGATAAGTGTTTTTTTTTATGCAATCGTAGTGAAGCGTTTGTTCGCGTACTTGAAGCGGAAGTTTTTTAAAATTTATAAAACGTAAGAAATTTTATCAAGTGGGTATATATTTCCATATGCATTGAAGTATTCTTATTGTAGGGTATCCGTAATAGAAAGAATATTAAGTTGGTATCTTTTTTGTAGATTTATGCATTGTCTAATATATTATCTAACATAATTTTCTTGTATCTGTCATGGTTTAGCATCTTACGGAAAGAAAAATTAAATTTTCTTTTCAGTTTTAACATAAGTTTTTCACGCTTTTTAAGAACTCTAATGAAATGTATGTCTGCATACTTCCAACACTTACTAAAAACTAGATGCTGCCAAAAGAAACAGATCACGGTTGTTCATTCACTTATATGTCAACATTTTGCATGAGCCAACGCCGTGTTACACGTCACCCTACGGTACACATCACCCCACTGTACACATTACCCCACTTTACCCTATATTTGCTAAGAAATTATGTGGAGAAAATTTTATCTAGTTTAGTTTGTAGAGAACGAATGGCAAGTTTTTGTTTAAGATCCTATATCTTCAAAACTAGGCAATGCAAATTTTTAATATATCTTCATATTAGATCAAAAAGGTCGTAAGTTTAAATTAAAAAATTTTAAGAGAGAAGCAAAAAACTTTCTAAACTGTAAGTTGCGCTTAAACTTAGGGCTTTGAGAACTTTGTTAACAAAAACGACGTTTTTAGTTGTAGAGGTGTAAAATTTTGCGAAACATGTATTTGATAAGGTGCATCATAATCAATCAAAAAGTCGATTTTGAATTTTTTGTAACCTACGGCTTTTTTGATTTCATATGACGATATGTTCATTATGTGTTTAATATATTTTGAAGAGAGTACAAATATACTTTTTTTAGGATAATATATAAATAAAGCTGAGCTAAACCATTCATATTTAAATTGTATTTTGTACCCGTTGCCGTAAGGCCGTGTTCATATTACGCGGTTTTGTCGCGATTGCGACACCGCACTGAATTTTGTATGTTTTTAAATCAGTGATCCTCACAGCCTATGCCCGCGGGCATTTGAGCTTTTGTGCTTAAAAGCTTTCTATATTGATATTAAGTAACTCACGGACGAGCAATGAACCATGGTATAATTATTTGACCAGATAGCCGTGACAGTTTTTTGGCTATTGGTAGTTGTCAAAAACAGCTAAAGGTGATGTAGTTTGCTGCTGTTGACTAGCTATGTGCTTATTTTTAACTTTTCTTTGATTCATTAATGTTTTTAGTTTGTTGCGATCGACTAGCTATGTTTAAGTCGATGCTTATTTTTTCACATTTCTTCCATTAATTGCATGAGCAGCTAATGTTGACAACTACCCATCGCCGCTCGTGAGAAAAAAGCCAGTCTATGCTACTACCTTGTCAAATAATTGTACCATGGCACTGAACTGCGACAGTATCTATTGAGATTTTATGCAGAACGGACTTGCGTCACATGCATGCTTCTTAGATTGTTGTTGTTGCTGCGCATACACAACTTATGCTACACTCATAAATATATAAGGGCAGTTCACGATCTTATTGCATCGTAGCAAATGCAAAATAAACAGCTTTTACAAAAACAAAAAGCATATGTTGCAAAAGCTTTTCAATGCTTTTTGTTTTTGTAAAAGCTGTTTATTTTGCATTTGCAACGATGCGACACTCAAAGAAATATTATTGGTAAAATCGATACATAACTTTTATTAATCCCTAACAAAACGAAATAGTCCAATCAATTCAATCTTATCAATAATGCATTATTTTTTCGTCAATTCAAAATAAACTTTACCCATTTGATTAAAAACAGCAACAAATTAAATGCTTTGCTTTGAAGAAATTGTTTTGTTAGTTTGAAAAATATAAGTTTGTTAACTTGATCTAAGCTTATTCACGCTGACAGACTCGTCATTCAATCGGAATAAAATTTCATCTTTTTAATAAATAATTTTAACAAACTACTTTGTTGGTTTGATGAATAGATTTGTTACACTAAAGAAATAATTAATGTTATTGATAATCGATTGAGTCAAGTGGACAAAATTTCCATTTCATAATGATAAAATGGATTATAAATTTCAAAAAACCTTTAATTATGACAACAGAAAGATATGCTTGGTATTTCGGCATCATCATCATTTGCATATCAAGTACAAAATAAAGTTAAGGACTTAAAATTCGCGAAAGCTTGAATATTCAGTCCAATTTTTTAAGTGTGTGTAGCCAATTCCCTCTTTTACATTATTAAACCCACAATAAATGTGAACTTGTGAAATAAAATTTTCTTGTTCTCTAATAAGTGCCACAATTTTGCCATAATGCAACTTCAACATATGAGGGCCTCTGACATTTTTGGCTGAGTTTCTGTGTAAATGCATTTATCATTAACGATAACTACAAATTGAGTTTCTTGTTCACTGAATTTGGCAGGAGTGTTTGCTTTTTATTAATTTCCATTGCATTAGGGGTATTCACAATTCAGTGCATTTGAGGACTTGCCTGTGCAGTTGAGGACTTGAGGACTTGTGCCGTTGTGCAGTTTGGTTTTCGTGAACACACTACCATCACTATACATCACAAAGCTGTCAAAATGTTTCAATGCACACAAGTGCACAACTGCTCAAGTCCTCAAGTTTAAGGCAATAGTAGAAAAGCAATTGTGCAGATTTTTGACGTACGTTTTTGTAAAGTGCACAAGTCCTCAAGTCCTCAACTGCACAGGCAAGTGCACTGAATCGTGAGTACCCCTATTGTTATTTATTTCTTTATATTATTCGTGCTATTTGTTATTAGCGCTGTTTACATAATAACAAAACACAATGTGAACAGCAATGTGGCAAATAGCATAGATAATATCAAAGTTTTTGAATTCCATAATTATATTTATAAGCAGGGCTAGGATTTCGATGACATGTCATCTTTTTTCTGCTGCTTCTAAAACATTTCCTGGTTATTTATAACGTACATTTATGTTTCCTAAATTTCCAATATGAAAAGTTTTTAGGTCATTTTTTAGTCATTTTTCATCGTTTTTAGTTTTTAGGTCTTTTGTACTAGATTTAGGGCAATTTTTGGTCATTTTTAGCGTTTTTTAAGTTATTTTATTGTCATTTTTGGACATTTTTAATTTTTATAGCATTTTTCGGGCTTGTAGGTAGTTTTAGTGTAATTTTAAAAGATTTTTTCGTTTTTCGTACTCAAAATGTAAAAATGCAAATTTTTTACATATTGCTTTAACAATAGTCCCTTCAATGAAAAACATTACCTCTCGAAAAAGGAGTAGCTTTGTTTGTGAAAAAAAAAAATATCAGCGCAATTTAATTTTTAGGTAAAAAAAATATTTAATTTAAAAAAAAAATTCCGTTTGTATTTTCGTACTAAAAAATGTAAAAATGCAAATTTTTAAACATATTCCTTTAACAATAGAGATAGTCCCTTCAATAAAAAACATTACCTCTCGACAAAGGAGTAGTTTTGCTTATAGACCTCGATAAAAAAAAGCTCTGCGCGTGGTGAAAAGGTATGTAGAAAGATGAAACAAGTGTTAGATAAAAACTCAGGATATGCTAGTTTTTATTAACTCTATTTTTATGCTTCATTGCTGAAATATTAGTGGGAGAAAATTTTTATACTATGAAATTTTAAGAGAAACTTACATCCGATGACATATCGTCTTTTAAATATGGTCATTTCTGCTACGACTGAAAAATTATATGTTACTTCAAATTCGTATAAACCTCTATAATAGAGAAAAAATGTTTAAATTTATATTGTGAGAGTACTGAGAGCTGATCTCAATTCGAATTTAAAAAATGGCAGCAAACATAATGAATGGCAACAAAAGTAAAAAAATGGTGACAAAAGTTGAAAAATTTTAACAAAAATTGAAATTTCATAAGTATAATAAATACTCGTATAATATAAAGTTTAATTAAATTTTTTTTCCAGTTTTCGATTGTAATAGTCCTGAATTACACTTTACATGTTTATCTAGTTCAATTAAAAAAATAAAACTATAAAATATTAGCACTTCTTTGAAGGAAAAAATTTGTCACATAACGTATATCACGTAACGTCTCATACTATGGTTTGTATAAAAATAATTAAAAAAGATTTTTCAACGATCAATTATGAATATGTAGCAACATTATTCCAGATAATATTAAAAAGCTTTCATAAAAAAACTCGAGCACACTTCGCAAATTTTTTAGTTTATGTTGATGCAGGTAAAAACCGCTTCTATTTTATGTCACGTAACGTATCATTTTTGGTGGCTTTTATCTGAGAGCCGAACTTTTGACAACTCTTAGCTTTTACACCGTATAGTGCGCTTAATAAACTATTGAAAAATCATAATAAAAAAACTGTAAGTTTGATTTTTCTTTGTTTTTCTATTCATTAAAGTCGTGCGACTGTCACGTGCGTAGCTACGGAAATGTCCATATATTCCTCTCGTCACTGCAGAAGTAGCAAGAAGTTGTTCTGTTTACAAAAATATTTTGCCAGACAATCGACGTTCTTTTAATTTAAATAACTTAAAAATATACTGTAATGCTATTTATAAAAATGTTATAAAATAAATTTTAAATTGAGTAATGTGTTATTTTTAAAGCTTTATTTTTTCTTTATTTTTATGTAATTGTTTGCGTTTTTTAGGTAATTTTTTTAGTTTTTAGGTAATTTTCTGCAGTTTTCAGGTCATTTTTTTAGGTAATTTTTTAAAAATTTGTTAGGTCATCGAAATCCGAGCCCTGTTTATAAGTTATGTGCTTATTATATATAAAATGTAATAAAATCTTTTTATCAGAACAACACAATATTTTAGTATTATTAATAAAAAAATACGTTTTCAACATAAAAGTATTTTTCTATTCAACAAACCATTTTTTCATGTTGAAATATTCTGTATTCACATTGACAGATTGTTTCATCAAATTTACCATAAAAACACGATATTCGTGATAAAGGCTTATATCAAATTAAAGCATTCATTTATCAAGTAAGCAAAAAAAAATTATTCAACTTATTACCTTAAATCTATTTGGCAAGAGCTTTTGTTGATTGTATTTTGACAAATAATGTATCAACTTAACTTAGGAATTAGTCAATATGAATAAATATTTCTTTGAGTGTACTATGTTTACGAAATTAGTACCAAAAATCGTAGTAAATATCATTATATAGGTTAAATTTTGTTGATGTTCTTTCTAGATTCCTTTATGCCTTTGGCCCCCCCCCCCTAGAACAAATCCTGCGGACGCCCATGGTAATGATTGATACTGTATTGGAAAGCAAAAGGTTAGAAGGTGCTGAAAGCTTCTAATTTTGAAGGTGCTCGTATAAATAAAATCAAAAACCTGAAAATTCAATTCAATTCTGGACAATTCAAGGACTAAAACCAATTTTAACAAATGCATTGAATATTTCAATGCAGCGCACGGTGGGTTGAAATCCCAAAGAAATGGAGATTACTTCACCTAGAAGTCGGAGGGAATTTTTTACTTTTGTTTTAGTTAGATTGGGTACAAATAAGAAAAAAGATTCTGTCCGTCTTTCGATATGATAAAAGTCGTAATTCTTAAGCTATTATTATGAAATTAGATATTTAAGCTTGTATCTAAAATGTAAAGATTAAGTTCAAAAGTGAGCCAAATCGGATGAAAACCACGCCTACCTCCCACACAGAGTGACTTTATTTTAAACGTAAAATCTTTTTCAAATCTACGAAAATTCAAAAACTGCCATGAAATTTTGCACGTAAGTTTTCCTCTTCAATATAAATTCTAACTATGAAATTCGGCAAAATCAGATGAAAACCACGCCTACTTCCCATAAATAATGATGTCATCTAAATAGAAAAACCTTCTAATTATCTAAATAGAAAATTCCTCAAAAATTAATTCATTGCATAATATAAATAATTTTAATAATTAAAATTCATTCTGAATTTGTAATTCGGAGAGGTTGGACTAAACCACGCCTAATGTCCATAGAAAGTGACGTCATCAATATAATAAAAAGTTCAAAACTTCGGCCCAGTCGAAAATCATTCCTTATTACTTTTTTTAAAAAAATATTCACAACAATATTATATACGAGTAGCAAAGAATTTATGTTTTTGTTAATATTCCTCCTGATGCCCAAAGTCGTCATACTGCTCTGCATCGACCTCGTCACTTTCATCATTGTCACATGACAAAACAAATTAAAGACAAGAGTCTTCGTTTTTGTAAGAGTAACTACTATCATGATTTTTGAAATAAAAAAGATTTGGGTAAAAACGAGCAATTTTTTATTGCTGAATATAGAAGCTTAGATAAAAAAAAACTGGCCATTTCAGCCCTTGGAAGGACTTTGACCTAGCTTCTATTGATCAATTGTGTTGTGCGTGTTTTTAAATGTTTGATCACAAATGGCCGAGAACTGGACCTACGTGTTTTATACCGACTCCGAGTGGCTTATGTTCTCAAGAAGCTTTACATGGCAATTGTTACTCTCTGAGGTTTGCCATTGTCTGCAGAGAGGTGACGACCGAACAGAAAAATTAATTCAATTGAAAAAACTTTCTGTCTGAGCTGGAATTGAACCCGGGCTACCACGGTTCTTAAGCTAAGGGGCCACGCACTCTACCCACTAGGCTACGGTCACCAGGCTTAGATATTGAAATTTAATACAAAATTTTCATTTCTACTTGATGATACGGTATTCTTATTTAAAACTCCACATATATTCGAAAATAGCGCAAATTTTGACTTATTTTAAACAATTTTTTTTCATATTTCTACACAATTATTTTTAAACATTTTTTTATCACGCTTATATAACTGAAATTAAAGGATTCATAATAAAAACATCACTTTTGATGTACAAAAAAAAATATTTATTTATTTATTTATTTATTTGTTAGAAATACAATTATAAATAATTATATTACTATATTTGTATGGCACGAGCAACAAAGGCTATCGGCCAAGAAAAAAAAAAAAAAAAAAAAAAAAAAATATTAATTTTTGAACTATGTCAAATTTCAATTTGTTGAACAGATCGCAAAAAAAACCAAAAATTTCTCAAGTTTAAAGCTATGCAGCAGAAAAATTAAACAACATATAAAATTGAAATTATCAGTAGTGATGTACAATTTTTTGCTCTTTAATTGAGTAGTAAAAATTTTCAAAAAAGCAAATTTAATTAATCTCCACTTTTTTCAGTTTCAACCCTCAAATTACCCAGCCCGCAAATTACCCAAAAAACAACTTCTGTTTGCTCAAGTTGCAATCGTGTGTAATACTTGTGTAATTATTACTCAGATTAAAATGATGACACATGACAAAACATAAAACTACTTCAAACAATAGCGATAGATCTATAATAATTGCAACTAAAATAACCATGATGATGACAATAATCAAAACTCAAATGTTAAAATGTTGTTACATTCGTAACGACCGACTGTAGCTAAAATAAGTATCATCGATCAAAAACTCGTCCGAGCTATAAGTTATTATAATTTTTTATTTTTATTTTAGAAAAACATTTCTATGGAAAATGAAAATAATGAATGATGAGATTAACATCACGCTATGCTGCTGCTCGAAATCAGTAAAAGATATTAATATCCTGGAGTTCTTTTAGTTCAGCAAACAAAATTTTCAACCCCCAAAGCTAAAGAAAGACTTTGAACACGAAGCATCGATGACTGACCGACCCTCCTATAAACATTAAATTGTATAGCTGCCATATAATATTTTATAAATAATGCCACAATGACGGACGGTCGACCAGCAGCGGCATGCCAACAATCCAAAACCTACGAGTGTAACCTGGAAAAACAGTTTCAGACAAAGTTTTTCCTGCAATAGCAGGCTGGAGCGGAGGAGCAGAAGGAGGAGCAAGAAACGAAGTAAGGGTCGCTAGTATAATTCTATGGCTTCGGTCGGCATGTATAACATGAATACCAAAAATAGCGCACAACGGCGCTACCAAACCCAATCGAGGCGAGAAAGTCGCCCACTACATAGCAAGAGCCATACGTACACATATACACACACACACACACACATACATATAGACGCTGCACATAAGTTGTGTGTACCTAGTATATACTATGTATTATCTACATGGGTTGAACACACTGCCAGAGTAGAGTTGACTCGCCTTAATGGGCTTGTTGCCAGCTGTATGTTTGCTCGAGTGCACGAGTGTCTTTCTGTGTATTTGTGTGCTTGTGTTGGTAAATTTTATAGCTTAAGAACTATTGAAAGTTATCAAGCCTCAAGTGGACATCAACGAGAACTCATTCATACTTCAAAATTCCAGACTGTTCTTCAACTTCTTCAAAATAAAATTTTTATTTCACCATAAATAAATGCCTTATTAACTATGGATCGTGAGCATGGGGTGGTATGGGCGGGAGGAGGAGGAGGGATGCATGAGTGTTTCTCATGGTTTGGCAACTTTGAACTTTGGCAAAAATCCCAAGCCAACCAACAAACGATAAAACCTGCTAGCTATGCATCACAAGCAAGCCATTGACTATAAGCTACAGATACATGAGAGAAACGTACAAAACCATCAACAACGAAAAACCAGATGACGGACTACCCAATAATAAATCTCAAGATATAAACCTTAAGAAAATATAGGGGAAACGCAAAAGAATACCATCATCGCCCCAAATGAAGCATACGAAAGTAATTTGAAGTCAAGGCAAGTCGAGTATCTCAGCTGCCGCAGCTCATGGCACTTTTTTAGATGGGCGCTTACCACAGAGCCCCGACTAACCGAAACAAACCGAACCGAAGCACACCACCGCACAGCACCGAACGCAATGTAATGCGGTCGCTTGTATATAGGGAGTAAAAAGACCGACAAATAGTCAGACAGACCAAACGACTGTCCGACAGACAAACTGCTGGCTCGTTGCCTGGCAGCTTATTCTTCTACCTTCTATACGAGCATTAATACCAAAAACGAAACGAACCCGACCAACCACTTGGCATGGCATCAGTTCACAACGTTCAACGTTTTATATGCACGCTACCTACATCTACGGAAACACGATGATGATGCTGACGATGATGACGATGACGATGACGAAGCTGATAATGATGTTGATGACGATGATAGTGGCGATGTTGAATAGCAGGGGAAAGAGTGTCACTAAGCAATGGCACAATGTAGATGAGGAAAGTGTGCGGCACAACTTGGCAAAGTTCAGGTTGGGTTAGAGCACAGATATACGCTATAAATGCTATAGCTCTAGCAGATAGATGGATGGATAGATTGAAAGATACTTCAGACAGATATCATGAGAAAAACCAGCAACAACACCAACACGAACAGTTTGCACAAAACTCATTCGAGTCCCCAACGATAGAGCCAGCTAAAGGCAAAATATAAACATGGATGCCAAATACAAAAACAGAGGGACAACAAAGGACGGACAGCGCAAAGAGATGAAATCTTAAACGAACTAAAGAATGAAATTACGTACAAACGAATGGATGATGATGGTTCGATGGTCGGTCGATTGGATGGTGTGTGCAGAGAATACCTCGGCATAGCAATGACTTAATAAATTTTCAGAAAATCCCTCAAAAAGGTTCAAAAACTACCAAATTGGATAGCATAAAAGAAGGTCGCTCGGTCGGTCGGTCACTTGTCAAGAGAAAGAAAAAATTAAAGAAGGGCACAAAAAAAAAAAACAAAAACAAAGGGAAATAGAGTAGATTCCCTTGTAGAAGGGGATATAGAAAAATAAAGGACGCTTTGACGCTGGCTGGCAAAGTAAAAGCGGATTAGTTACCAAAAATTGGCAAGGGACTGCGGGCTACAAGCATGATGACAAGAACAAGAGCAAGCACAAGAAACAACGTGCTGATGACGATGACGTAGAAAATGATAATGAATAAGACTGATGTTAAAATTCAGGTTCTTAGGAAGGAAAATGCTATGGGTTGTGCAGCAACAGAAGCAAAACATAAATGTGAGAGGTCATTAAAACACTGCGGAAGGCGAGAGCGTGACTGATAGGGAGGGAGAGCGGAAGAGCGAGAGAGCTAGAGTAAAAGAAAGTGAGCGCGGCAGGGTGGAATAAAAATATACATAAATGAACTACTGAGACCCAAGCAACAACCACCAGCACGACTAACGTGAGTCCCCAGCCGAGACTCTTGGCCACTTCGGCAATTAAAAAGTACGCACAACAACAACAAACAAGCAAATTAATAGCTATTGCAGCTGTGTTTGTGCGTGTATGTGTGCGAGTTGCGTGTATAACCTAAACCCAAAGCTGGATGTGCTGGATGGTGCGGTTCTGCTGTTGTTGTCGTAGTTGTTGTTATTGTTGTTGTTTTCTTCATGTTGCTGCTGCTTTTTGTGTTTTTTTTCTTCTGTTTGCTGTTCTGCGTCATGCACACTCGTAGCGCTATACTGATTTTATGCCGTCCGTCGACTATTCCGAAAGTAGGTAGGCGAGCCAAGTAGTTGGAATTATTACTTTTTTTGTTTTTTCTTGCCATTTCCAGCCATTCAGGCAATCCATTATTTGATATGATATTCTTTATAGGTATATATATTTATATATGGAAACCAGAACGTAAAACTTGTTCGTTCAGTTTCTATGGTCGGTAATGTGTTCGTTTAGTCGGTCGGTCGGTTAGTCTTCGCTCACTTCTATACAATTCACCATCCCATCCATCCAGCCAGCCATAAACAGAGCAGCCTTCTTTGGCACGCCGGTTTCGGTTTCGGTTCAGTTCGGTTCGGTTCTGTGCATAGTCTATAGACGATAGACGGGCAATCTGCACAGCTGTTGTGAGTTGTATGAGGGTCGTTCGTTAGTTGTTGTCGTTTTGGGTTTCATTCGTTTGGATAATACACACACACTGCCAGAAGCACACAAATACACCAACACAAACAGTACCGTGTCTGCAGTGTCTGTTTGCTTTCGACGACTGACGCTGATATAGTACCCCATGCATGCGTCTCTCGTTGCTTCGTTGTTCGCATCATCAACTTCAAAATCATCATCATCGCCATCATCATCATCGCCATCACGACTCAGTGAGTGGTTGTAAGCCATGTTGGGTTTTTCATTGGGAGCGTCGAGCGAGTATTATTATTTTGGGCATACGAGGCGAATGTTTCATTTTGTGTTGAGCGGTCGTGTGCAACGTTTGTGTTTTTCTACTACTGCGGAAATCTATTGAGCCATCGGGTAATACGGATGGTTTTATAGAGTCAAACAAAGCGGTGCAAAAAGTGAACGAACATTAAACAGAGATATCATTAAAGGGAGAGTAAGACAAATAGAAAGAGAGAGAGAGAGAGAGAGGACGAGAGCAAGAGAACAATATAAATAACAATAAATAAATAAACAATCAGTACAAGTGAAAGAGCACATATTTGTTGCTATACACAGCCAGCCTAGACGGGGTCTTGAGAATTTCGAACAAGGTAATTATAGTATAATGGAAATAAAAATAAATATAGCAACAACAAGTAATTGAAGACGATTCGCAGCTATTCTAATTTTGAATATTGTGTGATATATTAATAACAATATAAATACATATATACACAAAGTTTGGGTGAGGGGATTTAAAGGAGGATAAGAGCTTTTAAATTGCGATTTTAAGCGTTTAAATTGCGTAAAAAAATTCAATAAATTTTTTAAACATTTTTTTATAAAACTGTGTAATGGAATTTTAAAAAAGGGAGTTTGATAATTTCGTACTCGAAATTTCGAACTTCGAAAAATCAATTCAATTATAGTGTGCGAGTGTGTCAGCCGGCAACAACAGTTATTTCGAACATCGAAAACAAGTAGGCAATTTCGAACTTAATTTTAATACAATATTTAATACAAAATTTATTAATTTTCGAACAACAGGTCATTCGGACATAGAATTGCAATAGAAAAATATAAAATTTCCAAATTCGAAAATTGAATTAAACGCTAACTCATTTGTGAAATATTGTGTGTTCGCCGGTAACAACAAATAATTCATACTTCGAAAACAAATAATATGACAATTATAAGTGAAAACAATTAAAAAAAAAACTACTATCAAATAAAACAATATGTATAATTGTTAATCATTTCTTTTTGC
Source organism: Dichetophora obliterata (assembly GCA_963920525.1). Taxonomy (NCBI): domain Eukaryota; kingdom Metazoa; phylum Arthropoda; class Insecta; order Diptera; family Sciomyzidae; genus Dichetophora; species Dichetophora obliterata. The sequence goes on along the minus strand of OY986438.1, from coordinate 198,003,293 downwards.
AAATATAAAAATAGTGATGTAATCATGAGTTCTTGAAATTAGTGCTGAAGTAAATTACATTTTCGAACATTGTCTTGAACTTTTTGTCAAAGAGGAAAAACATAATAGTTTTTGAGTTCCATCTGTGGTTAAAAAAATAGAATTTTTCGAACATTGAAAGTTTTTGTAAAAGTGTAAATAAAATTTACCTTCCGGTTGATAAATATTAAATAAATACCAAACACCAAATTATTTTTCGAATTTGTATTTCGAAGAAACTCGAAATTGTAAAAGTCAATTTTAAATTCGTTGTATTTTTTGTACATTATCAGTAAAATTCGTGTTCACAAACAACTGATTATTAGAAAAAGCGAAAAACACTTTCGAAGTTCGAAAATACATTTCCTTGAATATGAGCATTCAAAATGTTCGTAAAAAACTTGAATTTAAAATTTTTGTTTCACAAAATTTTATTTGTTGAATACAAAATTGAAATTTAAAACTTCGAATATCAAACTTCGAAATTCGAAGTTTGAATTTTTCGAAATAAACAAATTTAAGACAACAAAAAATTTAAATACAATGAAACTTCGAAATTCGAACTTAGAATTTTTCAAACAAAATCAATTAAAGACAATAAGCCAACTCGAATAACTTTTTCTATCATCATATAGTAAAAAATTTTGAAAAGCAACTTACTCATTACTTAGTTTGAAGCTCACTTTTTTCGAACATTAACATTAAACTGTGCGTAGAAAACTAATATAAAAATGAATATTTTTAAAAATTTCTGACTTGAAATTTGAAATTTCGAAATTGAAACCTTTTTCGAAGAAAAACTCTTTGAATCAACGAGCAAATTCAAAGAACTTTTTGAGGTCAAAATCACAATTTGAGGTGTTATCGTTGAGTGAAAACAAAACCTTGAACGTGTTCGAAGCTCGATTTTTTCGAATATTAAAATTTTAACTGTGCGTAGAAAAATTAAATAAAAAATTTAGTTTTCTAAACAATTTGGAACTTGAAATTTAAAACTACGAAATTCGAATAATTTTTGTAAATACAAATTATTTGTAAAAATGTTAGTTAAAAAAATTTAGTTTTCTGAACAATTTAGCACTTGAAATTTAAAACTGAGAAATTCGAACTTTGAAAGAACTTTTGCATAAATTTTTTGTTTGCTCAATTTTTTCGAGCTTTAACATTCCAATTACAAAAAATTTAGTTTTCTCTAAAATTTCGAACTCGAATTTTAAACTTCGAAATTCTAAATTTGAAATTTTACTAAGAAAACCTATTTTCTGAAACGAACGAAATCGAATAACTGTTTCGTATCACAGTTTGAAGCTTTTTTTGACAAAAACTAACTTCGTTGAGTGAAAACAAAACCTTGAACATGTTCGAAGCTCAATTTTTTCGAATATTAAAATTTTAACTGTGCGTAGAAAAATTAAATAAAAAATTTAGTTTTCTAAACAATTTGGAACTTGAAATTTAAAACTACGAAATTCGAACTTTGAAATTCGAATAATTTTTTGTAAATAAAAATTATTTGTAAAAATGTTAGTTAAAAAAATTTAGTTTTCTGAACAATTTAGCACTTGAAATTTAAAACTGCGAAATTCGTACTTTGAAAGAACTTTTGCATAAATTTTTTGTTTGCTCAATTTTTTCGAGCTTTAACATTCCAATTACAAAAAATTTAGTTTTCTCTAAAATTTCGAACTCGAATTTTTAATTTAATTTTTAAACTTCGAAATTCTAAATTTGAAATTTTACTAAGAAAACCTATTTAAAGAAACGAACGAAATCGAATAACTGTTTCGTATCACAGTTTGAAGCTTTTTTTGACAAAAACTAACTTCTAACATGTTCGATACTCAAATTTATTTTTCCATTTACGTATTCGAAGAAAATCGAAATTGTAAAATATTATTTAAAATTTGGCGCATTTTTTGTATATAATTATCAGTAAAATTCTAGTCTATATACAACAGATTTGAAGAAAAAGCGGATATAGTTTTCGAAGTATGAAAATACATTTCCTTGAGCATGAACATTCGAAAACTTGAATTTAGAATTTTTACTTCACAAAATTTAATTTGAAAAATTCGAACTCAAAATGTAAAGCTTCTTATATCAAACTTCCAAATTCGAACTTTAACTTTTTTCGAACAAACCCAATTAAAGATAACAAACAAAATCGAATAATGTAAAACTTCGAATTTTCTTCGAACACAACCAATTAAAGAAAAAACAAATTCGAATGTCTTTTTTCTGTCATCATTTAGTAAAAAAATGTCTTCCTTATTGCTTCATTCGAAGGTAAATTTTTCAAACATAACTATTTAAGTGTGCGTATTGTTAAAATTTCTGACTCGAAAAAAACTTTGAATTAACTAGCAGATTCGAATAAATTTTTAATATCACAATTTGAGTTTTGTCGTTGAGTGAAAACAAAAACTTGAACATGTGCTGGCTCAATTTTTTCGAATATTAAAATTTTAATTGTGCGTAGAAAATTTACATAAAAAATTAGTTTTCTAAACAATTTAGAACTTGAAATTTAAGACTACGAAATTCGATCTTCGAAATTCCAATAACTTTTTTGTAAATAAAAACTATTTATAAATAAAAAATTAGTTTTCTAAACAATTTAGAACTTGAAAATTAAAACTACGAAATTCGAACTTAGAAAGAACTTTTGAATACATTTTTTTTTGTTTGCTCTATTTTTTCGAACATTAACATTTCGATTACAAAAAATTTAGTTTTCTCAAAAATTTAGAACTCGAATTTTTTAAACTTTAAAATTCGAAATTTGAAATTTTACTTAAAAAACCTATTTAAGGAAACTAACGAAATCGAATACTTTTTCTTATCACAGTTCGAAGCTATTTTTTTGGTAAAAAATAAACTTCGAATATGTACGAAACTCAACAAAATTATTTTTCCGTTTTCATATCCGAAGAAAATCGAAACTGTTAGAGTTTTGGAGTATTTTTGTATATAATTATCAGTAAAATTCGAGTTTACATACAACTGATTTAAAGAAAAAGCGGATACAATTTTCGAAGTATGAAAATACATTTCCTTGAGCATGAACATTCGAAAACTTGAATTTAATATTTTTACTTCACAAAATTTAATTTGAAAAATTCAAACTCAAAATGTGAAGCTTCGAATATAAAACTACACAAACAAACCCCATTAAAAAACAACAAACAAAATCAAAATCAAATAAAAATCAAACAAAATAAAATAAAGACAGCAAACAAAATCAAATAATGTAAAAATCCGAACACCGAACTACAATCGAACACAACCAATTAAAGAAAAAACAAATTCTAATGTTTTTTTTTCTGTCATCATTTAGTAAAAAAATGTGTTCCTCACTATTTCATTCGAAGCTCAATTTTTCGAACATTAACATTAAACTGTGCGTATTGTTAAAATTTCTGTCTCGAAGAAAAACTTTTTGATTCGAATAAATTTTTAATATCACAATTTGAGTTTTGTCGGAGAGTGAAAACAAAAACTTCAACATGTGCGCAGCTCAATTTTTTCGAATATTATAATTTTAACTGTGCGTAGAAAATTAACATAAAAAAAATTAGTTTTCTAAACAATTTAGAACTTGAAATTTAAAACTACGAAATTCCAACTTTGAAATTCGAATAACTTTATTGTAAATAATAAGTATTTGTAAATAAAAAATGTAGTTTTCTAAACAATTTAGAACTTGAAATTTAAAACTGAGAAATTCGAACTTTGAAAGAACTTTTGCATAAATTTTTTGTTTGCTCAATTTTTTCGAGCTTTAACATTCCAATTACAAAAAATTTAGTTTTCTCTAAAATTTCGAACTCGAATTTTAAACTTCGAAATTCTAAATTTGAAATTTTACTAAGAAAACCTATTTAAAGAAACGAACGAAATCGAATAACTGTTTCGTATCACAGTTTGAAGCTTTTTTTGACAAAAACTAACTTCGTTGAGTGAAAACAAAACCTTGAACATGTTCGAAGCTCAATTTTTTCGAATATTAAAATTTTAACTGTGCGTAGAAAAATTAAATAAAAAATTTAGTTTTCTAAACAATTTGGAACTTGAAATTTAAAACTACGAAATTCGAACTTTGAAATTCGAATAATTTTTTGTAAATAAAAATTATTTGTAAAAATGTTAGTTAAAAAAATTTAGTTTTCTGAACAATTTAGCACTTGAAATTTAAAACTGCGAAATTCGTACTTTGAAAGAACTTTTGCATAAATTTTTTGTTTGCTCAATTTTTTCGAGCTTTAACATTCCAATTACAAAAAATTTAGTTTTCTCTAAAATTTCGAACTCGAATTTTTAATTTAATTTTTAAACTTCGAAATTCTAAATTTGAAATTTTACTAAGAAAACCTATTTAAAGAAACGAACGAAATCGAATAACTGTTTCGTATCACAGTTTGAAGCTTTTTTTGACAAAAACTAACTTCTAACATGTTCGATACTCAAATTTATTTTTCCATTTACGTATTCGAAGAAAATCGAAATTGTAAAATATTATTTAAAATTTGGCGCATTTTTTGTATATAATTATCAGTAAAATTCGAGTCTATATACAACAGATTTGAAGAAAAAGCGGATATAGTTTTCGAAGTATGAAAATACATTTCCTTGAGCATGAACATTCGAAAACTTGAATTTAGAATTTTTACTTCACAAAATTTAATTTGAAAAATTCGAACTCAAAATGTAAAGCTTCTTATATCAAACTTCCAAATTCGAACTTTAACTTTTTTCGAACAAACCCAATTAAAGATAACAAACAAAATCGAATAATGTAAAACTTCGAATTTTCTTCGAACACAACCAATTAAAGAAAAAACAAATTCGAATGTCTTTTTTCTGTCATCATTTAGTAAAAAAATGTCTTCCTTATTGCTTCATTCGAAGGTAAATTTTTCAAACATAACTATTTAAGTGTGCGTATTGTTAAAATTTCTGACTCGAAAAAAACTTTGAATTAACTAGCAGATTCGAATAAATTTTTAATATCACAATTTGAGTTTTGTCGTTGAGTGAAAACAAAAACTTGAACATGTGCGTGGCTCAATTTTTTCGAATATTAAAATTTTAATTGTGCGTAGAAAATTTACATAAAAAATTAGTTTTCTAAACAATTTAGAACTTGAAATTTAAGACTACGAAATTCGATCTTCGAAATTCCAATAACTTTTTTGTAAATAAAAACTACTTATAAATAAAAAATTAGTTTTCTAAACAATTTAGAACTTGAAAATTAAAACTACGAAATTCGAACTTAGAAAGAACTTTTGAATACATTTTTTTTTGTTTGCTCTATTTTTTCGAACATTAACATTTCGATTACAAAAAATTTAGTTTTCTCAAAAATTTAGAACTCGAATTTTTTAAACTTTAAAATTCGAAATTTGAAATTTTACTTAAAAAACCTATTTAAGGAAACTAACGAAATCGAATACTTTTTCTTATCACAGTTCGAAGCTATTTTTTTGGTAAAAAATAAACTTCGAATATGTACGAAACTCAACAAAATTATTTTTCCGTTTTCATATCCGAAGAAAATCGAAACTGTTAGAGTTTTGGAGTATTTTTGTATATAATTATCAGTAAAATTCGAGTTTACATACAACTGATTTAAAGAAAAAGCGGATACAATTTTCGAAGTATGAAAATACATTTCCTTGAGCATGAACATTCGAAAACTTGAATTTAATATTTTTACTTCACAAAATTTAATTTGAAAAATTCAAACTCAAAATGTGAAGCTTCGAATATAAAACTACACAAACAAACCCCATTAAAAAACAACAAACAAAATCAAAATCAAATAAAAATCAAACAAAATAAAATAAAGACAGCAAACAAAATCAAATAATGTAAAAATCCGAACACCGAACTACAATCGAACACAACCAATTAAAGAAAAAACAAATTCTAATGTTTTTTTTTCTGTCATCATTTAGTAAAAAAATGTGTTCCTCACTATTTCATTCGAAGCTCAATTTTTCGAACATTAACATTAAACTGTGCGTATTGTTAAAATTTCTGTCTCGAAGAAAAACTTTTTGATTCGAATAAATTTTTAATATCACAATTTGAGTTTTGTCGGAGAGTGAAAACAAAAACTTCAACATGTGCGCAGCTCAATTTTTTCGAATATTATAATTTTAACTGTGCGTAGAAAATTAACATAAAAAAATTAGTTTTCTAAACAATTTAGAACTTGAAATTTAAAACTACGAAATTCCAACTTTGAAATTCGAATAACTTTATTGTAAATAATAAGTATTTGTAAATAAAAAATGTAGTTTTCTAAACAATTTAGAACTTGAAATTTAAAACTGAGAAATTCGAACTTTGAAAGAACTTTTGCATAAATTTTTTGTTTGCTCAATTTTTTCGAGCTTTAACATTCCAATTACAAAAAATTTAGTTTTCTCTAAAATTTCGAACTCGAATTTTAAACTTCGAAATTCTAAATTTGAAATTTTACTAAGAAAACCTATTTAAAGAAACGAACGAAATCGAATAACTGTTTCGTATCACAGTTTGAAGCTTTTTTTGACAAAAACTAACTTCGTTGAGTGAAAACAAAACCTTGAACATGTTCGAAGCTCAATTTTTTCGAATATTAAAATTTTAACTGTGCGTAGAAAAATTAAATAAAAAATTTAGTTTTCTAAACAATTTGGAACTTGAAATTTAAAACTACGAAATTCGAACTTTGAAATTCGAATAATTTTTTGTAAATAAAAATTATTTGTAAAAATGTTAGTTAAAAAAATTTAGTTTTCTGAACAATTTAGCACTTGAAATTTAAAACTGCGAAATTCGTACTTTGAAAGAACTTTTGCATAAATTTTTTGTTTGCTCAATTTTTTCGAGCTTTAACATTCCAATTACAAAAAATTTAGTTTTCTGTAAAATTTCGAACTCGAATTTTTAATTTAATTTTTAAACTTCGAAATTCTAAATTTGAAATTTTACTAAGAAAACCTATTTAAAGAAACGAACGAAATCGAATAACTGTTTCGTATCACAGTTTGAAGCTTTTTTTGACAAAAACTAACTTTTAACATGTTCGATACTCAAATTTATTTTTCCATTTACGTATTCGAAGAAAATCGAAATTGTAAAATATTATTTAAAATTTGGCGCATTTTTTGTATATAATTATCAGTAAAATTCGAGTCTATATACAACTGATTTGAAGAAAAAGCGGATATAGTTTTCGAAGTATGAAAATACATTTCCTTGAGCATGAACATTCGAAAACTTGAATTTAGAATTTTTACTTCACAAAATTTAATTTGAAAAATTCGAACTCAAAATGTAAAGCTTCTTATATCAAACTTCCAAATTCGAACTTTAACTTTTTTCGAACAAACCCAATTAAAGATAACAAACAAAATCGAATAATGTAAAACTTCGAATTTTCTTCGAACACAACCAATTAAAGAAAAAACAAATTCGAATGTCTTTTTTCTGTCATCATTTAGTAAAAAAATGTCTTCCTTATTGCTTCATTCGAAGGTAAATTTTTCAAACATAACTATTTAAGTGTGCGTATTGTTAAAATTTCTGACTCGAAAAAAACTTTGAATTAACTAGCAGATTCGAATAAATTTTTAATATCACAATTTGAGTTTTGTCGTTGAGTGAAAACAAAAACTTGAACATGTGCGTGGCTCAATTTTTTCGAATATTAAAATTTTAATTGTGCGTAGAAAATTTACATAAAAAATTAGTTTTCTAAACAATTTAGAACTTGAAATTTAAGACTACGAAATTCGATCTTCGAAATTCCAATAACTTTTTTGTAAATAAAAACTACTTATAAATAAAAAATTAGTTTTCTAAACAATTTAGAACTTGAAAATTAAAACTACGAAATTCGAACTTAGAAAGAACTTTTGAATACATTTTTTTTTGTTTGCTCTATTTTTTCGAACATTAACATTTCGATTACAAAAAATTTAGTTTTCTCAAAAATTTAGAACTCGAATTTTTTAAACTTTAAAATTCGAAATTTGAAATTTTACTTAAAAAACCTATTTAAGGAAACTAACGAAATCGAATACTTTTTCTTATCACAGTTCGAAGCTATTTTTTTGGTAAAAAATAAACTTCGAATATGTACGAAACTCAACAAAATTATTTTTCCGTTTTCATATCCGAAGAAAATCGAAACTGTTAGAGTTTCGGAGTATTTTTGTATATAATTATCAGTAAAATTCGAGTTTACATACAACTGATTTAAAGAAAAAGCGGATACAATTTTCGAAGTATGAAAATACATTTCCTTGAGCATGAACATTCGAAAACTTGAATTTAATATTTTTACTTCACAAAATTTAATTTGAAAAATTCAAACTCAAAATGTGAAGCTTCGAATATAAAACTACACAAACAAACCCCATTAAAAAACAACAAACAAAATCAAAATCAAATAAAAATCAAACAAAATAAAATAAAGACAGCAAACAAAATCAAATAATGTAAAAATCCGAACACCGAACTACAATCGAACACAACCAATTAAAGAAAAAACAAATTCTAATGTTTTTTTTTCTGTCATCATTTAGTAAAAAAATGTGTTCCTCACTATTTCATTCTAAGCTCAATTTTTCGAACATTAACATTAAACTGTGCGTATTGTTAAAATTTCTTTCTCGAAGAAAAACTTTTTGATTCGAATAAATTTTTAATATCACAATTTGAGTTTTGTCGGAGAGTGAAAACAAAAACTTCAACATGTGCGCAGCTCAATTTTTTCGAATATTATAATTTTAACTGTGCGTAGAAAATTAACATAAAAAAATTAGTTTTCTAAACAATTTAGAACTTGAAATTTAAAACTACGAAATTCCAACTTTGAAATTCGAATAACTTTATTGTAAATAATAAGTATTTGTAAATAAAAAATGTAGTTTTCTAAACAATTTAGAACTTGAAAATTAAAGCTACGAAATTCGAATTTTGAAAGAACTTTTGTATAAATTTTTTGTTTGCTCAATTTTTTCGAACATTAACATTCCGATTACAAAAAATTTAGTTTTCGCAAAAATTTGGAACTCGAATATTATTATTTTTCGAATATTATCGAATATTGTATTTTTTAAACTTTAAAATTCGAAATTTGAAATTTTACTAAGAAAACCTATTTAAGGAAACGAACGAAATCGAATAACTTTTTCTTATCACAGTTTGAAGCTATTTTTTTGGTAAAAAATAAACTTCGAATATGTACGAAACTCAACAAAAATATTTTTCCATTTTCATATCCGAAGAAAATCGAAACTGTTAGAGTTTCGGAGTATTTTTGTGTATAATTATCAGTTAAATTGGACTTTACATACAACTGACTTAAAGAAAAAGCGAATACAATTTTCGAAGTATGAAAATACATTTCCTTGAGCTTGAACATTCGAAAAGTTGAATTTAATATTTTTACTTCACAAAATTTAATTTGAAAAATTCGGATTCAAAATGTAAAGCTTCGAATATCAAACATCCAAATTCGAACTTTGACGTTTTTCGAACAAACGCAATTAAAACTTCGAAGCTCAATTATTTCGAAAAATGAAAACTACTTAAAAATTTCTGACTTGAAATTTTAAATTCGAAAATTTTTAAAGAAAAACTATTTTAGTTAACAAACAAATGCGAATAACTTTTTTCTATCATCATTTAGTAAAAAAAATTTGAAAGCAAATTTCTAATTACATACTTCATTCAAAGCTCAATTTTTTTGAACATTAACATTTACATAAGAAAAACTATTTACATAAGCTTACGAACAAATTCGAATAATTCCCTTTTATCACAATTTGAGATTTTTTCGTTTAGTGAAAACAAAAATTGAACATATTCGAAGCTCAATTTTTTTTAATATAAAAATTTGTAACTGTAAATTACAAAAATATTTTCTGTGTAGAAAAAGTAAATAAACAATTTAGTTCTCTCAATCATTTAAAACAAGAAAATATAAAATTTCTAAATTTTAACTTTGAAAGTTCACGAAGAAAAACTATTTAAGAAAACCAATTTTAATAACTTTTTCATATTAAGTTTTTTTGAGTGCAAATAAAAATCGATTATGTTCTAAGCTAAAATTCTTTGAACATTAGCACTCCAACTGTGCGTAGAAAATATAAATAGAAATTGTAGTTTTCTTAAAAATTTTGAACATAAAATGTTAAACTTCGAAATTCGAACTTTGAAATTTCCAAGAAAAAGAAAAAATATTTAAGGAATCTGCTCAAATAAAAATGTAGCATGTTCGAAGCTCCATTTTTTTGGAATATTAACATTCCAACTTACACATTCCAACACATTTATTTAAAAAAAAAAATATAACTCGAAATTTGAAACTCTGAAATTTGAATTTTGAAATTTCACGAAGAGAAATTAATTAAGGAAACGAACAAATTCGAATAAGTATTTTGTATTAAAATTTTTATATATTTTTAGGTAAAAATGCGAACATTAATTTATTTGAACATTAACATATTACAAAACAACAATAGTTTTATTACTATACTACTTATAGTTTTTTTTTCTATAAAATTAATATTTTATTCACATCATACTTTTTACTAACAGCTATCTAGTTTATTTGAATAAGAAATTTTGCTTTCTTTTTAAATTTTTTAAAAGATAAATTTATATTGTTCGTTTCGTTTAACTTCTTAACGTGCATATTTTTATGTTTATAATGAAGTGAAATATTATCTGATATTTTAAATATTTTGAGTTTTCGTTCTTAAATAAATATTGAACTTTTTTGAAACATAAAAATCATAACGTTTTTTATCAAATAAACTTATTATATAATATAAATATTTAAAAATTTATAAAATATATTTAATTAATAATTGCATTTATTTTAAAAATAAAAAAGAAAAATAAGCAATTGCTTTTGCTAAATCGCAAAAATGAGGAGAAAGAGTTATTAACGGTTCCTGCTTAATGCCATTATTTTAAAATTTGTACATTTCGGGATCCCGAAAAATCCCGGGATCATGAATTTCAAATCCCGAAATCCCGGGATTTGCCAAAGCCCTATCCAACTCATATACCAAAGTTTAAGGGTCTTCGACGAATTCTTCTACTAGTTGACAATTTTTGTATCGAGCTCAACCACTGTGCGACGGTAAATTTGTATAAAATGTCACACAAAAACATGCGACTTTAAGTGTTAATAGTTGTATATCTTCAAATTTTCGTAATGTTGGAATATTCTAATTCACCAATTTATAGGCACATTTTTTAATTATTGAAAACTACTGCTATTATCAATTGAATATTTAAAAATGTTTGTTATTATGAATTTTGACATTTAAATATACAAGACAAGTTTTTTTAATTGCATTATAAAAGCATCAAAGAGTTTCAAATATCCGAGTTATTAAAATTTTCGAACATTCAACCTATCCTTAGTTAATTTTTTAGTTTTTACCTATTAAAAACTGAAATGTTTTAAAATTATCATTCATGTTATATACAATTTAGATGTTATTCGAAAGACTGGATGTCGAAATCATCCATTTTAAGCTATAGATGTTATTCGAAAGACAGCTACAGCAACCCAGGCTAATCGGTTTTTCTTTGAATTTTTCTGCAGTAAAAAAGAGGTTAATGACCCTAATTATTATATTATAACTAAAAATATATAAATGCTTACAATCCTATACTTATTGCCTTTGTTGATTATATTGTTATTGACTTATGAATTAGTTATTAGACATGGGTAACGCTGCATTGCGCTATTGCGTTGAAGCACTTAAATGAGTTACTGTGCTGATTAACTTGCTTTGAAAAAAGTAGCGCAATATCGCAGTATTACAATTAACACACTTAAAAAAAATGAGAAAATTTTTATTCAGCGTTCAAAAATTGCAGAAGTTGTACAACGCACAGTGTAACGAGGTGGACAAAAGTAGGTAGGAAAAAAAATAGTCATCAATTTGTAAAAGTAAGTTTGCAAATTTATAGTTAAGAGTCTTAATTATGTAGATCTAAAGAATTATTTTACATCTTTCCATTTGTGGTAGTTATGGTGTTAATACGCCTCTTTGAAAGTTTTACGAAATTTCAGTTTTTATAGGTACCGAATATTTTCCAAAATTCGAAAAATTTTATTATAACTCATAGTCGAAACTTTAGCCAAAGTATATTTTACTTAAATAAAAATTTTTTTATAAACCACAAAAAAGGTCTTAGAAATCTAAAAAACCTGTATTTTTATTTTTAAGTATGTCTTAAAATATGCCTTTCTTAACACATTCCCAAAATTTGGTGTAGGACTCCATTACAAAAAAAATTTTATGACCTGTTTCCTGGTGAATTTTTTGATAAATGCGCAAATTTATATGAAAAAATAACAAATTTTTCACAAAGTTTCAAGCACAATTACAAAAAAAAAACATTTTTTGTATTTTTTTTTTATTTTTAAGTATGTCTTAAAATATGTCTTTCTTAACAAATTCCTAAAACTTGGTCTCAAACTACTTTCAAATAAGAATTTGATGACCACTTTTCTAAATCATGTTTTGACGAAAATGAGCACCAAAAAATGAGTATGCCAAAAAATACATGACAAGGTGAAATTCCACATTTAAAAAAAAGGGGCTCAATTAAGAACTTTTTTGTGCAAAGACTATAATACATAGAGACTTGGACATCTTTTACGTAAATAATACAAAAATCAATATCCTAAAAATTTTAATTTTTTTTTTAATATTTATGCATCTTCTTTTTGCTAGATGGTGTCGAAAAAAATCATTTTCAGCCAGGGCGAAGCTTTCTTGAGTTATACGCATCTGATCTTATTGTAGTTCATTTTAAATTGTTTGTTAGGGTTTTGACTACATTATTTACTAGAATTATTAAGTTTATAATTTACTCTCGCTAGTAACGCTGTCATTTTCAACGATAAAGATTCCCGTGGGTAAGAATTGTAGTAAAGGTTTTAGGCTTAAATATGTTAAAATATTAGTTGTATTGCCTTAGAAGCTAGTCATAAAGAGTTTAGAAAAATTAGCTTAAATCATACCCGTAAAAACTTTTGATAATTATGCAATAAAGTTCTTTTCAGTGGGTTATTGCTTTCATCAGATCCTTTTATATCTTCTCTTAGAAAAATATTGAAAATAACAGAATAATGATAATGAAATCAATGAATTCATTTTAAAGAAAGATCATGATACGAATGATGACAAAATTGATTTCATTTCTGATCTCGATTTCTTTGACTTTGTGTCGAGTGACTCCATGACAGAACTAGAGAAGGTAGATGCATTTCGGACAGCGTTATCTGTCTCATATCCAAAATTGTCAAAGCCAGCTTTTTACTAATGAGAACAAAAGGAAATCAATGGCCGCATTCAGCGGAGTCAATAGTTGGTAACTGACTGTTGTGTTAAGATTCCTTGAGAAACCTTTGCAATTTAATTATACACATAATTAAACAGTTATAATAATTAAATAAAATAATTTTCACAACACATTACACAAAATAGACAACACATTCAAAGAAAAACATCGCTCACTAAGGTATCGCTATGATAACAGTTCACAACTGCGATGAATACGGACAATTTTCGCTTTCTCATCGTTTTCAGACTTTCTCTGAGCTGTCAACTTCGTTTTGACAGTTTCGCCAGTCTGTCTCTCCGAAATGCATATACCTTCTCTAATTTTACTATATGTGACTATACGAATTATTTTGATGACAGTTAATAATTGTATCTGTTATTTTCTCTCATTCTTAAGATTTATATAAAATTTAAACAAATCCATTTATTAAAATAAAAATATATTTTAATAATAAACTTCATTGAATATTGTGTGGGAGGTGGGCGAAGGGCGTGGCCAATTTGAATAAAATAATTATATGATAATTAAGTGAAACCAATTAAAAATAAACAAGTTAATTTCCTTTCTTATAATTTTCACAACTAGAGATGCACTTTTATTCTTAATTTTGTATGGGAGGTGGGCAAAGGGCGTGGTATATCTTGATGACATTTTTATATGATAATTATGTGAGTGTAGTTTTTAAAATATTTAATTTCCTTTCTAATACTTTTTGCAACTCAAGATTTTGCACTTGCATTGTATGGGAGGTGGGCGAAGGTCGAGGCCGATCTTGATGAAAATTTTTGTTGCGTTTTTATTTATAAAATAATGACGGGCTAAATTTCATTTAACTACGATGATTCCTTCTATAGACCTCGTTACACTGTGCGACGCCTTAAACATAGCGATAGAATGTTTGATGCAACATTTATTATTTGCTTATTTAAATATGAAAAAGTGGTTGCGAGGAAGATGCTGTTTTACATGAGTGTTTGAAGTGGGTTTGATTGCTATGTTAAACAGCGCTACTTTTTGATTTTGCGTTAAAGCTGGATATTGTGTTAATAGTTAAAAAAATAATAAACCGCATTCAACAAATTAACCACATGCGGTCGTTACCATCTTGGTAATATGATATCTACTATATATAGTATTTTAAACTCCGTCATGACGCAATTGCGCTAACACACTTCGCTGATACAGTAAATTGCGCTTTGGTTGGTGTATCAGCGCAGCATTGTTTGCTGCGTTACCCATGTCTATTAGTTACGACAAAAAATTAGCTTCGATTTTTAGAAGTATCGACGAAACACTGGGTGACACAGGTGAAAGTCTCTTAGTTGGTTTTTTCTAGATGCATTTGTATGGAGAAAAGCTGCTTTTTATATTGCGTTTAGTTGCTTTTTACAAAAAGCTTCTTTTTTTCTCCAGCATGAACCGGTTATAAAAAACTAAAAAAATGTTTGTCTTTAAGACACGGGGCTAATAAATTTTCAAATTTTTCAAGCTTATCCAATTTTTTTTATGTCTTTTGAATATGTTTTTAAAAATATCTGTATACATAAATATTCTATTGGTTTTGGAGACAATTTCTTTCATAAAAAAATAAACTTTTTAAAATTTGTTTTTTCGAGTATGTCATTCGAGTATGTGTGTCATTTGCGAAATTCTCAGTCTTATTTATTTGTTAAAATTTTCAAAAATGCTTAAATTATGAGTGTATAAATTTCCTCATATATATCAAAAAATGGACTAAGCATTCTTTTCGTTTTTGAATACGTAAGCATAAAAATTTTCACATATATCGTATATAAATTTTTTCAACTTTCACTTAACAATGTAAATTTTAGAATTTAAAATTTATTCTTTCAGTTTTTATAATTATTTTTATTATTATTTATTTATTATTTTAAAATAATTTATCAATAGATCCATTTTTTATTTTTCCTTATATTTTCTTTATTTTCAAACCATTCTTTTAATTTCTAACTGTTTTATTTTTAAACTTTTGATTCTTTCACTTGAAATTTTACTTTACAATGTAAATTTTAGAATTTTGCATTATTAATTATATTTTACTTTTTATAATTTTTTTCTTATTATTATCTTTTATTAATAAATGCTTTAAATAATAATGTATTTTTCATATATATTTTTTATTTTTTCTTATATTTTCTTTATTTTGAAGCCATTCTGTTAATTTCTAATTGTTCTCTTTTTTAAACTTTTGATTTTTTCACTTGAACTTTCACTTTACAATGTAAATTTTAGAATTTTTCATTATTAATTATATTTTTTTTTTTATAATTTTTAACCAACTTCAAAAAGGAGGAGCTGGTTGGTTGGTTTTTTTTTAATGTGTGTACATCGATAACTCCTAAAGTACTTGTCCGATTGCCGCAATTTTTTGCCAACAGATAGAGACATATTCGACACAGAGGCGTGGCAATATAAGAAAAACTTTGTACATCGAATAATATTACCAATAGAGTACTGAAATTTAGTACAGGGTTAGGCACAATTATTACATATTATGGTCAATAAAGTAGGCGTTATTTGATAAAGGGCGTGGCAACACAGTAAAAACGCTGTAAATCGTATAATATTGACACTAGGGTACTGAAATTAGATAAAGGGGTAGACATAATTATGAAAATTAACTGTGAAGAAAGTGGGCGTTGTTAGAAAAAAGGGCGTGGCAATATAAAAAATACTGTCTCTCAGTTAATATTGACACTAGGGTTCTGGAAATTGGTACAGGGGTAGGAACAATTATTACAAATTATGGTCCAAAAAGTAGGCGTTATTCGATAAAGGGCGTGGTAATATAATAAAAACACTGTAACTCGAATAATATTGACACTGAAACTAGGTACAGCGGTAGACATAATAATGAAAATGTGCGGTCATGAAAGTAGCCGTCGTTGGACAAAAGGGCGTGGCAATATAAGAAAATAATAGGGTATTCACGGGTTGATGCGAATTGCAGTTGCAACGATGCGAAAATTCATGATTGCGAACTTTCGCATCATTCCAACAACAAACACATTGGAAGCAATTTTGCAACTCTTCTTGAATTACGCACTGCTCAAACCAATTGCGAGAACGCACAAGCAGTGATGCTAAGCAGTTGATTCATGTTTTGGTTGTTTTTGAACGTAGTTGCCACCTGGGTAAAACTTTCAAAAAGGTTTAGTTTTTACGTAGATTTCAATAACTTTTTATGATTTTGAAATAAGGTGGCAATATATTTACTGTTCATTTGACATTTAATTTTATTGCATAATTAAGTTGCGATATTGATGTTCACGCGTTAGTGCGAAAACTATCTTGTATTTTCACACTCTTGCAATTCGCAACGACCCGTGAATACCCCTACTGTATCTCAGTTAATGTTGACACTAGGGTACGAAAATTCGCTACAAGAATGGGAAAAATTGTTATCATAATCTCTAAAAAGAAAGAAATAAAAACTTTTTAACAAAAAAAAAAACAACCAACGTCAAAACCACAAAGTTGGTTTTTTAAAAGAAAAAAATAATTTTTAATTATTTGCCACATTAAATCTTGGTCAAATTTGATAATTTATCTATATACATTATTAAATTGGGAATCTTGTCATAATTTTTTTCTATTTTATATTATTATCATCAATATATTAATTTCTCCATGAATAAGAAACCTTTAAAGTCGGCGCTTAAATAATAAGACTTTTATAAAATAAACGCTCCGGCTTTTTTTTCATGGTTTTTTATTCATGGACAAATGAATAAATTTATGATAATAATACAAAATAGAATAAAAATCATAACAAGATTTCCAATTTAATAATATATATAAATAAATTATCGAATTTGACCAAGAATTAATGTGAAAAGTAATATAAAATTATTTTTTCTTTGTAGTGGACTTGAAGTTGTTTTTTTTTTGTTAAAGTTTTTTTTAATATCTTTATTAGTAAATGTATTAAACAATAATGTATTTTTATATATATTTTTTTTTCTTCTTATATTTCCTACCATTATTTTTTCAATTTGCGAGAAAAGAAAACGCAAAATAATTTTCAAACCATTATTTTTTCAATTTGCGTTTTCTTTTCTCGAAAATATGTAGAACTTTTCTGCCCTCTTTGAAAATTCTTCATTATTTCTACTTTTGAGGTCAACACTTTCGAGAAAAGAACGCGATTCAATTTTTTCCTCAAGAAGTCAGAATTTTCAAAAAGGGCAGAAAAAATGCGGCATTTTTTTGGGGTTTTTTTTTTGCTATTCAACATTAAAATTTTTATATTTTTCAAGTTTTGATTCTTTCACTTGAACTTTTACTTTACAATGTAAATTTAAGAATTTGAATAAATTATTATTTTTATATACTATGTATTTTTTATTTAATATAATTCTTTTTTATTATTATTTATTAAATATATTAAAACAATTTCTTTTTCTTTCTTTCAAACTTCTTTATATTACTTTTTTTTCAAACCACTTTCTTAAATACATAAAACATACAAATTTTTATATTCTTAAAATTTATACTTTTCAAACTCTCCTTTTATAGGTTAGTTTTTAGAATTTGGTGTGTAATAATAATTTAGAAATTATTGGTTTTTTTAATAAGTTATCGTATATAAGTTTTAGGTCGTTTCTTTTGAATTGTTCAATAAATTTTTATATTTTATAACTTTTGGTGGTATCAATCAATTATGGGTATCAAATAATTTCAAAATAATTTGATATAACTATTTATTATTTATTTCGAACAAAATATATTTGTATAATCTTAGTATGGTTTGTCAAAAAAAAATATTAGTGGTATTCTCTAGTTTTAGCATAATTGCATGAGAGCACGGATTGTAACAATCCTATACTTAAATATCCAATGGATCGAGAGCGCCCTATTCTAAAAGCGTAGCATAGTAAAATCAACAGCTCAAAGAACTCTCAAGGCTCATTTATAAGGTTGTGGCACTTGAGAGAAATGCGCTCTTTTTTCGCCTTTGCTTGAACTGTCAACTGTGCTTTACTTGTTCTATGCGTTCATTTTCTTGGTTTCTTTTCATCAAGTTTGACATTTCGACCGAGCTCGCTCTCAAGTGCCACAACCTTATAAATGAGCCATGAGAACTCTATAATTAGCTGCACTTGACGCACTACTGTTTGACTGCTCTCTCGTTCTCTTCTCTCTCATTATCAGTGTAGCATACATAGGAAATATTCTACGGCTTTTTTTTAACTTGTATTTTCTTGTTGCGGCAGTGCACGTATTGTATATTTCCTATTCTTGCACCATGCAACGGTCATATCCTAAACATAGAGAACACCCTATTGTATTTAAAAGTTTTTATTGATTATTACCTTTTTCACATTTTAAAAACTGTCACATTAATCTTTATTATATTTCGACACTTAAAATTACTTTAAGTTTTGCAGTTGTTTTTTAAACATACAAACACAGAAATGTTCTAAACATACAAATTTTGGAACATTAAGTGCCCAAAATAAAAACATTTAAAATAATATCTGATATTTTCATTTGTAGCGTATTTTTAATATTAAAAACTTATCTATTATGTCATAATTGTAAATTTTAAATTTTGACTGAAATAAATAAATACATAAAATTATCGAACATATAACGGTATTAAATTTTTTAATAGCATCATATTTTTCTTTGGGTCTCTATCGTTGTACGAATATTTGTTTGTTTGAATTTCAAAATTTATAAGTTTTTAATTTTTCAAATTAATAAATTTAAAAACAAAATATACAAAACCATAGAAAAGAAAATTAAATTAAACTTATAAAAAAATTCATGTAAACTTTTTAATGTTTTATCAAATTTAAAATAATGTTTTACATAAATTTTTTAAAATGGGTTTTTATACATAAGAGATAAGAAAAGTCTTCTCGAAATTTAATTATATATTTTTACAAATTCTTTTCGGTTGACATAAATTTTTAAAATCTTCGCAAATTTCATTCTTTTGAATTCAAAAAATAATTTCGAATAAGCTAACTTTATTTTAGAAATCTTTGGTGTAACTTCGAAATTTTAATAAATATATTTAGTCAAAATGCTTTGGACTATTTTATTCAATTCTATTTTAAATTCAATCTAAGTATTTTAAAGATTAAACGATTCAACAGGGAATTGCAATAGAATCATGCAAAATAGATAGAAACTTTTATCAGTGCCGAAAGTGGGTGGTTGTTTGTTAACTGTTAATAAACTAAATCATTACATAAAAAAGCAAAAAAGTAAGATTTTTACGCGTCGACATTATATTAATGCCTACAAGTATTGAAATTTGACTGTTTGAAATGTTAACATTCCAGTTCAAGACTTCATAATAAAACACCCACTTTCAAAATCTAAAAAAAGCCTTTTAAAGAAGCGCTCCATATCGAGTTTTCAATATAGTATATGTACAAATGTACAAACTACGATTCAGATTAAATCGAAATTCTCACTAATGACAATAAAGTTGTCTCGAAAATCGAAAAAGCAAAAAAAAAAAACAAAATCTTTGTAGAGAAAGCAGATACATACTGCTATAAACTATTCAATACACATTCGTAGAAGTGGAAAAAAACCCATTCAAAGATGCCCACGAGATATAAAAGCAAAGAAGGCAATGGAAAAAAACTCAATCTTTGAAAGGCAACCTTTTGCGTTTCAACAACCTGAACAACCAACGTTCTTATTTGGAAATACGTGCAGAGCGAGAGAATTGCTTGGATAAATTAGTAGGGAAAGGGAAAGCGCACGAAGCCAGCAGCTGTCAGGCATTACAAATACAAGCTCAGGGCAAATTTACCTGGGCGTACCTTAGAGGATTATCATCAGAGCGAAGAACTTGTTATGAACTATGTACTGAGCGTCAAGGTGCGAGTAGAATGCTATGTTTTTTTCCAGTATTTTTTTATATATATAAGGAATTCAGTCTGGGTGCATGGGAGCCCAGTCATAAAATTTTCGGGGAGTGCGTAAAAAATGTTCTATAATACCAGTCTTTGTGTAACCAAAAGCTGTATCATTTTTCTCCTTTCTCTCTTTTTCTTTATGGGAAAAAATATCAAATAACTTTACTGAAAATTTACTATGGATGACCCACAAGTGATAGCTATAAGACAAAAATATACATTCACTTATACACACGTATAAGCATGAAGAGCATTTCTGTGTATAAAGCATGTACGAGTACTTTTATAGAAGCAATAACAAAGTACGAACATTTTAGTCTATGTTGTATAATTCATCAGTGAAGGAGTGTGGAAGAGAAAAACAAATTTAATAAATAATCTATAAATTGCTATAATAATGCTTTGGGGCTCAATAAAAGGGGCGTATCTAGGTAACTATTTTCGTTGATGATTTATTACTTTGAAACTTTTTGTAGTACTTTCCAAGTAGAGATACGCGTGCATTGACTATTTACATACAGAGGTATTAATTTCAAACGAAGTTAGCGAGGTAAAGCAATAATAAAGCAGAGGGTATATAAAATATATAATGATTTAGTATTCAGATATTTTAAGTACTAAAGACTTTGAGGTGACTCGAAAATTGTCATGCTGAGATATAAACAGTATTTTTGACCATAACAGCTCTTATTGAGTACCTACTTAGATCTTTTAATATATAATATTTTTACAACTTGAGTTTTTAAGATAGTTTGGAATAGAAGCGGTCATAAAGCAAAATATTCTTAAATATACAATTGGGTTTTCGGGTAAATCTTTTGAGTCTTTTTAGTACTAGTTATTGCATGAAACCTATTGTAGATTTCATTATAAGAAAACGCTAGTATGTTCTTTATAAAATCCCTTTGAAATTACTATAACCGAATTTAGTATTCAATATATTAGGGGTATTCTCTATGTCTAGTATATGCATTGCACGGTGCAAGAGTAGGAGATATGCAATCCGTACAATGCCTCAACAACAAAAGACAAGTACAAAAAACCGTACCATATTTCCAGTATTTACTACAGAGAAACCCATGTTTACGGCTATGCAATAAAGTGTAGTTCATAGTAGAATTAGAGAAGGTAGATGCATTTCGGAGAGATAGATTGCCGGAACTGTCAAAACGAAGTTGACAGCTCATACAAAATCTGAAAACGATGAGAATGATATAAGAAAGCAAAAATAAGCAAAAATAGCAAAATGCTTGAGTTTGACAATTCTGGCTATGAGAAAATGAGAGCAGTCTGAAATGCATATACCTTCACTAGTTCTACCATGGTGTAGTTTATGAAATTATTGAAAGAGAGAGTAGTCAAACAGAAAGTGGAATGAGCGTGAAGCTTGAAGCTCATTCCACAACAAAAAAGATTTTAGGATTACTGCACACTTGAGTGTACCACCTTACAGGAAAAAAAAAATAAAGGCAATTCCGAAAAAAAAATTTTTTTGACCGAATGTAGGTTCACCAATTTACGTTTTTCATCATATCTTCGGCATTAACAATCCGATCTTAATGTATGATACATCGATTTTTTTTGTCTCAAGCAAAAAAATGTTTTTGCTTCAGAGGTCATTGACCTCAGATAACCCGTTCTGGTACTTACCCACCAGATCTCAGTTTGTACCACCCTAATGCACCACCCCAATGTCTAAAAACTAAATCTCACAAAAAATCATTAAACTTTTATAAAAAAAGTTTTTCGATTATTCCACTAGAACTATTTTTAAAAAATAATAATATTTTTGCCGAACGTAGGGGGTCACTTTTTTAAGTTTTCCCCTCACATAAAAAAAAGGCATGAAAGTAAATGTATTTTTTAATAAAAAAAATTTGGACTTTTTTTTATGAAACAAATTCAAATTTTGAAGAAAAATTTTTAAAAAACTAATTGTAAAAAAGTAGTTAAATTAAAAATTTTTATTTATTTTATAAGAAAGTAGTTTGATTTATTGCTATTTAGAATATATTTTTTTGAGAGTTCTGTAGCGCAGAGCACAGGGCGCTTGCTGTATAATCGTGCGGTTGTGAGTTCGTGCCTCAAAAATGTCAATAGATTTTTTCCCGGTTTTTTTTTTTGTTTTATCTTATATATAAAAATGGATGTATGTATGTGGGTATGTGGGTATGTGGGTATGTGGCTATATCACGTATAGACTCCAAAACCGCTGAACCGATCTTTATGAAATTTTCAGAGAAAATAAAGCCACATCTTGAGAGTGTTCCTGTGAGGTTTGGTAACGATTGGAGAAGGGGGCGTGGTACCTCCCATACAAGCCAAATTTGCTCCATCGATCACAAACCAAAAAAAGGATATATATCAGGCGGTTTCAATCGTAAAAAACTAAGATTTGGTAATTTTGTTCAGATGGTTACTGTCGGTAACTGTACAAAAAATGGGCGTGGTCCTAAAATAAATACGCCCACTTTTTCGAAATCATGGCAATTCCAGAGTTCTATACACTTTTACAGTGAAACTTACTGTATAGGTGCTCCAAGAGGCGGTCACTATATATAAATGTTTTCACGCCCACTTTTACCGCCCACAAATCAATGTCTATATATATAAAAAGCAAAACGATGTGTGTCTGGCTGTGTGATGTCTATAGACTCCAAAACTACTACACCGATTGACCTGAAATTTTGGCAGCCGATTTGTTTCAGGTACGAGATGGTTGAGGGGAAAAATGTGCCACACCCCCCTTTTACCGCCCCCAAATCAATAAAAATGTTATATTTCAGTCAGTTTGGGTCGTATAAGGCTAAAATTTTGCAATTTAGTATGTACGGTTACTGTCGATAACTGTGCTTAAAATTTCCAAGTTTCCACGCCCCCTTTTACCGCCCACAAAAAAATGAAAATGCTTTATTTCAGACGGTTTTGGTCGTATAAGACTTAAATTTAGTACTTTGGTTTGTGTAGTTACTGACAGTAACTGTACGAAAAATTGGTTTCCACGCCCCCTTTTTGCGCCCACAAATCAGTGAAAATGCTATATTTCAAGCAGTTTTGGCCGTATGAGACTAACATGTGATACCTAAGTTTGTATGGCTACTTTCGGCAACTGAACTAAAAAAAGGCGTCATCGCTATATAGCCACACCCACACCCACTTTTTGAGAAATCATTAAAATTGACTACTGGGTCTATTGAGCTAAAATGTTGCTTTAGTTTGTACTGTTACTGTCAGCAACTATACTAAAAATTGGTTTCACGCCCCACTTTTACTGCCCACAAACCAATGAAAACGTTTTATTTCAACGGTTTGTATCGTGTTGGACAAAAATTACTCTCGGCAAGTGCACTAAAAATAGGCCTGTCCCACTTTAGTTAAACTCACTTTTCAGGGAGTTAGCGTCGAGTGAAGTAAAGTGCGCCAGTCTTAACCTAAATTGAGCTGAAATTTGGGCAGTCGATTTGTTTCGATTACGAGATGGTTTAAGGGAAATATTTTCCCGCACCCCTTTTTACCGCTTGCAAAACAACAAAAATGCTACATTTCGCATGGTTTTGATCGTATTAGTCTAAAATTTGGTTATTTAGTGCATATGGCTTCTTTCGGCAGCTATACTGAAAATGGTGAATATATTTTGCATTTCTTGACATTTTCGTATATGGCAGTAAAGTGGTCTGTGGCAGAACAATGTCTGCCGAGGATAGTGAGTGTTCCTGTGAGGTTTGGTAACATTTCGACGAGGGGGCGTGGTACCTCCCATACAAGCCAAATTTGCGCTATCGACCACAAACCAAATAAAGGATATATATCAGACGGTTTCGATCGTAAAAAGTAAGATTTAGTAATTTTGTTCAGATAGTTACTGTCAGTAACTGTACAAAAAATGGGCGTGGTCGCATTAAATATACTCCCACTTTTTCGAAATAATGGCAATTCCGGAGTTCTACACATTTTTATAGTGAAACTTGCTGTGCAGGTGTAGCGTACCGTTTCAGTGATAAAATTTTATGGGAGTTGGACAAGGAGGAGGGGCACCTCTCATTTAACCCAAATTGGTGATATCGAATTGCTTTGAAGTTATAGGTTGACAGCGTCAGAATTCAGTATTCGCCCTCAATTTATACATGCAGTTTCATTAATTAAATTTTATGGGCGTACGAAAAGGGGGCGTGAAACCTCCTATTTAACCCAAATTAAAGATATCAAGCGACCTATAATCTTTGGGATTATAGGTCGCACAGTTTTTGAATTCAGTATTGGACCTCATTGTACACATGTAATTTAATTGATTACATTTTATGAGCGTTGATCAAGGGGGAGTGGCACCTCCCATACAACAAAGATTTGTGATATCGAATAGCTTTGGAGTTCAAGGTCGCACAGCGTCGGAATTCAGTATTTGACCAAAATTTACGCATGCAGATTTACTGATAAATTTTTTTAGAGTTTGTCGGGGAGGTGTGACACCACCAACTTAACCCAAATTTGCGATATCGAATAGCTTCGGAGTTATAGGTAACTCAGCCTCGGAATTCAGTATTCGACCTCAATTTACACATGCAGTTTCATTGGCGAAATTTTATGGGCGTAGGGAAAGGGGAGTGGCACCTCCCATACAACCCAAATTTGTGTTATCGAATAGTTTTGGAGTTATATGTCGAACAGTTTTGGTATTCGGTATTCAACCTCCATGTACACATGCAGTTTCATTGATTAAGTGCTATGAGGGGTGATCAATAGGGCGTGGCACTTCCTATACAACCCAAAATTGTTATATCGAATAGCTTTGTGGATATAGGTCGCACAGTCTCGGAATTCAGTATTTGACCTCAATTTAGACATGCTGTTTAACTGATAACATTTTATGGGCGTTTGACAAGGGAGAGTGGCAGCAACGCGCCGGGTTTCAGCTAGTTTTTTATATTTATAGAACTATTTCAGTTTCTTCAACAAATTGTGACAAAAGCACCTTTACTGGTGAATTTTTGAAAATTTGGATTTTAAAGTTTTTGACGGAATTCAAAGAATGTTTTATAAATTTTAATTGATAAATGAGTTGGTTTTAAGAAAGCACAGTAAAAAACTGTGTGTATATATAAAAAGTGTTGTGCGTGTTATTAAAACCGTGAAAAAAATAAAAATAAATACAAAAATTAAAAAAAAAAGTATAAAGAAAAAATTTGCAATGGTCAAAGAGACAACCACACAACGCAAGCGGCGTGAAGATGAAGAAGTTCCTACCGAAAATGAACAAGAACCAGAACAAGTAAATGCATCGCAGTTCAAAAGAAAA
This sequence comes from Dichetophora obliterata, assembly GCA_963920525.1. Lineage (NCBI taxonomy): Eukaryota > Metazoa > Arthropoda > Insecta > Diptera > Sciomyzidae > Dichetophora > Dichetophora obliterata. The sequence continues at coordinate 197,977,700 of OY986438.1, read as the reverse complement.
GACGAAAATTTTACTAAAAAACAGAAAATAATTATTTAAGTAAAACAAAATTTTTGATGTAACACGTTTTTTAAACGAACTAAAAAGTATTAAAACGAGTTACATTAAATTTTTTTTTACCTCAATAATTTTATAATTCCCTTGGAAACTTTTTTTATTAAAAAATACGTTTACTTTCATACCTTTTTTTTCGATGTGAGGGAAAAACTTAAAAAAGTGACCCCCCTACGTTTGACAAAAATATTATTATTTAATAAAAAAAATTGTTACAGTGGAATAATCGTAAAACTTTTTAGTAAAAGTTTAATGATTTTTTGGACATTGGGGTGGTGCATTAGGGTGTTACAAACTAAGTACCAGAACAAGGTATCTGAGGTCAATGACTTCTGAAGCAAAAAAAAATGTGTCTGTTTGAGACAAAAAAAAATCTATGTATTTTGGATTGTTAATGCCGAAAATATGATGAAAAAACGTAAATTGGCGACCCCCTACGTTCGGTATAAGTACGGCGTACTGCACATTTAAGTATAGGATTGTTACAATCCGTGTTCTTGTGCAATTGTTCTAGACATAGAGAATACACCTATTGTAAAAAATTTGTGTCAATAAATTTAAATATCGAGAAATTTTGACCCATAGATTTTATAAACTGCAAACAGTTTATTTATATCTTAAAAGCGAATCTTTGAAAAATTACTTTTTTTGTTACTATGAGAGTTTTATTCAATATTTTCTGTAGTGGTAAAATTTTGCAAATGTAAAGCTGATTGCATACAAATATTCAGAGAAAATTATATAAAACAAAGGTACAAAATTCAAAAGAAATTAAATAAATAATTTTATTCACGTTATTTATGATTTTCAAAAAATGTACATTAGAGTGGGTCAATTTGTATGGATTGAAAAAAAAAATCACCAAGCAGTTGTCAAAATCGTAATCCACGACGAATTCTAAGAAGGTTTGCCAAAGAAACCATGGGTCTAAATCAAAATCGAGCTTCCCGTTTTTAACGAGAAACTATAGTATTTTATATTTTTTTGAAATATGCTAAAATTAAGACAAAAAGAAAAACATATAAGCAAACATATTGAAAATAATTAAAAAATTAGAATGCTCTTTATGTTAAGATCTGTTAACTGTCCGCTCATAAAAATTAAAATAAACAATTTTGCGATGTTTTCAAAATATCAAACTTTAATTACTTTCATCTTCCGCGAACCCATATTGTTTTTTACATTCTTTAACTATCATCGGTCCCTCGAGAAATACATCTATTCGGTTCCATTGTATGCGCGCGCATACACATATATTTTTAATTGTAAAAAAGCTAAAAAAAATTAACCAATTATGTTTTGTGATTTTTTATGTTTATTACATTATTTACTATCATATTAATACATTTGAACTTCATAAAGGTAGATTTAGAATGAAATTAATTAGAATATTACATATGTTAGAAAAAAAAAATGAATTTTTAAGTTTTGTCAATTATTTTTCGTACTAAATACATTTTTCGCATAAATTGAAATTATGTTCAGCACAAATGAAATTTCTACACTTTTCACAGCGTGAAGCAAAAAGATTTTTGTTATTTTTATATGTGCAGATGTAGCATCGGCCTCGTTTTGATGTACTTGGTAAATGTCGAATCTCCCGAATTCTTTGAATAACACTGGAAGCATCATTACTTTGAGGTTGCTTTTTACGTTTAGTGGTCTGTTTTTCAACGAAATTCAATTCAAGCTCCTCGATAAAAAGGCGACGACGAATATTATGGTTCGTTTTAGAATTTTTCCAATTCGGAAAAAATGCAATGAACGTCACGAATGCATTCAAAGCACTAACATCAAACATGTTACAAAATGCTGCCATTGGCCACCGATTGACTTTTCGTTTGCATGTGTGCGTAGCCACCATTTGATCCATAGTATCAACTCCACTCTTGGTTTTGTTGTAGTCTTCAATGATGTTAGGTTCAAAGAAGTAAAATATAAGGAAGTGGTGTAATAGCAGAAAAGTGTGGTATTTTCTATATTGGTGTTGGTTCACACAAATTCAGAAACAATCACAAAGGGCCGTATTTGGTTGTATCGTAAAAGAAGGCCCAAACTGTTAAAGTTTGTTCTAATGCATTAAAATTTTAGAAACATTTCAAGAATAGCAACAACTCTAATTATTTAAAAAAAATTTTGATCGCTCGCAATTGGCTTAGAAGTTATAGGCATGCAACGTTGGAAAAAGTGGACTAAAAATTTAGCTGATTTTTTAAGTTTTCCAACAAAACTAAACTTTATGGGTATCAAAAGAAAGATAATACAAGTATCTATTCAACAAGATATCAAACATAAAAATACATACATTTAAGATACAACCCTTTTTTTACTTAAAATCGCGAGGTTTTTCCAAATTTAATAAAAAAAAAAAAATATATCAAAAGGAGGCCTTCGGATGCTGCTTAGGGCTTACAAACCTCAGTAAGTACCACACAGGCTTCTCTGTCTACAGCAGTTCTGAATGTAGATATCTTTTTAATAAGTCTCTTTTTAATGTATTGCTTTCGTAAAAGAGAAATCACTAGTCTTTCAGACAAATTCTAATTATAAAAAAATTATATCTTAAGGAATTCTAAATTTGACACCTCGTTGAATAGATACGCACATTACCTTTGTTTTAATACCCATAAAGCTTAGTTTTGTTGAAAAACTAGAAAAACTGCAAGATTTTTAGGTAAGTTTTCTATATTTGAAGGCCTATCAATTCTAAACTTCAACTTTAATTACAAATTAAATTAGGTTAATTTTTTAAAATCCTTATTTTTTGGGTGTTTCTGCCTAGTTGTTGTGTAAAAATCAGAAAAATTTAGCAAACAGGTACTAAATCTGATTCACTATGCTGAAAACAAGAGCGCCCCAAACATGTATTCAACTGCGAAAAAGGACTGCGCCCCTGAAGCAGTGTTTATGTTTTGACAGATGTGGTTTGATCAAACTGGCGGAAAATCAACGGGGTCTAAATTGCATTTTTAAACCATTTTTAATAAGAAATATATACATTTCTAACACAAATAAGTTAAAAAAATATCGTTAGAAACTAAATAAAGCACTATTGTTAAAAGAATTTGAACCGTATGGACATATTTACCTGTGGAACGAATGCGCATTGATTTTAAGTTTTCGGGAACTATTACAATTCTTAACCGCACAACTCATATTGCATTTGTTTTAGTGGTCTTTTTTTAAAAATTTGTTGCTTTTTAAGCAGTGAAAAATGCTTAAAATTAAATTATTTTCAACTATTTTGCTGAGGAGTCTTCCAATCAGATGCCAGGGTTCTCAAAAATGTCAAAAAACACACTCTTTCTCGCTCGCACAATTTACGAATGGTGCGACAGTTCACGTACAGTGTATGTGTAAGCAACACCATTTCCTTATATTTTACTTCTTTGGTTAGGTTTCTTCTTTTCACTATTCTCATTTATGCTGACAACATTGTGGTTTGTACTGAGCAATGTCTCAAATCGGTACCGGCGAGGAACATATGACAACATAACTGCTTGCAATTTATGTTCATATACAACTTCTGTATGATAAATTGGCTTTTGACGCATATCGAGTAGAACTGAAGGAATTTTAGTCCTATTTTTCGTTATTGTTCCCAAAATAGTCATGCGATTCTTATGTAAATCTTCTGCCAATTCATATGAAGTGAAAAAGTTGCCACACGTTACATCTCTGTCAGAAAGCCCTTCCACCAAATCCAAAACAACACGCCGTCCGAGATTACGTTCAGGAGTGGCATTACGATTCCAACCAACATAAATTTGTGTGTTGTATGCATACCAGCTTTTTGAGTCGCATAGCACCCAAATTTTGATGCCATATTTCGCCGGCTTGGATGGAATATACTGACGAAACGGACATCGCCCACGATACGGAACTAACCGTTTATCTACGGTAATGTTTTTTCCTGGTGTGTATACAGCTTTCAAATTATGATTCCATTTATTGTATACATTTCGAATCGGTGCCAATTTGTCACGTACAGAAGTACTTTTAGATGCAGTGTTGGCCATACGTTGTTCGCGGTCATCAAATCGAATGCAACCATGGATACGCTTGAACATTTTCAAAGACATTGTTGCTCTAAATTTTGGCCGACCAGTTTCGTCATTCCACAGTTTAGTGACACATTCACCGTATGTCCGATACACACCAGAAAGCAGCAACAATCCAAAGTATGCGTGCAGAGTGTCCAAATCAATGTTTTCCCAATCTTATTTGTACTTTCGCACACCATATAAATTCGTCATGTTCAAAATTATAATCTCAACCGGTTCAAGGAACATGTGAAATGCAGACGAAACAACAACTATAATAGCAGCTGCTAATGCTTTTGGACCTGAAATATAACAAAAATTAAACATATAATGAACATGAACCCATAACAAAGAGGATAGGTTTTTACCTGAAGTGAAATTTTCTGCACGTCGAAATGAATTTCTTCGATTTATTTCAAATGGTTGCGATGAATATTCAATTTTCTTATTTTTTGAAAAATATTTATTTTCAGGATTTGCTGCATTTTCTTCTGCTAAATTTTGCTCAAGTGGCTCAATGTCATCTATATCCGAATGCACGCTAACTTCACTTTCATCATTCTCCTCGTCTGATAATGCAAAATCATCGTCACTATTGCACAGAGATTCGCCCGCTTCGCTTTCCAAATCAAAATCCATTTCTAGTTCATCTCGCTGCTTTCTTTCACGTAAAACTCTTTCCATTTTTTATCAAATACTTCGAAACACAAACAAAATTTAAATAAATTCGCAAACAAACTTCACTTATGTGTGTTCCAGAACAAACTGAATTTCATAAAACGAAAAAATAAGAGCGTGCTATAAATCCACACACAAAAATAAGCGGCAATTTCAGGTACCTGCTTATGTGAATGCGCGTACATACACAGGAACCGATTCGTAACTATAACTGTACAGGCAAATACAGTTCGGGTACAAATTCAAAAACGGTTTTTTTTTTGGTTGTTCCGGCAAAATAATTCTACTTTGCAAAATACAAGGTCATTCCGCTGAACCGTTTTTATTTTATTCAAGATTAAAGATCAAAATTGTATGCCTGCGCATACAGGGGACCGATGAGGGTTAACCGCAAGAGAATGGACCAGGCCTCGCAAGTTGGGCAATTCAAAAGACAGAAACCAAAACTTCGTGGAAGCTAGTAGGTATGTTGGACATGAGGCATAATTAGGTGGCTTACACGTGGTTGTTTACATGGTCAAACGGTTGGTTATACACAACCTCCCTCAGGTTGTTGTGTGACCGACAATTCCCAGCTAGAACAGTAACTGTTACATACGGCGTATATAACACGAGCGGTCACACGTTTTGCGTTACGTCCACATAAAATTTTTCATACAAAACTTGTGACCATTGCTCAAGCGGTGATCAAAATGTCACAAGGTTTGCATCTCTGATTCTCATCCGTGTGATCTGGCATCCCTTTCAGCCACACATGTTTTTACAATGAGAAAAATATATAGCTAAACTGCTCACACCAATTATAAATTCAGTTGTGCACTATCCTCCCCTCTCCCTGTGCCGTTGTGTCAAACCCACCCCCTAGCCATCACGTTAGAGCTCTGGCCTCTTATATGACAAATTATAAACACAATTGTTTGAAGTTTTTGCATTAATTTTTTTAATAAAATATTTACCTTCCGGATAGATTTAGCATTGATTATAAAATTTTAACCAGCAAACAATTATAAAATAATAATTCAGCATGAGCAGCACATAACATCAAAAGCACAATTTCGCAGTTGCTTGTTTTTTCAAACAATTTGTCCCAAGTATTCTTCAGCATCTATTCAATTTCTTAATCTGAAAATAAAAATTATTAAATATCGTATGCACTATTTTTAATAAATTTTCAAAAACTTCCATTTGATTGAACCGCTTTGTGTTGCATGCTTATTTTTCTTGTTGAGTTTATTTTTTGCCCGCAAAAGAGCTAGAAATACAAACACATATAACTTTTCTTGTTTTCCATGAAATGACCATTGGTGAACACCAAATTTTGTTTAGTTGTGTATGTAAACTTGTTACTGCTGTCTAGCAGGGTTATTTATAAGAAAATCAAATTCACGAGATTTTTTCTCAAAAGGTTCGATGTTGCATATTTGAACTTGCATTGTGTAGTTTGAATAAATTTTATTATTTTATACTGATCGTTTTCTACTGCAAAATTACACAATAAACTTGTACTTTTTCTCGCGTACAACTGGGTTGCACAGGGAAAGTAAAAAAAATACAAGATATTATTGAAGGTGCGCTCACAGTAAGTTATAAACAGTGTAAATTTTTAACCAAAATTTATCCCAAATACGCTACATAGTGAACAACCCCAACACTAAAAGCAACTTACAGCGGTGAAATTTTGTGCCGTTACATATATTTTGAAAAACTGCAAATTTTTGATAAAACGGTTTTATAACTAATTAAAAGCAAAAATAATATAAAACTTCTAATAAAATTAATTCTGCATTCGTAATATACGTAAATAGTACGTATACGCTGCATAAAAAGTGTACGTAGGGAAAAACTGTCTTACGATTATAGGGTTAAATTTAAAGCTAAAATTTATTTGATTTTTGTTTTTTCTAATAGACAATTTAATTACCTTTGAAATTATATGTCAATCTTTTATATATATTAGATAATGGAAAAGATATAGATATTTTATTGAACAAATCTTTTAGCAAGCTAAAAAATTTAAAAAATCGATAACTAGTTGCGGTATCGATTTTTTGTTCGATAAAACATATTTTTTTGTTGTGAGCATAAAATATTTTCAAATCGTGATGCCCCAGTTGTCGTAATCGTGCCAAGTTAATCAATCAGCAATAAAGTTTTCGATGTGGTTCTAAAATATTTTAAAAGAAGTTTTACCATGCGTATACAGTCAGAGCGAACCCTTACTTGAATTTTACAGAACTTGGCAACACTACGAATCAAAAGTTGTATACGTAAAAAATGTTTGAAGTTTTTTTTAGTTTTCTGAGTACGATTATAAACTTTAAATTTAATTAAATCGTTTAATAAAAAAACGACAACATAGGACAAAGAATCTTATATAAAACTAAAATAAAATGCTTCTGCAATTGGCAGGCTTGGACAAATGATCTAGGCAGGATTATTTCGGGCTGTAGCAGTTCGATCAAAGAAGCAAAATAAGTAATTTCAAAAAGTAAGTAAATAATTGATATGTCTTGATAAAATACTTGGGACATTCTTATCCTCTGGGAGAAAAAAAACTATCTTACTTACTACTTATATTTTAGCAATCCATACTTTACTACATTGTGGTCCAAAGCTAGTGATCCAATGTTAACTCAATTTTCATAGCAACACAAGCGTCCATGTGAAGAACTCTGAACCTACATTTAAAAAAAAAAAGCTGAAAGGCAAAAATGTCCATATATAACTCGTAAAAAAACCAATGTATATATCCTCCCGTGCAAGCACAAAACATAGTTACTGCCATTTCTAGGATTTTCACTTTATGATGAAAGTGAAATATGTATGAATTTTTTGATCTATCTAAAACAGTCACCCTTTTTTAGTCTTTACGATGTATAGTTTTTGTTTAAACTGTATGTATAAACACAGTATGCACATACGTTGCCGGGACTTAGCCCCAAGGGAAATAATCCCAAATTGACCGCTTTAAAAGAGGACATAATCCCAAATGTGGATTCTGACCCCTTGGGGTTATGTCCGTTTTTAAGAGGTCATAATCCCAAGTGGTTTTAACAAGTACTGATATCTGTGTCGATAAGCAATAACAGGTTATGTCTGATTTCAAAGTTTCGAGAAATCTTGCTTCAAAGTTTTCAATCGCCATATAAGTTATATGGAAGGGTCTTTTATTTTTGTGTCTTAACTTTAGCTAAGGTAATGCTAGAAGCTCCAGATTGTGTGTTTATAGTTCTATATGCGTGGAGCACAGCTGCATCAACTAAGCTATTTTTAATCTTATCCAGCGAAGCCAGTGTTGGACTTACTGAGGGTTGTAATCCCTAAGTAATCCATATCAAAAAGAAAATTATTGCTGTCTGGTTATAATTCCTTTCTTAATAGGCGGCCTTCGGCCGCAGCTGAAGTTTTACATCCCCCAGTAAATCCAACACCCGATTCGCTGTCTACAGTATTTCTGGACATAATTCTCTTTTTAATAGGCGGCCTCAGGCCCCTGCTTAGGGATTACAACCCTCAGTAAGTCCAACTGGAGATTTTATTTTTTTTTGCGATACTACATAGCTCCGGCGCTTTCTCCTTTGTACAGAAAGTTGGTAATTCAGGCATATTTAACTTTACTTAAATACTAAGTAAGTATACAAATTAAACATACAAAATTAAACATAAATTAATCCAAATTTGGAATTATGTACTCTTTTGCAGCGGTCATAATCCCAAATTTCAAACTTCTTGGGCTATGTCCCGCCACCTGCACATACTATGTTTTGATATTGTAAATTTGTTTTTTTAAATTTTCAAAAAAGTTTACAATACAAAGTATGTAATTTGATACTATAACACAATATATTGCAGAAATTTTGTGCGTGATTCCCGAATTTAGAGAATTTTTGATACTTGTTATCATTTTAAGTATATTGGTTTATACAATAATTACAAAGGGCAAGGCAAAAAATACAAAAACTCAGTTTTCTCGAAACTATGAAAATGGAGATACTATGGTTTGACGTTGTACGGGAGATATATATGACATAATGAACTTTGGATTTCTATATTGGAGAAAACATGATTTTTATCTTGGACCCGGTCATAAAAGAAACTGCAAAATTGTACTTATGCATATTCCTGCAGTATCCATAGCCTAGATAAGCTGTAATGAAGGAACAACAATTTGAGACAGTATTTCAAAGAATAAATTAGAGAATAATTCTTAGGAAAAGAAAATATCAACATGCATAACGAGTGAAGAACAAGCCCTGAGCATGTGCGTCTCATTTGCCCAGCAAGCGCACAAGGGTCAATGATCAATAATTTAACTTGTTCATTTAAAAAACCACGTCGCTTATATTATGTTCAAGCAATGCTAGCCTGCTTCATGACAACTAAAGGCAAAGATTTCAGTTCAAAAAGCAGAGTAGATTTCAATAAGCGTCAAAGTTGTTTACAACAGAAGATGTGTAATTCAAGTCCGATTTATAATAAGAAAAAACAAAGAATAGAGTTTAGCAGTACCAAGCAAGACCTCGTCAAATTCAGAACGATCTTGTTTAATAGTGAACTCATAAAGTCAATTTAATAAGGGCTATGATTGTTAAGAAAATGCAAAAAAAAACCTGCCGAAACGTAGAGAAAAGATAATGTTGTTTTTTTTACATTTTCGCTAATGACCAAAAAAGCCAATAAAAATTTAACAGAATTGAAATCTGATTGACTTTATGGAATGCACTTGTGTGTTGGTTAAAAACACAGAGCAACAGTGATCAGAGTAGAAAACAAACTGCAGAGAAGTAAAATTAGAAGCCAATACAAAATCACAAAAAAAATCTATTTTTGATGAGTAGTGTTATTAGCATGTAAATGTTAACCAAGCACCTATCGTTGTGTGAAGGGCAGAATTGTATTATGTCAATTGCGATAATATCCACTGTGACACCAAAAAGCACTCAAAGAAAAATATTGCGTCAGTTTAGATGACAATAAACATGTGAAAAACTACCGATACTTTATTGGTAATAAGATGTATTCGTGCGAAAAATAATTACTTGCATTTACGACATGGAAAACAAAACTTTGCCATATAAAAAAAAATTTCGTGTTTTCGTGTTACAAAATAGAACCTCAATGTTACCAACATGTTTAATCTACATTTTGTCCCCTATTGATATAAATTTTTTCAAAATCAACGACATTTTACTCTGAATTAAAGACTTATCACATTAGTCTTAAATTGTATTTTAAAATTTTAAATCAATCATTAAGATAAAATCGACTAACCCAGTAACTATTGGATCCTTACTCAGTACCTATATTTTAAGAATAAAAGTAAATTAATCATTTGAATGGGTACCTTAAAAGTGACCACTGAATTTAAACTCTTTGCATTCGAATATATTTTACTATGGGTAATCATCATTTGTAAAATAACAAATTCTAACTAAGAATTTACACAATCAAATTACTTTTTTCGTAAACAAATACCGTTAATGCAATTGTAAATGAGTATTCATGCAATGTAAATTTAAAACAAGTAATACGTGCACAATTAAAGTTTTGTAGAACCATTGTTACATATGATGTCGCTCACCGATTTTTTTCGTCTTTGCTTTTGTTACGAATAGGATTCAAAGCAAACATTAAATTTGACCCAGCAATTTTTACTTGCTGTTTCACGCTTTTTGATGTGAGTGAAAGAGTAAGTGCGACACATCGGCGCAAAGTCGCTGGTGCGGCCGATTTTTTGGACGATTTTTATTTGCCCTTTCTCCTCAGTTCCTGAGCACAAGACTGGCAAAAGTCGGTGGCAAATCGCCGTGTCTAAAATGGGACTTAGGACTCGTCGTAGACCAATAAAATAATTTAAAATTAACTATATGAAATCACATACAAAAATTTTTAAATCCGCCCACAACCACGCCTACCTTTCATATAAAAAAAATGCTAAAGTAAATGCTCTATTTTTTCATTATTATTGAGCCTATATAAAAAACACTCCATCAAAACACTTAAATATACATACCAGAGAACTGCAATGAGTATCCGACAGAATTCGGATACTCAAATCATACCCGAGTGTCGTGCTGTTCTCAACTCTATCCATACTTAATAATATGTGTAAAATACTTATAGGCATTCTGCTCATTAGCATATTTTCGGGTATAAGTACATTCTCATATCCGAGAGCGGCGTGATCCGATCCACTTCGAGCCGTTTTCAATGAGTGCGTTGAGTCAGTATATTACAAAGGCGCTCTATTCGAATGTATTTTGAGTGTACTCTGAGTACTGCTCCTTCTCTGCTAACGTCTCTTAACGTTAATTAGTTTTTTTTTTGCGTATGCATTTTTCGTAAGAACTTGTCTGCAGGCCATGTGAGCTCTCATTTTTTGTTTGTTTTTTCTCGAAAACTCGTTCTTGGTATTTTATTGTTGCACTCTATGGAGAAAAAAACAATAACAACTCTTGTGATTGTGGTTTGTTATGCCGTGGTCAAACATGTTTGGTGTTCATTTTCGTTAATTTATTCTCTTCGCTGAAAGGTTTGTTTGGTGGTTATGCTATGATTGGTGGAACAGTTGCATTATATGTAATAGTATGTCAAAACACAAAAAAGCACAAACCTAGTTTGCATTTTTGTACTGATTATACATATCTATATATATAAAAATGGATGTGGGTATGTGGGTATGTGGCTATATCACGTATAGACTCCAAAACCGCATAACCGATCTTTATGAAATTTTCAGAGAAACTGAAGCCACATCTTGAGAGTGTTCCTGTGAGGTTTAGTAACGATTGGACGAGGGGGCGTGGTACCTCCCATACAAGCCAAATTTGCGCTATCGATCCAAACTAAAAAAAGGATATGTATCAGACGGTTTCAATCGTAAACAACTAAGATTTAGTAATTTTGTTCAGATGGTTACTGTCGGTAACTGTAAAAATGGGCGTGGTCGTAACATAAATACGCCTACTCTTTCGAAATCATGGCAATTCCGGAGTTCTACACATTTTAACAGTGAAACTTGCTGTGTAGGTGCTCCAAGAGGTGGTCACTATATATAAATATTTTCACGCCCACTTTTACCGCCCACAAATCAATATCTATGTATATAAAAAGCAAAACGATGTGTGTCTGGCTGTGTGATGCCTGAAGACTCCAAAACTACTGAACCGATTGATCTGAAATTTTGGCAGTCGATTTGTTTCAGGTACGAGAGGGTTGAGGAAAAAAAATTTGACACACCCCTCTTTTACCGCCCCCAAATTAATAATAATGTTATATTTCAGTCGGTTTGGGTCGTATAAGGCTAAAATTTAGTATTTTTAGTTTTAGTATACGTAATTTAGTATGTACGGTTACTGTCGACCACTGTACTAAAAACGGGCTTCCACTCCCCCCTTTACCGCCCACAAATAAATGAAAATGGTGTATTTCAGACGGTTTTGGTCGCATAAGACTTAAATTTGGTACTTTGGTTTGTGTAGTTACTGACAGGAACTGTACGAAAAATTGGTTTCCACGCCCCCTTTTTGCGCCCACAAATCAGGGAAAATGCTATATTTCAAGCAGTTTTGGCCGTATGAGACTAATATGATGAATTTCATTTAAAAATCGTTAAATCGTTAAATCGTTAAAACATATTCATAATTTTCCTGGGACAATGTTTATTTATTTTACCTGTAAATATAAAATATAAGGGCAATTACTAGAAGTGACACTACTTAAAAAATTATATAAAAAAAAACTAAAAAAAAACCCATTTTTATTTTTTGATATGGTATAGGTGAAGGATAAACCTTTCAAAAAAAGTAATACACTGTAAAAAACCCTTGATCTTTTTGGATTTTTCGTTAGTTAAAATTTTTTTTTTAAATTTTTTACAGTGTAACTTTTTTTTAAACGTGTCATAAAGCCTGTTGAAATATCTTTTTAATGATACCAAGATCATGGAAATCGGTTCAGCCGCTTCTGAGTTATTGTAGTTTAAATGGAGCTCTTTTTGACCATTTTCGCGTTTTTTCGAAAACTTTCCCACTGTGCCACGCCCAAAAAATCGCAAAACAGTCATTTCTAAAAACGAGAGTTTGTTTGTATTGATCAAATTTAGCTATGAACAAATTTCATCGATATCTGAGGGGGTCGGGTTCAATGCATCTCGATTTTTACATGAAATTCATCATATGTGATATCTAAGTTTGTATGGGTACTTTCGTAAACTGTACTAAAAAAGGGCGTAATCGCTATATTGCCACACCCACTTTTTGAGAAATCATTAAAATTGACTACTGGTTCGATTGAGCTAAAATGTTGGCTTAGTTTGTACGGTTACTGTCAGCAACTGTACTAAAAATTAGTTTCCACGCCCCCTTTTATCGCCCACAAACCAATGAAAATGTTTTATTAGACAAAAATTTTGTAATTCAGTACATATGGTTACTCTCGACAAGTGCACTAAAAATAGGTCTGTCCCACTTTAGTTAAACTAACTTTTCGGGGAGTTAGCGTCGAGTGAAGTAAAGTGCGCCAGGCTTAACCTAAATTGAGCTGAAATTTGGGCAGTCGATTTGTTTCGATTACGAGATGGCTCCAGAGAAACATTTTGCCGCACCCCTTTTTACCGCTTGCAAAACAATAAAAATGCTATATTTCGCACGGTTTTGATCGTATTAGACTAAAATTTGTTTATTTAGTGCATATGGCTACTTTTGGCAGCTATACTGAAAATGATGAATATATTTGGCATTTCTTGACATTTTCGTATATGGCAGTAAGGCGGTCTGTGGCAGAACAAGGAGAGTGAGTGTTCCTGTGTGGTTTGGACGAGGGGGCGTGGTACCTCCCATACAAGCCAAATTTGCGCTATCGACCACAAACCAAATAAAGGATATATATCAGACGGTTTCGATCGTAAACAACTAAGATTAAGTAATTTTGTTCAGATGGTAACTGTCAGTAACTGTACATAAATGGGCGTGGTCGCAATATATATACGCCCACTTTTTCGAAATCATGGAAATTCCATAGTTCTACACATTTTTATAGTGAAACTTTCTGTGTAGGTGCTTCAAGAGGCGGTCACTATATATAAATGTTTTCACGCCCACTTTAACCGCCCACAAATCAATATCTGAATATATAAAAATGAGTCGTGATATGTTCGGATGCTTAAAACTTGAGAACGACTGGACCAAATTGGATACTTCCTTCTACGAATTTGTTCGTAGCTGCTACGCAAAGGTTTAGGAAAAATAATGCCACACCCCCTTTTATCGACCACAAATCAATAAAAATGCTAATTTTAGACGGTTTCGGTCGTATTAAATTAAAATTTGGTAAATAAGTTTGTATGATAACTGTCATTAACTTTAATAAAAACGGGCGTGGTCACACTTTATCTACGGCTACTTTTAAGAAAATATCAAAATATTTCGAAACTATTGGTCCGGCTGAGCTCAAATTTTGTAAGTGGCTTTGCTTTGAGTACGAGATGGTTTAAGAAGAAACACCCATTTACCTCCCACAATTATATAAAAAATTTGTGTTATCGAATAGCTTTAGAGTTATGGGTCGCACAGTTTAGAAATTCGGTATTCGATCACAATTTAGACGTACCGTTTCAGTGATGAAATTTTATGGGAGTTGGACAAGGGGGAGGGGCACCTCCCATACAACCCAAATTTGCGATATTGAATAACTTTGAAGTTATAGGCCGCACAGCTTTGGAATTCAGGTTTTAACCTTAATTTACACATGCAGTTTCAATGATTTTATTTTATGGGCGTTGGACAGGGGGCGTGACATCTACCTAACAACCCAAATTTGTGATATTGAATTGCTTTGAGGTTATAGATTGACAGCGTAAGAATTCGGTATTCAACCCAAATTTATACATGAACTTTCATTACTTACATTTTATGGGTGTAGGAAAAAGTGGAGTGGCACTTCCCATACAACCCAACTTTGTGCTATCAAATAGCTTTGGAGTTATAGGTCGCACAACGCATACAGTTTCATTAGTTTAATTTTATAATCATTGATAAGAGGGGCGTGGCACCTCCCATATAACGTAAATTTGCAATATCGAATATCATTGTAGTTATAGGTCGCACAGCGTCAGAATTCAGTATTCGACCTCAATTTATACATGCAGTTTCATTAATTACATTTTATGGGCGTACGGCAAGGGGGAGTGAAACCTCCTAATTAACCCAAATTAGAGGTATCAAATAG
Organism: Dichetophora obliterata; assembly: GCA_963920525.1. Classification (NCBI taxonomy): domain Eukaryota; kingdom Metazoa; phylum Arthropoda; class Insecta; order Diptera; family Sciomyzidae; genus Dichetophora; species Dichetophora obliterata. Next base: position 197,962,698 of record OY986438.1, on the reverse strand, counting down.
CTTTGGGGTTATAGATCGCACAGTTTTTGAATTCAGTATTGGACCTCAATGTACACATGCAGTTTCATTGATTACATTTTATGAGCGTTGATCAAGGGGGAGTGGCACCTCCCATAACACGAAAATTTGTGATATCACATAGCTTTGGAGTTCAAGGCCGCACAACGTCGGAATTCAGTATTCGACCAAAATTCACGCATGCAGATTTACTGATAAAATATTTTAGAGTTTGTCGGGGGGACGTGACACTTCCAACTTAACCCAAATATGCGATATCGAATAGCTTTGGGGTAATAGGTAACTCAGCCTCGGAATTCAGTATTCGACCTCAATTTACACATGCAGTTTCATTGGTAAAATTTTCTAGGCGTAGGGAAAAGGGGAGTGGCACCTCCCATACAACCCAAATTTGTGCTATCGATCAGTTTTGGAGTTATATGTTGCACAGTTTTGGAATTCGGTATTCGACCTCCATGTACACATGCAGTTTAATTGATTACATTCTATGAGCGGTGATCAAGAGGGCGTGGCACTTCCCATACAACCCAAATTTGTTATATCGAATAGCTTTGTGGATATAGGTCGCACAGTCTGAATTTCGTATTCGACCTCAATTTAGACATGCTGTTTAACTGGTAACATTTTATGGGCGTTTGACAAGGGAGAGTGGCAGCAACGCGCCGGGTTTCAGCTAGTTTGTTATAGAACTGAAAATAAAATTAACGAATTAAAATATACGAACTGATATTACTTACTTTGAATTTTTATTATAATATCTTAAACAAAATGGTTTGCATATATCTGACATGCTAGCTAGCTGTTTATGTTAAGGGTTACTTGAAGACACAATCAACTTCACTTTTTAATACTTTTACCTACTTTTTTGATGCTATTATACAAAATGACTACAGCCAACACTGGAAAGTTAGGCATGTTTGGCGTTTCAATCAGCAATCAAAATGTTCGGTCCGAGAGCGAGAAAATGAATATGAGAAAAAGTTCATTTTATTCATTTTACACATGAAACAATCAAGCACGTCGGAAGCAATTTCATCTGGGGGGGCAGTACAAATGGTGGTGCAAAAAAAAGTTCACCAAAATTTCTTCAAAGAAACATGCATGTGAATAAACAAATTTTTTATTTTAGTTTAAAATAAAAAAAATATAAAAATATATAAAAAATATTAAAATTTAATTATTTTTAAAAGTTCTTCCAATTTCAATATTAGAGATCATTCTTTAAAGGATCTTTCATATGGTAATATGAAAATATAAGAAATAATGGTTGCTTTTATAAAGCAAGACTACGTATATCTTTACATGCAATAAGGTACAAAAATTTATATCAATTTAAATTATTCCAAAATGTTTCTTTCTGTCTTTGCGAGAAACAAACTCTTTCACCACCTCCATCGAATTCAATTCTTCGGTTTTATCTTTGTGAATGTGTATAAGTGCCGCATGAGTAAGTCGTTTCTGTGTCATAGTTGCTCGAAGATACGTTTTAAGTCGTCTTAGTGCACTAAAAGAACGCTCAGATGAAGCTGCTGATGCAAGCACAGTCAAAAGCAAAGCAATAAGTTTTTCAACTTCATTTAATAGTTTTTTTACAGTAACCGAATTTTTCGCAAATTGGGATACAATGCCACTATAATTTCAAGCTGTTTGGCCAGGCAATTGCTTCAGCAATTTTATCTGCAAAGAAGTCATCTGCATGAAGATCAAGTTTTGTTTTTAGATTTTGTTCAGAAGGCACTCTTCCGTTGAAGGCTTCGATTACAATATTTTCCAACGATTCCAGAGTGTCAAGATCTGTTTAAATGTACAATAAGATTTACAAAGTGCCAGTTTACACTAGCTTCACTCAACCGACTCACCGAATGTTAAATCAAAGTGAGTCGGTTGAGTGAAGCTGGTGTAAACTTGCAAAAATAAAAAAAGTAAAACATCAACCTGTTTGATCGAATCTAACCGTTATCTCATTTGAGAGAAGATCTAAAATTTCGAAATAATCTTTTCGTAGCCGATCATATTATGGCAACTGTACTGAAGGAACCGGATTTTTTTGTTTAAAGCGTCGAGGTGGATTTTCATCAGCTAATTCACAGTAGGGGCTTTCGCATGGTCCAAAACATTGGACCAACATGGCAGATTGTACAACATGTAGTACCATGCGTAAGCTAAAACGATAGTCGAAATTTTTGGTTTTTTTCTGCCGATTGTACAATATTGTACAACTGTGTAAAATTACTGCTCAATTGTTAGGGCATCTAAAAGTTGCTTAGCTATTAGCCGGATGTGTTCTGCTTGAGAGCTTGCAATTAATGATGTTGCTTTGGAAGTTGGATCGTTCGAACGCTCAATCAAATAGTCCCATTAGTTTTCCATCTAACTTATCGTACAACATGTCGTCCAATATGGAAAGCCCCTAAGAACATGTCAAATTTTTTGTTACCAGAGTTGCAAAATTAACAAGCATTAAGCTACACAAGAATGATAGAATTTTTTCTATTATTCTTGTAAGCTACATACTTAAGGGTGCTTTTAAACTGAAGTGGTGGGTTTGCAGTAGAAACTCTACATTTTGTTCTATCTTTTTGCAAACACATAATTATCCGCAAGCATGCTTATGAAGAAGAGAGAAAGAAGAGGAAAATATATAATACAAAAATATTATCGTTGTAAAAAAAACTGACATTTTGAATAACTTTTGAAGTTTTCCTTTTAAATTCTTTATCTGGCTAAAAAAGTGGGGGCAACTGCCCCCTTTTCACCCGCTTCCGACGCCAATGGAAACAATAACAACAAAAAATGTTCGGCAATAATGTTTGGCTAACATAACCACGGCATTAGACATAAACAAAAATAAAACAAAATCAAAAGGCCGGCGCACAGTGGTTAAAAGTTGGAAATATATGCCAAAACTGATAATCTCTTTTTGTGATTTTTTTTTTGCGTTGTTTAAAAATATTCTAACTAGCATTATTCCAAAAGGTGTCTCAGAAATATATATAGGTTTTCTGCATGATTCAATTATTATAGGTTGTCCATTCGTTTGACAACACCCGTAAATTTGTAAAAAAATATATTCTCTCTCAAATTTAAATGACAACCAGGGCTTTGTGGTATTCTATGAAAAAAGTTATGTTTCAGTGTTTTGTTGTGTATTTTTTTTTTTAAAGTAGTTATTCTATATTTTGCTGTTAGCAGGAAAAAATAGTGTGCATTGCGTTTATAATAATTATTGCTCTGATAATTATTATTGAAAATTGTTTTTAAATTTGGTTGCGAGTCGTTTTTTTTTTCAATTGAAATATAAATCGCTACTATTAAGTTGTAATTGTTAAAATAACGTGCGGTATTTGCAAAACAGTGTATTTTGGTGATAAAATTCGAAAATATTATGTGCCAGTGGATCCAATAAGCCCCGTCAGCGTTGTGAATAGATTTGCACAACAAAATATTGAAATTAGTTTTATAAAAACTCACTTAAATTTTCTATCAAAACAAACAAGCAGTGCAGGATGTAGTGGGAAAAAGCAGCAGTGAAATGTATCCTTAGGTATTTAGTACTGCGAAAAATTATGATATTCCTGCAACTGATTACTTTGATGGCATTAAAAAATTACTCTTTTGCTCTCCTCTTAAATTTTACGGGTGTATATCTTCATTCTTGTGAGTAAACGTCAAATGAATGGACAACCTATGAGACGACTCACTTGCCTCATTTGACGTCTACAGGCAAAGGGAAAAGCGGGAAGGTGACATGTTACGTGAGGCCAGAATTTTAAAAATTTTAAAAATTTTGCGACTCATTTTGACGTACGTAAGAGTGAAGTTTGTTATGTTGAAATTTTTTCTCTTATTAGTTGGTTCTGGAGCGAATTAATTTTGTTTATGCATTGTTGTTCGCAAATTAATATTCTTTAAATAGTGAAAAACTTGAGCATTTTATAATTCAAAAGAAAACAAACGAAAAAAAACAAACGCCAAAATGATGCAGCCTCAAAGTGAGGCAATAGTTTGTGTGTGAACACCTAATAGCTAACTTATGTCAAAATGAGGCAAGTAAGTCGCCTCATTTGAGGCAAGTCTGAACAGCCTCTATAGTAATTGAATCATGTCTTAAACTGAGTACGAATAACCTGCTAGTCAAATTTATTGACAGCAAAATCAGTACGAGACTTAATTAAAATCATATTTTTGTGAAACTCAAGGTAAAAAGTAACTGCGTTTTCATTTTTTTTCTCTGCAAAGCCAGCATTTTTTTAAATAAGAGATCAAGGTTAAAAAACAGATGCTTTTATTAAAAAATGTATTTAAATACTTAAAACATTCCAATATAAAAAATATGGGTATCAAATGAAAGAGGACAATATCTTTGGTTTATTTATCATGTAGAATCATGTAGAACATGCTGCTGGACAAAATTATTTTCTTGGTATTTTTTTATTGCTACATGCGTAACGTCAGTCGCATCAGCGGATGGACGACAAACACAATTAGCGTTGGCTTATTGCACTTCACGACCACGGTGTTGAAACGACGCGAGTCAAATGGGGGGGGGGGAAAAAATCCTTTTAAAGCATTTAAAAATTAAACCTTGTCACATACATCAAAAAAGTGTTCTTAAACTGAGTACGAATCACCTGCCAGCCAAATTTATTGACAGCAAAATCAGTAGGAGACTTAATTAAAATCATATTTTTGTGAAACTCAATATAAAGAGTAACTGCGTTTTCATTTTTTCTCTGCAAAGCCAGCATTTTTTTTTAATAAGAGATCAAGGTTAAAAAACAGATGCTTTTATTAAAAAATGTAATTAAATACTTAAAAAATTCCAATAAAAAAAATATTGGTATCAAATGGAAGAGGACAATATTTTTGGTTTATTTATCATGTAGAACATGCTGCTGGACAAAATTATTTTCTTGGTTTTTTTTATTGCTACATGCATAACGTCAGTCGCATCAGCGGATGGACGACAAATAGAATTAGCGTTGGCTTATTGCACTTCACGACCTCGGTGTTGAAACGACGCACAGTGGGGTCGATGCTCATTTTACGTTGCAAAAATCATATCTTCTGAACTAATGAAGCGATTTAAAAAATTTTAAAAGCGCTTAATAGAAAGGTTTTCAAGCTGTAAAATGAATGTTCGTCACGAGTGCCAAGTATACGTGGTGCTTCAATATTCAAGGTCAAAGTTGAAAAATATTTCCGGGCATATTTCACCTGTAAAATTCGAATTAAAAATTTGTTTTTCTCCAAATGAACTCTTTTGTACATTTTCAATGACTTTCTTTTACATTTTTAAACGTTTTAATGAGATTTTCTAACTTAAAAACATAAACTTAAAATTTTTATTTTTGAGTGATTTTTTTTTAGGTTAATTTTCAATATTTGCTGTTGATGGCTGATTTTCATCAAAAAAATCATCAACATTAACTTTAATATGTAATAAATAAAACATTTCGTAACTATAGTTGCTATCTTCCAAATCCTTTCGTGATCGCTTGTGTCTCAGCGATGCAATAAGTGGATCCGATGAGGCTGCCAGCATGTTAAAAAGGGTCTTAATTTTGTCTAACCCGAGAAATCTTGAATGTATTATTGTATCTGATTCTGCTGTAGTCCTTGTTCTTACACTTCTGTGCTTCTTCGGACAGCTCGCCAATTGGCAAGCACTGATATTCTATTAAGTCCTTTCCATGAGCCAAAATCCTATGTACCGTGCGGAGTTAATTTTTTCTGAGGATACAATCCAGTCAAAAGTTTAGCTGTTTTTGATGCATATTCGGAAAATTTTGCACTATTTATCATTTCTTTTCAGTTTATTACATTTAGGATAACAGCCAACCTTTTATTGATCTCATGATTAACACATGTTATTAAAGATGTGATTTTATCGTTTTCAATCTCCTCAACGTATTTCCATCATTCGTATTTCCGTATCCGTGCTTTGGGCCGTCAACTTTTAATCCTAGCTTCCGAGAGAATTCACCTTGTATAATTTGCTTTCTTCTTTGTATATCCTTACGTTTTTGTGAGTCTTCCGTTTTTGTTTCTCCTAGCCGAGGAAGTGTATAGGCTAGCTTCAGAATAAATCCCAAACACTTTATTCTGCAATGCAACGGAGAAATTCCATATTCGTAGCAGTTCTCTTTAGTCGTTGAATCGTCTAAATTGTTAAAGTCTTTTTGAGTTTTTTTACAAATAGGACACCTAAAGTTGAGGAGGTATTTGTAATTTCATTTAAAACTTTTCCATCAATCATTGTCAGGAAAAAAACAAACTTAACCGTGAATGTTTTTCCAGTCTTGCTTTGAAAAAAGTAGGTTTCAGTTAGCTAATTTTATTTTTTATGTCGCTAATAGTAGATTTGGTCATTTCCGAGGATTCCTTTGCATATTTGAAGAAAATAGGCCGACAATAGTGAATCGATGACGGTCGAAGATTCCTTCAATGTTCAGAAGTTTAATTTCTTAGGCGTAAAGGAACTACAGAAGCCATAAACATATTTTCATCAGATATAGTTTCGTCATCTGTGTTTATAATTTGTTTGTATGCGCTTTGTCCACACGATCCATCACATCCCCACTTATTGAGTAGAGTCAGATTTTCAGGAAGTAGCTCAACCTCTCCATCAGGCAAACTTTCAAGTAGACGCCTAGCAGTGTGATTCATTAAGTCCTGGAGTCTTAATTCTGCAGATATCTCTGTTATTATTGTATTGGGCGGGACTGCTTCCTTTTTGGCAGATACAATTTTTTTATATCCGGGCATATCGTCGACGTTATGCTTTTTTAAGGAGCTCAGTAAAATAGCATATTTCTCCTTAGTCATTCCCAAGTCCATAAATAAGGAAAACGACTCTTCATTAGTGTACTTAACGGCGATTGAGTTTGGTGGCGCTGGAATACTTTCCTTGATCCTATTTAGCCGTAATGGACTGGCGATTTGCACAGCTTTTGTAATTGTCGCTTTTGGCTTGTTTTGCTCTTTCACATACCTTAAAGATAATGCTTCTGGCAGATGTTCTGTTGTAATGCTCTTCGTAGCATCCTCAAGCTTACGTTTCCTTGTGAAGGCTGAACACTCTTGTATATTTTTATGTGGCCTTCCTCTTCCTCGGCTAGTAGATGGCTAAACTTCCTCCTCTGAATCTCCGAATGTTGTGTATTCCTCAAGCCAATTCTCATTCTTCTTTATAAAATTGGACATATTTCTTGAGCTCCCGTACCATTTTCGCTTTATACTTATTTCTGTGAGTGTATTTCATTTTTGCCTTAAGATCGTTACTAGCGTTTTCGGGTAAGACGCCCATCTCTTCCAGCAATGCAATTTCAAAATCAGTTACATTTTGTGAAGCACGAAAAATCTCAAAAATTTTAGAATTTTTTAAAGCCATTACTGTGTTTTATATTATATTGAATTATATTGAAAAATATGTAAATGCAAAGTAAAATCAGCCATCTTATAATCTTTAAATATAATAAAATGAGTGTGTAGATATCGTAATAGCAATAGAGTTAGAGAGTTAACAAAGCGTAAGCAAATACATACAGTGTTGCGCAAAATAATAGCAACAAAATAAGTGCGCTGCAACAAAATCGTGTATCTTTTTTAATATTGGGGACACACAAAAATGATTATAGGAATCAAAGCATATATTCATACATTATATATAAAACAAATCAAATTCAAATTTGGTTTTGTTTTTTTTATTAAATTTAAAATTAATGTGACTACATTCAATTTGTCTGTGAGCAAAACAATAGCAACAAAACTTGAAAAATGTAAAAAGAGAACACAAGTTCGAAGAATTATTGGTAAAAGCTCCGTTATTGTAAAGCACGTATTGTTTGTAAGTCATAAACATTTAAGTTTAGTTTTTTTTTGCTAGTTGTGACATTGACTAATGGCACGTTTTAAATACTGTGAAGCTCTTAAATTACAAATTATTTTCGAATATAAAAACGAAAATTCGCAAATATCTGACGTGAAACAGCTTGATATTAATCGGTCAATAGTTTGCAGATTAATAAAGAAATATACCTTCACAAAAGACGTAACAACGGTACATTTAAGAGGGCGACCGCGGAAGACATCGCTGCGTGATGACAGGAACATTTGTGGTGTGTTCAAACGAAATGCATTTGCCACAGCCAAAGAGGTTGTTCGGATACTTGATTTAGATATCCACCACAGCACTGTTTGAAGACGAGCCGTTGAGAACGATTAAAGAAGTTACAGACCGGCAGAGAAACCTTTGCTTACAGCTAAGCATAAAAAACAAGGTGAGGTGTTACAATTTAAACAATTCTGTCTGAAATTGTGACAACTAGTTGCAATTTATTGTTTTTTAGTCTTCCAAAAGAGCACCTAAATTGGACCGTTCAAAAATCGAAAACCGTTTTTTTAGCGATGAATCAAAGTTCAACGTGATTAATTCAGATGGGATGTGCACGGTACGGCGCCACCCAGGTACACGACTTGAAGCCCGAAACTGCAAAATAAATTTTTTAACACGGATGCGATGGCATTATGGTCTGGACTTCTTTTTCCTATAATGAAGTTGAACCATTTCAAAAAATCGATGGAATTATGGATCGATTTGTATATAATGACATTTTAGAAAGCAAGATGCGACCACATTCAGAGTGTAATATGTCGCTTCAGTGAACGTTTCAGCCCGATCACGACCCGAAACACACTTCAAAGCTCATCAGAGATTACATAAGAGGCAAAGGGATTCAAGTCCTTGATTAGCCGGCACAGTCACAATGACTTGAATCCCATTGAAAATCTTTTGGGATATTGAAGGTAAAAGTTTCTGGTCAAAGGTTTCCCCAATAAGACTGCACTGTATGAAGCGCTAAAACTTAATTGGGAACATATACTAATACTAACATATCTACTTTAATAGAGTCGATGCCGCTCAGCTGTGCAGCGGTTATCAAGAATAATGGATCTTACACCAAATATTAATTAAGTTGCTTTTGTTTTGCTCTCAGACAAACTGAATGCAGTCACATTAATTTTAAATTTAATAAAGAAAACAAAACCAAATTGGAATATGATTTGTTTTTAATATGATGTATGCTTTGGTTCCTATAATCATTTTTATGTGTCCCTAATATTTAAAAAGATACACGATTTTGTAGTCGCGTATCGATTTTGTTGCTATTGTTTTGCGCAACACTGTATATGAGAAAGTTAGCAAAGTATAATGAGTGATTAAGTGTAAGTTGAGGTGACCAAACAGTATTAATTAGGTAAAAAACAAAATAAACATAAGGTATTGATTTACATTCAAATAGGTAAACAGGGAAATCCAAAAAAGAACCATACAAGTCAGGTAGTATTTATAATACAACATTACGCAATGTTATCAATCAACAACACCCACGCAGCAGCCAAAATTGCATGCGCTATTCTTCTTCCTTATACGTGCCGCGAATTTTTAACGCGAGGTTTACCTAGTTTTATGTCTGGCGTTTTTACATCACACTACTTCGCACATTTATACTCTTTACATATGATAGGTAAATATTTCACCTATCACGTGTATGTGGTTTCGTATTGACCCTAGTTGATCCTTGCTAGTTCTATTCCACCAAAGTTCAAAAAGTACAAAAATTTTTGTGTTTTTTAAACGTTTCTGGTTTAATATGTATTTCAGTAATATTTAAAATTTATGCAGCAGATTACTAAGAAACACACTTTTCAGATAAAATAAAAAGGTTCAAGATCCATTGCTTAAATCGCCCAATATTCAGTTTGAAAGTTGCGAATTTTCGTAAAAATTTTCATTTATTCGTACTTACTAAAAATGTCTCAACTTTGAGGAGCTCTAGCACCCGTAATTGTGAACCGAATTAAAAAAATCTTTTGGATTCATAATTCTTGGAGTATTCTCTATCGATTACATGTCATTTTTGCCAAACGCGTTTGTCCAAAAAAATGATTTTTGCAACGATTTTCGGCCCGAGGCCCAACTGTGCGACGCAAGTCAAATGGGGGAGGAAAAATCCTTTTAAAACATTTAAAAATTGAACCTTGTCACATATATCGAAAAAAGTGTTCTTAAACTGAGTACGAATCACCTGCCAGCCAAATTCATGATTCAATTATTATAGGTTGTCCATTCGTTTGACAACATCCGTAAATTGGTAAAAAAAAAATATTCTCTCTTAAATATAAATGACAACCAGGGTTTTGTGGTCTTCTATGAAAAAAGTTATGTTTCAGTGTTTTGTTGTGTATTTTTTTTTAAAAAAGTAGTTATTCTATATTTTGCTGTTAGCAGCAAAAAAAATAGTGTGCATTGCGTTTATAATAATTATTGCTTTGATAATTAATATTAAAAATTGTTTTCAAATTTTGTTGCGAGCCGTGTTTTTTCAATTAATATTAAATCGCGACTATTAAGTTGTAATTATTAAAATAAACTTGAACGTGCGGTATTGGCAAAACAGTTTATTTTGGTGATGAAATTCAAAAATATAATGTGCCAGTGGATCCAATAAGCCGTCAGCGGTGTGAGTAGATTTGCACAACAAAAAATTGATATTAGTTTTTTAAAAACTCACTTGAATTTTCTATCAAACAAACAAACAGTGCAGAACGTAGCAGAAGAAGCAGCAGTGAAATATATCCTTGGGTATTTAGTACTGCGAAAAAGTATGATATTCCTGCTCTTTTGCTCTCCGTAAAATTACTCTTTTGCTCTCCTCTTCAATTTTACGGGTGTATATCTTTATTCTTGTGAGTAAACGTCAAATGAATGGATAACCTATAATTGAATCAGACGTATTGCACTCGGTTTTTTTTTAAGTACAAAATGCATTATTGAAATGGTTTTTTGCATACTTGATAATTTTTTTTATTTATGCAATAAATTTCTTATGAAAAGTTGATATGATAAAAAAACGTAAATTTTTTTTTTTTGCAGAATAAAACATAATGATCTTCGGATGTAGACGATATTGCTTTTATTGGACTTAAAGTTGAGCGATTAAAAAAAACTGACAGAATTGTTTGCGTCCTTGAACAACATTTGGTAAAAGCTAAATGCGTTTCGAAGAAAATATAGATTTGTTTAGTCTCAAGGTTTATTACTATAGTCCTTTCTTTAGTATACTTTTAGGCATTTCTTTATTTAACGATCACTTCTTACGAAAGTGCGGCATATTAATATATAGGTATATTTTTTTTATTTAAAATCGTTCAATTTTTATTGTAAGTAGTGAAAGCATTTACTTACTAAATACAATAAATGGTTAAAAATGTTATAATTGTTCTTTTGTAATACTAGGATATATTTACAGAGTACTTAAGTATTCTATAATGTGTTTACCAGTCTACTAATTTGCTATGTTAATATATAGTAAACATTTTTTAAATAACTACAATTAAAAAGAATTAGTAAAACAGTATTATAATATATATAAAGGTAAATTAATTCACTATTAAATAAACTATTCAAATTCCCTTGTCAAGAAATGTTCTTCAAACATCTTCAATTGGCTGAAAGTGCAATATATATTCTTTGATTCTAAACAACAGAATTAGAATACGTACACGGAGAAAATTAATTTGCTTGAATCAAGCAAATGTTTTGCTTAAAAGCAAATCAGCAAAACTTTACTCAATCACAATGTGATGTAAGAAAAAGATTGCTAAATTTCCATCACTCGTCGTGTATTTAGGAAAAAGCAAAATTTTGATTAAATTCAAGCAAAATTTTGCTAAGTTATTATAATTTGAAAATCAAATTTTTGCTTAATTCAAGCAAATATTTGCTTAGTTATTATAAATTGGAATAGCAAATTTTTACTTAATTCAAGCAAATATTTGCTTAGTTATTATAAATTGGAATAGCAAGTTTTTACTTAACTCAAGCAAATAGCAGTTTTCTCCGTGTATACAAGCCATGTTTTTATGCTACATGACCTGTGCTCACTTTATTACAATGCTTAAAAGTATGCTATTATCTTTTTTTAACTATTGATAGTATCACATTTACAACCAGCGCCAATTTGTGGCAAAAAGCATGAGATTCACTCCTTTTTTTTTTGAATAAAAACGACACGATAAGCTTTTTTTGATGACTTTTTATCTGTTTTTATAAAAAGCAAACAAATAATAGCTTTGAATACGATAAACCACTAATTTAAACAGTTTAGATGCTGCGCTTCATTGAAGTTGGAATTGGGAAAAACACGTGAAGTGGAAAATTTCATATGGGAGGTGGGCGTGGCAAAAATACATTTTTATGTTAGACATATATTGAAGATTTCTGACAGATAGTCCTTGTATTGGTTCAAGACAAAAAAAAAATATGGCTTTTTAAATATTTGTGTTGTATGGGTGGTAGGCGTGATTGAGGGCAGACTTAAAAATTTTTTTGTGTGTATTCTAATAAAGCAAATTCCAAATAATACACAAAATTTAATTGGTTTACGACGAGTTCTTCTATTTATTGACAACTTTTGTATAGGGTTCAACCACTGTGCGGCGCACGTGTCTGTTTGCTTCTTGTGCGTAAAGACTTGCAATAAAAGTTTAATATAAATTTTGCGCATGTGATTTGGCAACTTAAAGTTATAGAAAAATAAAAAAAAAATACTTTACAAATTTAATAATAATTACGATACTATCCAAACTGAGTATTATTTTTAAGCCTCAACAACTTTACCTCATGCGCAGCTTTCACTGCGTAAGATAAAAACAAAAAGCAACACAAGAATAACACATCTGTAGTGTTATCTTATTATTACATTTTAATATTGTTTCAATTGTATGTAAAACACTTTGTTTTAAAACCACTTAGTTTTTAAGTTCTTTTTGTATTTTTTAGAATTAAGTTTTCATATTTTAAATGTATAAAAATATTTCAAAATTTTTCAGTATCTAATAAATTATTCAAACGTACGAACAAATTTTTATTATATTTCACGTAAAAAAAATATAATTTCCACAATTGGCGATCCTGTCGAAACCGGACCAACGATACCAACAGTACCAAACACGAGCTCATCAATACTCAAGCAGAGCAACCCCATGACACGCTCATAAGTTCTCGCGCTCAGTCTCTACGCGCCACAGCAACAACAACAATTGCGTCAACAACTAAAAGTGCAGCTACAGCAACATCTACATCATCACAACCAACCCGCAAAACCTGTGCGCAAGGCACCGCTACCACCAAAACCACCACTGCTCAGCAGCAACAACTACACACCCACATCACCAGCTTCAGCACGAACACCGCAACACAGCAGCAATACATCAGTCTCGAGCCCGATCAACTCTGGCAACGAATCCGAGATATCAGTCAACGTCGGTACCTTATCTTAACCGACAACAGCCAACTCTGCTGCGCACCAACAACAACAACATCACAGCCTGCAGTCGTGAGCAACTTACTCACTGCAGAGCTACAACAGCGAACCCACCTCACCACAACGAAGCAAATAGCAGCAGCGTATCTCGACGCCAGCAACAACGCCGACATCGACAACAACTTCGGCAGAAATAGCGACGTCAACATCGACGTCAACGTCAAAAGCAACGCCAACGTTGACAGAGACGCCAACGTCGAAAGAGACGCCAACGTCAAAATAGACGCCAACGTCGAAAGAAACGCTAACGTCAACAGAGAAGTCAACGTCAACAGCAACGCCAACGTTGACAGCGACGCCAACACAGGCAGCGACGCCAACGCAAGCAGCGACGCCAACACAGGCAGCGACGCCAACGCAAGCAGCGACGCCAACACAAGCAGCGACGCCGACGCAAACAGCAACGCCGACGCAGGCAGCAACGCCAACGCAGTCAGCAACGTCGAAACAAACAGCGACGCCAACGCAAGAAGCGACGCCAACACAGACAGCGACGCCAACGCAAGCAGCGACGCCAACACAGGCAGCGACGCCAACGCAAGCAGCGACGCCAACACAAGCAGCGACGCCGACGCAAGCAGCAACGCCGACGCAGGCAGCAACGCCGACGCAGGCAACGACGCCGACGCAGGCAGCGACGCCGACGCAGGCAACAACGCCGACGCAGGCAGCAACGCCAAGACAGGCAACGACGCCGACGCAGACAGCGACGCTGAAGTAAGCAGCGCCACCGACGCAAGCAGCGACGTCAAAGCAAGCAGTGACGCCAGAAACAAGCAGCGACGTCAGTAAATCAGCGACTAAGGATTGGTATTTATATACACAATTAGCTTTTTAGCGGATGTAAAACGATAAGCCGGCGCTTATCGTTTCACAACCGTAGGCACTACACTGCACGCTAGGCACACTTCAATTTTATTAATATTGTTTTAAGAAATTTATTTGTAATAAAGCTAGTATTCTTTAAAACAATACAATGCAACGTACTCCTACTCGGTTATCCACCTCAGGAGACGGAGATAACCATTTAATTAATTTTGAGCCTCCTTTATTGAACCCTTTCGATGATTCATCATCTAACATTGAAGTTCATGCAACGTCAGTCAAACTCCCACAGTTCTGGACTGATAGTCCTGATGCATGGTTTATTCATGCAGAATTCCAATTTCGATCTAAAGGGATTACCACTGACCAAACAAAGTATGAATATCTTGTGACTGCACTTCCACAAGAAGTCATAGTTACGGTATTAGATTTCATACAACAACCACCTTCAACCAACTTGTATGAAGGTTTGAAGAAAGTTCTGATAAATAGACATACTTTAAGTGAGAACAAACGGTTCGATAAGATGCTATCTGACACTGAGATGGGTGACCAAAAACCATCTCAATTTTACAGATCCTTGCTTCTTTTAGCTGGTTCAACAGTCAACAAAGACTTAGTTTATAAGCTTTGGTTACGTAAACTACCTAAAAGTCTGAACATTGCTTTGACAGGATCTGGTCATAAGGAATTAGATGAGTTGTTATTACTCGCTGATAACTTGTGGGAGGTATTAGCAGAATCTGAGGTATCTGCAATCAAGAATAACTTTAATGTATCGAAACACATCTCTAATTCTAATGAGATAGCAAATATTACTAAACATTTTGCAGAACAAGCATCTAAAATTTTTGAATGTTTTCAAAAACTCTCGCTTGATGTTGATGAACTTAAGAATCAACGTTTCAGTCGTCCAATTTCCAGAAGATTTAGTTCCAGAGGAACTTCAAGACGTCGATCGTCTTATAGGTCCTCTTCAGGTCAACGACCTTCCAATTGGGTATGTAAGTACCATTTCAGATTCGGTAAAAACGCACGTAAATGTGAGCAACCATGTGCATTTGTTCAAAAACGACAACTTTTCACCACACAACATAACACAACACAATTCAACAAACTAAAAGACTCTGTTGTCGCGACGACTGATAATAGACCCGTCATACATACACGTCGTCTTTTTGTATTTGACCCCTCTAGTAAATTAAATTTTCTTATTGACAGTGGAGCAGAGGTATCAGTTCTACCTTCCTCAAAATTCAAAATTTCAAACAAAAAATCAGATTTGGTATTACAAGCTGCTAATGGCACAGCAATCTCTACATTTGGAAAAAAATTATTGACACTTAATTTAAATTTACGACGTGAATTACCATTTTCATTTATCATAGCTGACATCTCCAAACCTATTATAGGTGCAGATTTCTTGACAAAATATGGCCTTCTTATTGACCTTAAACACAAACGTCTCATTGACCCTTTAACTAATTTATCTGTCAATACAATTTCAGCATTTTCTGAAACATCTTTACCTAAATTATTTACTATAGATAACAAGTATACACAATTACTCAAAAAATTTCCTTCTTTAATAACAGAACCCGATTACACAGCACCAATTAAACATCACACTGTACATCACATTGTCACTGAAGGACAATTACCTTACACAAGACCACGACGTCTAGACTTGCCAAAGTTAAAAGTAGCTAAACAAGAATTTCAGTTCTTAGTTACTTCTGGTATTTGTAGACCGTCAAATTCTCAAACATCCTCTCCATTACACCTAGTACCTAAACGCGAGCCCAATGATTGGAGACCATGTGGCGACTACAGAAGACTTAACACAATTACAGTACCTGACCGATATCCATTACCACACATACATGATTTTTCTTTAAATTTACACAATACATGCATTTACTCAAAACTCGATTTAGTCAGAGCATATCATCAAATACCAATGGCACCTAACGACATACACAAGACAGCAATCACTACACCTTTTGGGATGTTCGAGTTCCTCCGTATGCCATTTGGCTTGAGGAACTCAGCCCAGACATTCCAGAGGTTCATTAATGAAGTGCTACATGGACTAGATTTTATTTTCGTATACTTAGATGACATCTTGATTGCTAGTGAGACAGAAACACAACATTTCGAACATTTAACGCAAGTTTTTAGAAGACTCAATGATTACGGTTTAAACATAAAACCTAACAAATGTGTATTCGGAGTTGATAACATTGACTTTCTTAGCTACAACATATCTAAACACGGAATACGTCCGTCACAAGAACGTGTTAAATGCATTCAAGATTATCCACAACCGGTAACAGTCAAACACATGCAAAAATTTATAGGTATGACAAATTACTACCACAGGTGCATTCCTAAACTCGCACACATGCTTGAATCCATTTATGACATGGTAACAACAGCTTCGAAAACTAAAAGCAAACATTTACAGTGGACAGACACTACTTTACATGCATTTACAACAATCAAAGACAGTTTTGCCACGCAAACACTTATTAACCATGTTAATAGTAAGGCACAACTGTCGATTGCTGTAGATGCATCCATTACCGCAATAGGTGGCGTTTTACAACAAGAACATAACAATAAACTTGAGCCTATAGCTTTCTTCTCTAAGAAACTTTCACCTGCTGAAACGAAATATAGTACATTTGACAGAGAATTACTTGCGATTTACTTAACTATTAAACATTTTCGACACTTCCTGGAAGGTAACATTTTTACAGTTTTCACAGATCACAAACCTTTAGTTAATGCATTATCTTCTAAAACCGAACGTAGTCCTAGACAAACACGACACCTTGAATACATAGCACAATTCACTAACACAATATTACACATTAAGGGTACAGACAACTCAGTAGCAGATGCACTTTCAAGATGCGAGGTAACAGAAGTTAGAACACCCGACCTTGATCTCAAACAATTACATCAGGAACAAATCATTGACACAGAACTCAAGAGCATAACAGACAAAACAACTTACAAGTTTGAACAAGTTGATATTCCGTTTTTAAACATAAAAATTTGGTGTGAAAATTCTACAAATAATACAAGACCATACATTCCCCAAACACTACGGAAAAGAGTTTTTGATCAAATACATAACATTTCACATCCAGGAACTAGAGGTACTAGACGACTAATCACACAACGATATTTTTGGCCTAACATGAACACACAAATAAACAAATGGACTCAAGAATGTATTAGATGTCAAAAATCTAAGGTACATAGACACACTAAAACACTACCTCACAAGATAAACATTCCGAGCGGTCGTTTTGAACATATTCATATTGACTTGGTTGGCCCATTACCGATTTCAAATGGTTACCGATATTTGTTTACCATAATTGACAGGAACACACGTTGGCCTGAGGTTTATCCTCTTAAAGATACAAGGGCTAATATTATTGTTGACACGTTCCAAAGAGAGTTTATATCACGCTTTGGGGTTCCTCTGGAAATTACTTCTGATCGAGGACCTCAGTTTACATCAACTACATTCAAAAATTTTATTACCAAATTTGGTTGCAAACACATCAAAACTTCAGCTTATCACCCACAAGCTAATGGGATGATAGAACGTTTCCATCGTCAACTCAAAGCTTCTCTTATAGCGAGCAATAACCAAAACAATTGGTACTCAGAATTACCACTAGTTCTATTAGGGCTAAGATCCACGTTTAAAGAAGATGTTAAAGCATCCCCTGCTGAAATGGTTTATGGTCAAACACTCAGATTGCCAAGTCAGTTAGTCATTCCTAGTGAGCAAAAATTCAGTCCATCAGAAACTTTGTTCAAACTTAAAGATATTGTTGCTAATAATCAAGCACATATTTCACATCATAATCAGAATTTTAAACAATTTGTGCCAGAATCACTCAAAACTTGTGAGTTTGTATTTGTTCGCAATGACACTATTAAAAAACCACTTCAAGAGCCATACGACGGACCATTCAAAGTATTAGAAAAGTCTCCAAAATTTTTTAAAATTCTTAAAAACAAAAATATTATAACGGTTAATATTGATCGAATTAAGCCAGCTTTTGTTAACATTAATGTTTCAAAAACACTTTTTAATGCAAATAAATCAGCTAAGACAGTTCATTTTAATTTATTAGCAAACACGGTAAGACTAATACCGAATTCTTTGGAGGGGGAATAATGTAGTGTTATCTTATTATTACATTTTAATATTGTTTCAATTGTATGTAAAACACTTTGTTTTAAAACCACTTAGTTTTTAAGTTCTTTTTGTATTTTTTAGAATTAAGTTTTCATATTTTAAATGTATAAAAATATTTCAAAATTTTTCAGTATCTAATAAATTATTCAAACGTACGAACAAATTTTTATTATATTTCTCGTGGAAATATTTAATTTCCACACATCTGTTATGCAGCATTTAGATATGCTTAGGAAAAAATAGCACAAAACAAATACAAAAAACTCGCTCACTATTTACTGCTGCGCTGTACTGCGCTCTCTTTCATATCTGTGACAGATGAGCCGAGTGATTCGGCTACTTGTGTCGATTGTGAGTATTTCGGCAAGTAGGATAAGTATCAGCAAGACGACAACAACCATAAGTATAAATGAACCGAAAAACCCGATCTTTCCCGATCCGACCCATGACTTGGGATACTCATATTTATTTGGGCCGCCGCATTCTAGCTTCTTAAAGAGCTTAAAGAGCTAAATCTTACTTAAAGAGCATACTTTTTGGCAGTGTAATAAAACGGGCGCAAGTTGTTTAGCATATGCTAAGCATGACTTTTATATTGTAAAGCAATGCCCAAAAGTATACTAAATATAATTGTTTTTTACAACTGACAATAATACTCGAACCGCATTTAGTTTTCGCAATACGTTGAGAAAAGAGCAAAATGCGCTCACTTTTGTTATTTGAAACATTTAAGTTAAAGACCAATAAAAACTTTCCATACATGAAATAGAAATGCTGCGATGTGCTGAAACAGTTCAATTCTGCTACAAATTAATTTTTCCTATTTTTCTTCATATCAACTTGCATAAAGATTTATTATAAAAATTAAAACTAAAAACAATTTTTGAGTGTGCAGAAAAGTTTTCCAATAATGATTTGGTAGATAAAAAAATCCAGAGTGCAATATTGTTTTTCGTTTGTCTGTAATGACTCTTAAAATTACCAATTTTTTACATTATGTAAGGGTTTTTAAATTAATCTACCTTTAAGGAGTGTGCAGAAAAAATATGGAATTTTTTCAAAAGAGCTCATGAATTTTGGTATTTATTTCCATTTTTTAACCGCTGTGCGAAATTCGGATACAAAAATTTAAACGTATGTATGATTAAATAAATTTCCAAGTTTAGACATTGGATTTGAATGAGATTTTTAGCATTTACTCAATTTAAGAGTTTTATTTTTTTAAAAAAGTGGCGTCCGTAGTCTAGTGGGTAGAGTGCGTGGCCCCTAAGATAAAGAACCGCGGTATCCCGGGTTCAATTCCAGCTCAGACAGAAAATTTTTTCAATTGAATTAAATTTCGTCGTCACCTCTCTGCAGACAATGGCAAATTTCAGAGAGTAAAAAATTGCCATGTAAAGCTTCTAGAGAACATAAGCCGTTCGGAGTCGGCATAAAACACGTAGGTCCAAGTTCTCGGTCATTTGCGATCAAACATTTAATAACACGCACAACACAATTGATCAAGCTAGGTCAAAGTCCTTCCAAGGGCTGTAATGGCCAGTTTATTTATTATTTTATTATTTTTTAAAAATACAGGGTCTAAGCCTTGGTACCAGTGTTGCCAAGTCAGTGCTTTCAGCACTAGATTTAGTGCTTTTAATGTTGCAATACCCTTAATTTTTTTTTGTGCCACTTGGCTAAAAAGCACTGAATTCGGTGTATTTTCATTTTAGATTAAGTGCCTTTAATTATATTTCTGATTTTAATAAAATAATAATGGCTCAAATGTTTTATTTAGAAGCATTTATTCTAACTGATTCGCTTGTTTTCAAAACCCGAACAGATCAATGTTTTGAGAAATTGATTTTGTGTAGTTTTTAAATGAATAATCGTTCACGAAATCCAACAGTGCACTATTTTTTCCAAAAACTAGAACAAATGCCTTCAAATACTTATATTGCCTCTTGAATTTTTAGTACAAAATTTTAATAGCTATGTTTCCATTATAAAGCCCGACCATTGTTTTTTTCATAAGCCAACATAATTCAAGTAGATGTGTAGCTTATTCGTTTTTAAACAAGAACTTAGAACTAGAATCAGGCTCATCTACGTTTTCGTATGCAATTTGATAATTCAGGGTATTTTGCTTGTATTTTTTATTTTTCTCCAAATACATGCGTATAACTTATAAAGAGTTAAATTTCTTAAGGCTGTTTTATTCATTTTCCTTACTGGAGAATTTCGAATAACTGAGATTTATTCAAATCCAAACTTATTTAATTTTATTCACTTTAATAATTTTTCAAAAATAACTTAAGATTTTAATTAGAGTCTCGATTAAACTTTTGTTTGATCATTGAAGTCATCTTGTGTTTTTTTAACTTCCAAACATTACCAGTTATGAGTTCTTACTTGGAATATTTGGTATAGCTTGAGTTTTTTTTTTTTAATCACAACAAGTTTAGTATGTTTGTGTTCTGAGAATGAAATTTAATTATCAATTTATTTAAAACATGCTTCATTCCAGCTTATGAGAACCGGAGTTTATCACAATCTATCTACAAACAATTGTAAAGATGTTGTTTCCGCTAACCGATGTCAGCTCCGAAGATTACAATTATTTGTTAGACAAAAGCAGCTTCGATTCGAGGCTGTAATACAAAAGTAAAGCTATTTTGTGCGCAACTATAAGTCGTCGGTACCTAAATTGTTGCATCTGTAAACAATGTGGACTTCCTACGTGGAGCTCTTTTTTTTAAGCGACGAAGAAGCTTGTCAAAAAAAGCAGTTCTTTAATGCGCGCACATACTGGCTTTCACTTAAATGATGAGAGGCTGAAACAATAAGAAGCGTTGCAGATAAAAGGTTTATAAAATGCATGCTGTTGCAATTTGAACTGAAGCAATGTCGATGATATCAGCTTATATGGGACAAACCAACA
Organism: Dichetophora obliterata; assembly: GCA_963920525.1. Taxonomy (NCBI): domain Eukaryota; kingdom Metazoa; phylum Arthropoda; class Insecta; order Diptera; family Sciomyzidae; genus Dichetophora; species Dichetophora obliterata. The sequence goes on along the minus strand of OY986438.1, from coordinate 197,941,313 downwards.
ATAAAAGCAATAAAATGAGGCATTGCTAAGTCAGTCTTCAGGCACTGTATTTGTATTGTCGGATCTATGGATCGGAAGAAAAACAGCTAAATACTAAGACACTTACAAGAATAATAACTTTGTCTCAATGAAAGCACCATGAAGCTGACTGCGTCAAGCGATTCGGCGGCCCACAACAAGACTGAGAAAGAGCTTAAAGAGCAAAACTAAGTGGAAGTCCCATCATACGTAGCTGAAAGAGACACAGTTGTAACCGACATGTTATGGTTTCTTCCATTTTCTTGCTTTTATTGACATAAAATATTGCGAAATATTTCTTTAAGAGTTTCTGTTACTTGTCATAAGTCTGATGATCCAAGCTCTATTATTAGGATGCATTTATAAAGAAATTTTGCAAAAGTGAATTCTGAATGATTTTGGCATAATTATACTTTAGGGCCCGGACTTAAAGATGAAAATAAAAATTGTCGCTCTCGTTTGGTTTCGGAGATAAAATTCGCGAAAGTTTGAATATTCAGTGCAAATTTTTAAGTGTGTTGAAGCTAGTTTCATCTTTTCCAAAGTAATCGTGGCGAGTTTTATTTTTTAAATTTTTAATATATAATACAAGTGTTAAAATAAAAAGAGAATTATATACAGAGTTACTGTAGACTATGTAAAAGGGAAATTAGCTTCAACAACCTTAAATAATTGCACTGAATTTTCAAACTTTCGTGAATTTTATCTCCTAAACCAAACGAGAGCGACAATTTTTTTTCATATTTAGGCTTAGGAGGCCCAAGTACATTTTTTTATTTTTATTTTATTTATTTAATTTAATTTTTATTCTATTGCCAATTAAGACCAAAATTGAAAGCAAGTAAAACAATAATATTTTACATTTAATTTTACATAAATTGTTTATATTAAACTAACTCATTATTTTAAATTTTCAAACATTTCATATTTAATCTTATTTTAAATAGCTTAAGCTTGCTACCATCCCAATTTGCAAAACATTACCGAATTATAATACCATTTCAAATCCAAAAGAAAATAAACTTGAAGGCCTAATTTGAGCGACTTAAAAAAAAACATTATTAATGAGATCCCGAACTAGAACGTATATGATGGAGGTAATTCTTTTTAAAAACAGCTAAAGAGTGACGGAATACTTTAAGTTCATTAGGTAGATTGTTGCATATCCTCGCAGTTTTATTAACAAAAGATCGCTCAAAAGTAGAGTTATGAATTCTAGGTATAACAACCATAGAATTTCTCCGAGACCTACACATATTGAATAGTCCAGAAATATTATGAGGAGCAGCACATCTCATAATTCTGTGGAATAGGCATATTAATCTAAACTTTATGTTATCATAGAAAGTATAATTAATAAATTTCACAGTAAATTCTGTTACATGGTCACGTATGTGAAGATTATAGACGTATCTTATGACTCTATTAAATGTAAGACGTAAATTATTAAGATTGGATAAAGTGGTACCAGAGTAAACCTCCAGTCCATAAACAATATGAGATATTAATAGAGCATGAGCAGTTTTATATTTAATGGAAGGAGGCAAGTATATGCCCAAACTATATAACTTTCTCAAAGTGCAATTAATCCTCGAGCTAACAAAATTAATATGAGGCTTAAAAAAAAGATCAGAATCAGCGATTAGATTACCATCAAAAGAAACAAGTAAGGATTGGACACTTCTATAGGCACTATTAAAAATCATTACTTTAGATTTGCTACTATTTATATGAAGCCCATTCATAACCATCTAGTTTTTTATTCTATTATTCGAGTAATCAATAACAACTTTGAGAGAATTAATAAAATCAAAAGTTGATGAGTAAAGTATATATCATTTGCAAACATAAAAACATTCGAGCAAACTATTCCTAAGTAATCAACAAAGTCGTTAACATACATCATAAATAGTAAAGGACCGAGTATTGAACCCTGTAAGACCCCACTGTAACAGCCAAGATCATTAGAAGATATCTCACCATTGGAAACAAACTGTTTGCGACCATTTAAAAAAGAAGCGACCATTTTACATCCACTGCTGGCAAAATTTAACTTATCTTTGAGCTTGGTTATCAAAATATTATGATCAACCAAGTCAAAAGCTTTAGAAAGATCTGGGGAAAATAAAACATTCACCTTGCTCAAGTTAATATTATTACGTATCTTCTCAGTTAATCCAATAAGAAGAGTGGCTGTACTATGCCCTTTACGAAACCCAGACTGACATTGGCTCAGCTTGTTATTATTAACGTCAATATGTTCCATTATCTGGGATTTAAAAATGTTTTCAACAATTTTAGATAGAGCCGGAAGAATGCTTATCGGTCTGAAGTTATCAAGTGCGCATGAACTGCCTTGCTTCTTAATTGGTACAATTCTAGCAATTTTCCATGCAAAAAGAAATGTGGACGTAGTGATAATAGTATTAACAAAGTATAGTAAAACATAATTTTAACAAATTTAATCGGAATGCCATCACTCCCAATTGCATTTGACTTATTTTGAAAAGTTGCTGAGTAGAGTTCTTCGAATGTTATATTCCGGAGCACAAACCCATTATCAGAATCAAACTCAAGACCCTCCAAACCATTATTGGAATTTGCTTTTGAATAAATGAAGTGTGAATTTAATAAAAATTAGAAAAAAATATTCGTGTCCGAACCCTAAAGAAACATTATACCATGATTTTTCCCGGGGAATCGGAAATTTTGGAACATTTTGGAAATTTTTAATGCCAATTTGTTCATCAACCGTCAAGTTTCATGAGTGTAAACAAGAAAAATGTGCTATCTTTAGCTGCTGTCTTAAAAATTAAAACTCCCTTTTCCAATTCCCCGGGAAAAATTATTCAGAGTTAGGCTGATTGCATCTTGTCGAGAAATATTCTCTACAAATTTTTACTTGTGAGATATGAATAATGGAGTGAGGATAGAATATTTCTATCACACTACATTTAAAGTATACGTTGTTATTTATCGAAGTGAACTCAAGCATGGGTTAATTCAACCCCTCGTCAACTAAAAACACTCTTGATTGGAAAAACAGTTTGTTTTTATTCCGCATACATACGAATAGGATAAGTATATCCTAACAACAAAATGAAATACATTGCCACCAACATCAGCTAATTTCGATTTATTAAGTTATGAACGACAATTTTTTGTCATTTTTCCCCTTAAATACCAATAAATTCTCTAGATTGTTCTTATAACTTGATTCAACTTCAAAGTTTAAAACTTTAACTTGAATTTAACGAAACTGGCCGAAATCAAATTTAACTTTAGAAATTCAGATTTACAACACTGTAAGCTGTATAAAAAAATAAAATAGAAATGTTGTTGAAACCTCTCAAATTAAAACAAGTTAGAAAAAGTGTAGAAAACGGCCCTTACTTAATTTTGTCCGATTAAAAAGGAAGTATACAGAAATCGTTTTTAAAGTTCCTCTTACTTATGAAACCCCGAACGGGTGACTTTTATTTGCTGCATACAAAAAATTCGGTCTTATATAAAAAAGGCCTTTTTTAGGATGCAGTTTAAAAGGAATTGAAAAATACGGAGTAAAAAACTTACACTTTGTTTTGAGTTTTTGAAAGATTCTCTTAACTTTTAAAATCCCGAGTGGCAGACTTTTATTTTCTGCATACAAAACAATCCGCTCTTACGTACAAGAATATCTTTTGTTTGCAATTAATAAGGAATCGCAAATATTTTAAGTTGCTGCTTTTTGGATTGAAATTGGTGGCAACACGCCTTATAATATGCTATAAATCATTAAATTAATGTCTTAATAAAGTATTATAACCTATTTTTTTTCCTATTTAACCTATTAACCTATTCAAATGTGTCATTAAGTTCAATGCATCAATTTATTTTAATATCAGTTTTTGAAATATCTCCTTTAGCATATTGCGGCTCATATTTCTGTGGTCACAAGGAATAACAACTAAACTCAAAGTATCGTAAAAAACGATATTATAATTGCACGAACTACGACCAATTTTTTTGAAATATATGAACTTACAAACAAAATATGTGCAGACATAAGTAATGATAAGCAATTCTGGCAAAAAATGGATATCTGCATATTTCCAAAAATTGTCAATAAAGTAAATTCCATATCGCTTTTTTACGATATTTTCAGTTTAGTCATTATTCCTTGTGACCACAGATTTTTAGATTTTAGAAAATATTTGTATATCTAATTAAAACAAAACAACAATTCGGTTTCAATAAAATTAAAAAAAAAACTGTATTCAATTAATAATTCAACGTATTCTTCCTTTCTTTACAGATAAACTTAAACGATCACGTCCACAAACCATCATCGTTTCATCATAAGCACTGCTATGCCGACAATTCGACGTTGCTGCATTATTGGATGCATATCAAATTCTCGCCAGAATCCACAGTTGCAATTCTTCCAGTTTCCACGACCAGAGAATCCTTTTCATTCGCTGTGGAAACAAGCCTGTCACGCCTCGCTGAGTCGCATTCTGCCGTTCAAAAAACCAGTTGTGTGTGCGCTGCACTTTCATCCCAACAACATAGGCGGCCGGCGACTCATCTCCAGCGCTGTGCCCTCAATGCGTTTGGAGGTGCCCACAAATCTAAAGGCGGTCGAACAACAAGCAATGGTCGAGGAAATTGAACGAAGTCGCAAGTGCGCCTACATCAATGCCGTTGTCTATGAGTGGCTGGTGCGCGCAAATCTCAATCCACAGCTACGCGGCTCCATCACGCATGGCATGATCAAGGAGAAGGCCGAAACGGCTAAGCAAGTCATTGGTGCACCAAGCTTTATTGCAGACAATCGCTGGCTGAATCGTTTCCGTGAATCACATTTGACTGGTTTTGCACACAAATTAGCCACTAATCAGCTTCGTCCATCCGGACCTTCGCTGTGGATACCCGATATTGTGGCAGATCTGCAACATCTATTCCCGCCCACCAGCGCCGATCGCACCATCAACTTTGAGAATGTGCCCGAGCAATACTACGACTATATGCAGCAATATGGCGAATATGAGGATGATGAGGATGATCAGCCATCGCCGCAACAACACCCACAGCAATCGCCACAACACCATCTACAACAGCAGCAGCATCAACATCCGCAGCAGCAGGCGCCTTCCCATTCGCATGCCCACCCACATCACATGCAGCAGCCATCACCGCCTCAAGATGCTTACGAGCAGCACAACTACAACTACGATGATTTCTACTATGAGCGACATCACAGCACCGATGGTTACTCCAGCGTGCAGCAACAGCACCATCATCAACACCAGCAGCAACAGCATCAGCAGCAGCAACAGCAACGTCCACACTCAACGCCACAACAGCAGCAGCAGCAGCAACAACGATCAAAATCTGTTAGCCCCTATCCAAATCCTGCCAAGCGTCAACGTAACGATGAAGATGATGTCACTGTAGTTAATGGCGCCGCAGAGCATATTGAAGATCTGACCGAAAGTGAGGCGCTGCCGGAAAAGGTTAAAGAATGCCAGAATGGCGATGCCACACCTGCAAATGGACACAATTCGCCCAAGTTTAGCAATAGCAATGGTAACAATCACGCCGCTACTACCAATGGCCACAGCTCACCCCCGCCGCCCATAAAAGATTTACGCAACTATGCCCAAGCCTTGGAGTACTTAAGACCGTTGGAGGACTTTGCTTTGTTCAAAGAAAACTTTCGCGCTATTGGCTTGATTTCACAGTTAGAGGTTATCCTGCGCAAAGGCGAACGCATGATGCGCGAAAATACTGATGAAAATTAATGAGCGAAGCTGCAAAATTCTTAAAGAAGACAAAAAACAAAAAGTAACCTGTGTAAATACAAGCATAACTTATTTAAGTATTTGTTTATTTGTTTTAAGCCTAGTTTTAGAACAAAATAAGTATTATATTTATGTGTTAGTTCTTAGGTGCACAGCTAAGTCTAGCTTGTATTAATTGTTTTTAGTAAAACAAACAGTTCAAATAATCTTAATAATCAGCATTAAAGTAAAAACACAAACAAATGAAATAAAGACAAATGGTATTTTATGTTAATACTTGCTGAGTTTTTTTAAAGTAAAGTTGATTAAACGTGCTTCAAACTAAATTTTAATACTATTTTTTTTTAAGAAACAAGAATTTTTAGTTCTTGCTAATTTAAGTTTATTTATTATTTAAAATAAATTATTTTGTTACATTGATTGACATGAACATTAAAAGTGAACAGTTGAGTACTTTTTGTTGCATTTTTTTTATGTTTATTTCTTTTGTTTTAATTCATTATTAGAACATACGTTTCAAAAGCACACAAACTAATACATTTTTGCAATAAAAAAAAACTAATAAGACATGTATTGAGAGTCTTTGTTATGTTCTCTGAATGGGAAAATTTACTAGAATTGTTCACAATTGAGATGTTTTTTTAAGTTTAGAAACAAAAAATTGGCACTTATCGCTAAGTCTGGGCTGTAGAATGGTCAAACTTAGTGCTCGAAACAAACACGTACTTTTTGTACGTGCAAAAAAAGTTGCTTTTTGGAATAAGAGAAATTAATAATTTTCCCGTTAGAAAATTTTCCGATTCAATTGATTTAGTTTGAGCAACGCCTTCGAGTTGTACAAAAGAAAATTTGTTTTAAATCATTGACACATAGGACTTAACATTACATAGTAGGGTTTGCAGCAATTTTCAATATTTAGTCTTGTCTGCTAGTCCGATGGTGCAAATGTTAAATTCCGTTACAGAAATGCAGACACATTTATGTTGGCCATAAAGGTGAAATTTCCCCCCATGACAGTTTCTTGCATGGAAAATCCTTTAGCTGCTACAGCACTTATCACACCAGCGACCGGCATCCCAATATTCTTCAGCCTCGGAAATAGCTTTTAACAATGCCATTTTTACCTCACGCTGTTGTGACCGACTCAACTGTCGGGTTTCATTAAACATTTCATCGAAAAAGTTCTTGAGATCTAGTATATTTGTCGAACTTGCCGCAACGGGATTGCCTAAGCGACATAGACACTTCACCTTTAGCTCTAAAGTAGCGGGCTTGTTGCTAGAGACTGGTAAGGATTTCGTTGAAGTAGTTATTTTTGCAGCTGCTGGGGTTGTCGTCGCTGGTACTGCTGTCGCTACATCTGTTTCTAGAGCCGGTTTTTTTGCAATCATTGATGATTGTGTTTTAGTTGATTTTTTTAGAGCGCGCTTCTTGCGAAGTTTGCTATTTATTAAAGTTGGTTTAGTTATAGTTGCAGTTGTAGTTGTTGTTGTTAGTGTGGCCATTCTTGGCACCTCCTCCAATTCGTATATAAGAAAACTTTCGCCAACATTATTCAATGGGGATATTTGGTCGTTGTAAGCTTGCTCCTCCAATGGTTCTGATTTCACCTCAAACCTTTCTCTTGATGTTTCAGCTTGAATTTCCATACCGGATTTCTGTGGCTCAGATTTCATATCAAATTTTGTAATTGTACCGCCATCAACATCCTCGCCAACAACATCCGTTTCTTGCTTTACAACAACAATGGGCGTCGCATTCATTGTCATGGTTCCGCTTCGTCTGCGAGAACGCATGCGCAAAAAACAGTCTTGATATCTGAAAATACAACAGTATGGAAGAATTCTTAGTGAATGGGAAAAGATAAATTCAAATGTTGTATAGTTTAACTTATGAGCATAACTTTAAAAAAATCTATTATAACCGGAGTGTTTGGATTCATTAAATTTGTATACCCCCATGTTTAAAAAACGTATTAGGGATATATTAACTTTGTCAGTCCGTTTGTAACGCCGGTAAGTAGGCGTGGCCGGTATAGAAAACTATATATATTATTGATCAGCATCACCTCCTGAATCGATTTAGCCATGTTCGTCTGTCTGTGATCACGATAATAGAAGTAATTTTATAGCTATTGTAATGAAATTCAATATATAAGCTTTCTATTAAAAAATGGAGGTCAAGTTTGAAAATGAGCCAAATCGGATGAAAACCACGGCTATCTCCCATACCAGTGATCTGCAAGCGATGGCATTTTCGCTACTTGCAATCTACCCTCAACAAATACAGTGACAGTCTGACCGCACTACGCAAGCGCTGCGATTGTTGTGTCGAACACACTTGCAACATTGAAGCCAACTGTGTATGAGCGTGTCGTAAGACCACAATAATGCATGTTCGAGTTGTTGGTTTGATAACCAGCGCAGGGTCTTTTCAACTTCTGGTATGCAATGGTAAGTATGGTCATTTACAAGCAACAAAACAAAGACATAAAGCGTAACTCCTGCACAAAAAAACCAGCGCTTATTTTGTTCTCCGAACACAAAGTATTTGCAGTAACATTGCAGTAACATTGCAGTTACTTTGCGTGACTTTTGAGAGCTTCTAGCTCATAAGCTTATGGTTCAATTGAGCTGATTTCTTTTTTAAAATAAATTCTAAAGTGAGTGAGCAATAAAATTTGTTTAGTAAATTTTTGAAGATATTTATTAAATTTAGTTTTTTAAGAACTTATATCAGACGCCATTTTACTATAAAACACCTTTAATCACTGATTTTGATAAGATTTTGTATGCATGCAGATCTTTAATAAAGCTACAACTTTTGTTCAATTGTTCAAAATTTGAAATAACAGGGTCGCCATCTAATAATATGTCTTTTCAAGAGTTTAAAACTGATAAATGACGTTTAAAACTCTTGAAAAGACATATTATTAGGTGGCAGCCCTATTATTTCAAAATTTTATTATTTTGAAATTCTGACAACGGATTCAGATTCAGCGACCCATTTTTGGTGTACCTTTTTTTTTGCCAGCCCCGAATTCATAAAACTACAAAAAATTAAGGTGACAACCCTATCCACCATCTTGAATTTTAAAATTCTGACTTTAGATTCGAAATCAGAGACCCCTTAACACTGATAAATGACGTTTAAAACTCTTGAAAAGACATATTATTAGGTGGCAGCCCTATTATTTCAAAATTTTATTATTTTGAAATTCTGTCAATGGGTTCGGATTCAGCGACCCATTTTTATTTTACCTTTTTTTTTGCCAGCCCTGAATTCATAAAACTACAAAAAATTAAGGTGGCTACCCTATCCACCATCTTGAATTTTAAAATTCTGACTTTAGATTCGAAATCAGCGACCCCTTAACACTGATAAATGATGTTTAAAACTCTTAAAAATGCATATATATAGGTGGCAATACTGTGGTAAAAATTTAGGTGGCAACCCTAACCTCCATCTTAAATTTTAAAACTGTAACATTATATTCGAAATCAAATCCGTTGTCAGAATTTCAAAATAACAAGAATTCGCAAAAATGAAAAAAATCTAGGTGGCAACTCTATCCGCCATCTTAAATTTTAAAGTTTGACATCATCTTCGAAATAAGTTACCCCCAAAACTTCCTAAAACTATTTACTCTATTCATACTGAAGTAATCTACAAACACTTGAGTAAAAATGCAGTGTACGCGCTGATTTCATCGTTCGTAAGCTTACTTTTGTATCACTGCTTAGCCGAAGTTGAAATCAACCTGCAATGGTACACGAGGCAGTAGCTCAAAATAATGCATAATTATAACGATTGCCGTTCGTGCGCTGTGGTTTATACACATAATTATTTTATGCAAACATCTATACTTTCCACTGAAGTCGAAGCACACATCACACAGTGTTTGACTTTGGTACAATTGGCTAATGCAACATGCTTGATGTTGTAAGTGAGCTCGATGGCGTAGAATATGTTGCAAGGTATTAATGATATTGAAGTCATACAAAAACCAAGTATGTACTGAGTGTAAAAGCAGTTGCAGTTCATCGCTGCAGGTCTCTGTCCCATACAAAGTTACTTAACTAAAACGTTAAAATCTCTTTATATTCCACAAAAATTAATGTAATCACTTCAAATTTTGCACATAAGCTTTAACCTTTAATATGCACTTTCGATATGAAGTTTGTAAAAGTCGAATAAAAATCACGTCTACCTCCCATACAAAGTGAGTTTATCAGCTTTTACAAAATTCGTAATCAAAGTGCATATTAAACGTTAAAGCTTATGTTCAAAGTTTAAAGTCATTAGAATGATTTTTGTGGAATTGAAAGAGATTTTCTATTTAAAATTTACAATTTTGTGAAGTTAAACAAGATTTTCCGCTTGTTCCCCAGCTGTCGAACTGTCGAAAAATCGTAACGTGGCGTAGAAGTCTATTATCTAAAGACTTTTACGCTGCATCCCGTTTACGATTTCGGTAACGACTTGTATACATTTACCATCAAACAGACTTTAACTTGACAGTTGGCAACGTTGCGCTACGTTACCTTACACTTGGGTTACTTCACAAAATTGTTAATTTCAATACTACTATATAAGAAAGAATGCAGTCTTGTATTGAAGAGGAGAAGTTAATAAGCCTACTAGAAAAAAACTGCGGGCTACAAATCGGCGCCTGCACTTCGTTGGACTACGATTTCGGTAATCGTTTATCCTCGAGGCAACGTCTCACTACGCTAGATACCGCTGCGCCACCTCACGTTACGCTTGGATAATCAAGCCTTTAAGGTTTAAATTAAAAAGTAATAAATTATTGAAAAATATGACTTTTTTTCTGTAATTTTTTGTGTTTTTTTTATTATAAATGTAAAATAAAAGAAGAAAATAAGAGAACACGCTTTGGTCAAGTATATCCATTTTTAATACTGGCCACTTTTTGCCAGTGCGCCGTAACAGCAGAAATATCGATTCGGCGCCAGTCAGCTGAATTGGACATCGCCAGTGTTTGACCAAGCATCACTGCTTATACAAGGATTGACTTTATGGTGTGGTTTATGGCACGGCAGTTATTTCCTACACTAAAATACATGTTTTAAAACAGAATTGAGTATCGATAATAAAAAAACACAAAATAAAAAAATTGTTGGCAAGCAAATTCAATGTAATTTTATAGCAGAAAGTGACAAAAATTATTATGCATCTAAAATTAAATAATGGATTTATTATTTTTTTATTACAGATATCACGTCATATTTTTTATTATCATAATTAGGGCTAGGATTTCGATGACATGTCATCTTTTTTCTGTTGTCTCTAAGACATTTCCTGCTTATTTAAAACGTCCATTTATGTTTCCTAAATTCCAAATATGAAAAGTTTTTAGGACATTTGTCATCGTTTTTAGTTTTCAGGCAATTTTTTTAGATTTAGGGCATTTTTTGGTCATTTTTAGAGATTTTTAAGTTATTTTATTGTCATTTTTCGACGTTTTTAATTTTTAGGGCATTTTTCGGTTTTTACGGTTAATATAGTGTAATTTTGAAATAATTTTTTTTTTTTTTTTACTAAAAAATGTCAAATTACAAATTTTTAAACATATTCCTTTAACACTAGAGTCCCTTCATTCAAAAATATTACCTCTCGACAAAGGAGTAGCTTTGTTTATAGACTTCGATGAAAAAAGCTCTGCGCGTGGTGAAACTGACGAAAGGGTATGAGAAAAATGAAACAAATGTTAGATAAAAACTCAGGATATGCTGATATAAAATAAATTTTAATTAAGTAATGTTTCATTTTTAAGGCTAAATTTTTTGTTTATTTTTTATGCAATTGTTAGCGTTTTTTAGGTAATTTTTTGTCAGTTTTTAGGTCATTTTCTGCACTTTTTAGGTAATTTTTGTCATTTTTTAGGTCATTTTTTGCAGTTTTTTAGGCCATCAAAATCCGAGCCCTGATTAAAATTATTTTGCATGGAAATGTTTTGATATGTATTATGTATATTTTTTGGTAATATTTACTTTTATTTTTTTTAGTATAACTTTTTTTATAATTTTTTTTAATAATTTTACGAATAGCTTTTTTTTTGCTTTTTATAAATGAGTAAATTTGTTTTGATAATTTTTATTAAGAGTCCGGTCAAAACAGACATATAATTTTGCAAAATTTCGTCGGCCTGTAGTAGGGAAGAGTGCGCTAGACTATCAACTCAGAGGTCTCCGGTTCGAATACGGGTTAGGGCATGGTTCTTTTCGCTTTCTTTGTTCTTTACAGCATTTAAGAATTATTGAAACAAAAACGATACAACAAAATTGTGGAAAATGTGGACTTAAAGGACAAGAACAACTGAGGGCAGGAAATGCTTGCCGAGGTTAAGGCTTGTCTTTCACATTTGTTCCGCCTAATCGATAATTCACGTAAGGTTTTAATCAATTCTTCCTCTAATAATAGATGTCAAAGACCAAACGTTGTTAATATAAAGCGCATGTCTTGGTTCTTTGATTTAAAAAAAAAAAACTAAATAACTTAAAAATTTATACAGATAGGAATCAATTTAAAGCTTTTTAATAAGTTACTTAAAATCTGTTAAAGTTTTTTGGTATTTTCAATCATGGAATAATTTATAGCAACTTAAATATGGAAAATATGTTTATTTTTTTCACTTTAAGCTCATTTTACAAAACGAAGTTACTCATTTTATTTTTTTTTTTTCTGATGCTTTCTCTTTAAAGAATTTTGTGCAATATTTTATTACAGAGGCCTTTACCACAGAGTGGGACCGTCCAGAATTCTTGCCCGTGTGTCGACGGAGGGCAGGCAGTGCACTTTGTGGTCTGCTTGATGAATTCGGGGGTGAAGCGGAAAGAGGAGCGGAAAATTTTGAGAGGATGTAGAGCGTAGATGTACAGAACACGTGAGAGCGAGAGCATGCTGTAATGAACAAGCAGTGTTGCACAATCTGCATATTTTTCCTTAAAAAGTTTCTTATTATTTGACTTAGCTACAAAAGGCGATGTTGCTTTGACGTATAATTACGTCTTACTGCGCAAATTTGTTTGTTTTTGTTTAAACTTTGGGATAAACGTACAGCCTTTAATATTCAACGTTCAAAGATAAAATATACAAAAAAAAATCAGTTATATGGCGAATATTGATAAAATTGTATAACCTTTTTTCGCAGGTACAATTAGAACCTCTCACATGGCAGAATATCAGGCAAATTTTAAGTTTTATTTTTGCGTAAAATAATAAAAAACAAAATAAATATTTTTTTTTGCTCAAAACTTTAACAGTCAAAATATTACTAGAATTTTTTGTTTTTATTAACAAATACATACTCGATACGGTAACTGGATAATTTGCACGGTATTTACGATTACAGTTATAAAACGCCCGATTTTTATATCACTGAGGATACATTGATTTTAGGCGGCTCTGAGCACAATGAGCGCAATCAAAATTTTCGCAATTGCCTATATTACACGATGTCTGTTTGGTGCATGTCACACTTTGGGGCATGTCACACTAGCGCGGACACGGACAAATTTGTTGCTGTTTTCGCGGGTAAAATAAGAAACTGGAAATTGAGAGAGCTTCTTTTACTCGTGAAAACAACAACAAATTTGTCCGTGTCCGCTACGTGTGACATGCCCCTTACGGCTGTGATTCACTGATCACCGTCAGCATGTTTTGCAAGTTTTTTTATATGAAGTTTCCTCTCAGAGAGAAGGCACGCTCTTCAACTTGCTGCACGCTCTTCAACCTGATTAACATTATTTTAATTCACACAAACATTTTCTGAAGGCTATCATTGAATCCAGCTTTAGCGGACACGGACACATTTGTTGTTGTTTTCACGAGTTAAAGAAGCTCTCTCAATTTCCAGTTTTTTATTTTACCCGCGAAAACAACAACTAATTTGTCCGTGTCCGCTAAGTGTGCATAATTTCGTCAATAAAAGCGTTCAGTCAAAAATTTGTTTTTTGGAACCGCTAACTTGGAGAATATAATTTTAATTGTTTTAATTGCCTCGAAACGCTATCTTAAGGCCGAAACATAAGCCGAGCTGGCTGGAGCTAATGTCAAATTTTATACTACTACATAGAAATGATGCGCACAATCCATAATTGCTCAAGCCAGCTTTTTCGTCAAATTCGTTAACTTGATCTGGCTGCGGTCAAAGCAATTAAAATCGAATGTTCCGTAAGCAATCAGCTGTTCTTGTCTTTCAAACGAATTTAAATGAAATAAACATCAACTTATTTTCGCGATTCATTCCTGTTATCACAAATTCAACTGAACAAACCCAACAAAACTAATAAATATACACATTGGCGAATTTTTCCAATAACTTAGGGCCAGTTTTTCAGTACGAATTTACACTTAAGTCAAATTAAACCTAGAATTACTCACCAAAATTGGACGTTTAAGGTCGGTTTAACCAGATATTTTAGCATTCGTTGAAGCTAAATTGACTTAAATTATCAAATAGTGTTTCTTTTTTGGCTAAACCAAGTTAAAACGTCCAATTTTGATGAGTTAAGGTCTGCTCAATTTGACTAGACCTTAAACTCGTACTGAAAAACTGGCCCTGAAAGACGAGCTCGATCATGTCATTGTAGTCAAATTGAGTATTTAGCAGAACTTGAGCTAGCTTTTCGTTGATTTTTGACATTAGCTACAGCCAGCTCGAGCCTATTATGTTTGCGCCTTTAATCTCAAGATTTGAACAGTTCAAAATATACTGACGTTTGAGAAGTCAAAATTCTGATATCAGCTTGGGATAAATAACACGCTTTGCCTCCACACTCCATTAAAAGCCTTTTTAAAACCATAATATTATTAACTCAATTTGATTTTGCACACTAGCTGTCAGTTATCAGATATTTTTAAAACTTTTAAAAGATTTAATTTATAAAGTATTTAATAATAAAAATGTGGTAACCCTGTATACATTAATGAACTATATTATGGCTTTCGTAAAACAGACTCGCATGGCCCAGTTAGCCTCGCATGGCACAGCAGCGCATGCAACGCAGATAAGCAACTAGCACACAGCAAAATAAATGGTGATTATGCAAAACATAGTCACTTAGTCAAAATAAAATAATAAAAATAAGGATAAAACGATTTTACTTTAATAAATTCAGCGCACTTGGTTAAACAATTTTACAACTTCACAACTGTTTTGCCAAAACGTCATATTCATAGAAGAATACACAGAAATCAAAATTAATAGATCTTCTATGTTTATCTATGTAGTCAGAGATGCATTTCTGTTTTTATCTGAGCATTGCCATGCGTTGCCATGTTGAACATAATCAGGTACACACAAATCCCATTAAACTGATTTCGATGTGACGCTTGGTAAGCCATGTACTGCTATGCCATGCGAGGCTAAAGGCCCAGTTATAATAGGCGTAACGTAATGTGGTCTAATGTCAATTGAGCAGTGTGTTCTTTCACTTATTGTTTCAAACAATACTTTCTTATACAAGTGATTATAATAAACGTAACGTAATGTAACGGGTCGTAAAGATCCGCTGGATTTAGATTTCTACGTTACTTTGCATTACGTCTATTCAAAGAACAACTAAACATTGAGGTTAGATTCGATTATTGCGCTATTTTATATTGTTGAACTACGCTTTTTGTTGAGTTTTCGTTATTAATGTGATAGTTCTATATATCCACAGCTATGGATGACGAAGTTTTAATTGTACTTGTACAGGAACGTGCAATTATTTACGACAAACAACTGCCTGGCTGCTGCCTATTATAATTGCTACAACGTTTTCTTACATTACGTCCCGTCACGATGACAATTGACAACATTACGTTACTCTACATTACGTCTATTATAACTGGGCCTTAACTGGACCATCACACTCTCCATCAATGCTGCCAGTTCAGCTATTTTATAGCTAGATTTTTTCGAAAATTGTGTTTTTTTTTTCTTTTGGAGCTTAGCTATTTTTAACTACTTTTATTTGTTAATAAGTTTCAATATTAAACTACATTTGAAAATTTTTTCTACCTTTATTCAATTTAATATATTGGGGGTTGGAATTAGTTTTAAAGGTTTTCTAAGAGATGGCGTAACTATCAATAGATCGCATCGGGTACACCTGTGACTATATTCATTTCAAAGCACATTGTCTAAGCTTCATTTTTCAGTATGTGTCATTCCACTGAAGTGTAAGCAACATATATTTTTTTCTCTGTGAACATGTCGACTTTCGTTCCAACAAAACGCAATTTGCGGGAAGGTTTACTTTTGTGCTTCCATTTGAAGAAAAAAGCGGTTGAAGCACAACGCACGCTTACTGAGGCTTACGGGGACTATGCTCCATCGATTTCTACTTGTGAGTACTGGTTCCGTCGGTTTAAAAGTGGTGATTTTGATACGGAAGACAAAGAGCGTCCGGGCCAGCCGAAAAAGTTTGAAGATGAGGAATTGGAGGCTTTGCTCGATGAAGACCCGTGTCAAACCCTTCAAGAATTGTCAGAATCATTGGGAGTCGACTTATCAACGGTCGGCAAACGCTTGAAGGCCATGGGAATGATTCAAAAGCAAGGAAATTGGGTGCCGTACCAGTTGAAGCCGAGCGACGTTGAACGGCGATTTTGCATGTGCGAATAACTGCTTCAACGGCATAAAAGGAAGAGTTTTTTGCATCGTATTGTCACTGGCGATGAAAACTGGATCCATTACGATAATCCTAAGCGAAAAAAATCGTGGGGACCACCCGGCCATGCATCAACATCGAGGGCCAAGCCGAATATTCATGGCGCCAAGCTTATGCTGTGTATTTGGTGGGATCAGAAGGGTGTCGTGTACTATGAGCTGCTAAAACCTAACGAAACCATCACTGGGGAACGCTACCAACAACAATTGATGCAATTGAGCCGAGCATTAAAGGTTAAACGGCCGGAATATGCCAAAAGACACGACAAAGTGGTTTTTCAACATGACAACGCACGGCCACATGTTGCAAGAACCGTCAAGGAAACGTTGGAGGCGCTGAATTGGGATGTGCTACCCCACCCGCCTTATAGCCCAGACATAGCCCCTTCCGACTACCACCTATTCAGATCGATGACGCATGGCTTGGCTGAGCAGCGCTTCACTTCTTACGAGGATACCAAAAAATGGGTCGATTCGTGGATTGCCTCAAAAGACGAATCGTTCTTCCGGCGCGGAATCCATATGCTGCCAGAAAGATGGGAAAATGTTGTAGCTAACGATGGACAATACTTTGAATAATATACATTGTACCGTTGTTTCTAAATAAATGCTCAAAAACCGAAAAAAAACCTTTAAAATTAATTCCAACCCCCAATACATACAATTTTATCAATTTTCTTTAATTTTGTGTATATAAAATTGAATATAGTTTTTAATAATCTCTTATGCAGCAATACATTGCATTAACAAATCAATCAATATTATTGATAAACTGATTAATCTGATAGACTGATTAAGTATAGCAGTTGTGTTTGCTATTAACTATGTTCTTTTTGTAGCTTACAATAAATAATTAGCTCTTTTTAGCTACTTTTGCAAGCAATTTTAGCTACAGGCTCAACATTTTTCTGGCAACACTGATCACGATATAAATGGCGCTTTTTCTTGCGCTCTTTCTCATTCTCTTCGTGCATGTCAATCGTTCCTTTTACCCCCGATTTCATACAGTATATGCTGTTGCCCGTGCTGCTTTCTGCGGGAAGGCAGAACGCCCGTATGGGCAAAACGGGCGACTTTGGACACCCCTACAATAGAGCAAGGAATTAGAGAGAATAAATTATTTTATAAAAACATTCACTAAACGAGTACTTACAACTAAATATTAAAAAATCTTTTAAAAAATGATAATAAATATTAAATATGGGAAAAACAAAGAGATATGCATTTCTTAATTATGGTTTATGTCTAGAAGCTATTATGTGAAAAGAAACGTTGCTGTTGCCATGCTAAGAAGTAAGTCAGAAGAAGGAGATACGAATTCTAAAAGTAGAACGTTCTGAACTTAAAAGCGATTATTATGACTAGTAATTGCAGCTTTTTATGGTGATTTTGGGAAAATTTTGCAAACGTCTTAATTTCTCTAAAAAAACAAAAATGGACTTACGCCTCTTGTGCTCTGCGCAGCTCATATAAATTATCGAATCGTAAAAAACATTATCGAAAATATGACTTTTTTAACGAATTAACCTGACTCCCCCCTTAACATATGCTGTTTAAAAAATAAACACTCTGCTCAAACTCTCCTTTCCGCCAAAAAGCACAAAAACACAGAAACTTAACTAATTGTATTGGTTTTATTTCATTCAATAGATAAGCACATGTTTATAGCTGATTTCAATTGAGGTAAACAAAAGAATACAGCACAAAATAAATTTGTGAAAATAATCATTACGCAATACTTTAGCATGCAAAAATAAATAAAAGCTTTAAAGCTGTACACAATTCTTACCGCTATTATAAAGTTGAATAAACAGAACACAAACAGAATGAAAACTCAACACCACTGCTTCACACGTCCAACTAACACAAAAGCTGCAAATCAGATTGATTAGTTTACAGGAGAAAAGCAACCCTGGAATAACAACAACAACCGCAATGACAATAAATGAACTCATAAAAACAGCTGCTTTAAGAATTCATTACAAGTGTTCATTTATTAAATGCAACAAGAAGTTTAAATTCAGCAGAGCATAATAAAAGCACCCTACTAAAGAGAGATTAGCAAAAGCTTTAAGCTTTTATTGTACTGGCTCATTATAAGCACACAGAAATGATTTGCAAAGCTCCAAGTACTAAAACACATATTTATATAGAAACAAAAAACGAAATTTGATAAACTATTATTCGATGTGGAGGATAAAAATAAATTTTGAAAACTTTTAAGTTAGTTAGTTGCAGCAACTTTTTGTTGCGAGCTTATAGATTTATAAATCTATATATCTATAACAAAGTTATAGATTTTATTTTTCCTTATGCTATTCTATTATTAGATACAGTGAATCAAAAAAGTTTAGGCACAAAGCTATTGAAAATGTTAGTTTGCTTGTAAAATATTTTTCACTTCACTTATGCCGTGGTTATGCTAGCCAAACATGTTTGGTGTTCATTTTCGTTAATTTATTCTCTTCGCTGAAATGTTTGTTTGGTGGTTATGCTATGATTGGTGGCACAGTTACAATAACAACAAAAAATGTTCGGCAATCATGTTTGGCTAGCATAACCACTGCATTACAGAAAAAAATAGTTTTACTTATTTATTATTATCTTATATATAAATACGCAAACATCATATGTTTTCGTACACTTTTTTGATATTTATTATAGAATAAGGGCAATGAAATGTATATCATTCGATAGGTACTGCACCAAGGATGTGCCGAATCATGTTAGATTTTAAATTGATGACCCCAGATCCGAAATATTAACGTTAACATTTTATATTAATTTTAGTAAGGAATCTCAGGGCCAAGTATAGGTAGAATAGTGAGAGATGTATCAGATGAAAGGTCTGGCTGCACACTATAGTTGCATTTTAGATTAGTGACCTTTGACCTGAAATATGAGCGTAAAAAAACATTTATTAAATAAAAGCTTAACTGTAAGGGCCAATTTTTCAGTGCGAGCTTAAACTCTAGTCAAATTAAACTGAGGTTAACTCACCAAAATTGGACGTTTAAACTCCGTTTAACTAGATTTTTTAGCATTCTTTGAAATTAGATTGACTTAAATTATCATATAAAGTGTTTCTTTTTCTTTTTTGCCTAAACCGAGTTTAAACGTTCAATTTTGGTGAGTTAAACTCAGATTAATTTGACTATAGTTTAAGCTCGCACTGAAAAATTGGCCCTAAGAGATAGAAAAACATGATGTTACAGGGAATTTTAGGCATTGATTTTTAGATGTGTGATTTTGATTGTATTTAGATTTGCAAGAAATACTTCAGACATTTTTCGCCATCTCTTGCGGATACCCTACAATAAGCATAGATATATATTTTCATACCATGAAGAACAAAAGCTGTCGTACAGTTTTAGTATTTATTTTAAATGGAGGGAAACAAATTATTAAGCATTTAAAAGGTACTGTTGCACAAATGTTGAGAAGAAACAAATTTGAGCTGGTGACCAGGATCCAAAATATTAGCGTTAAAAAAATTAATTTTGTTTTTCGAAAAATGCTGAACCATGAGAGAAATCATAAGGTGTTTAAAATAAGTGTTTAGAATGAATACATAATAGGATGTTTATTTGGAAGGGATATAAACTACGTTGGACAAATCTTTGCAAAGCAGTTCTTCCAATGAAGATTCGGAAAGACAAAGTCTGTGTTAGTTTTTATGCTATAATAGTAAATGGTTTATGTTTGGGTTCTAGTTCACAAATCTCACCGCTTCAAAAATGGCAAACGAGTACTGACATCTACGCTATGCATCTTTAATGTTCTGTTTTCTCAAATCTACGCTACAGTGACTTGACATATGCTAATGCTTGGTTTTCACTATGTCATTTTTATGACGACACAAAATTTCATCACCTGAAATATTACCTTAATAACACTGCAGAACATTTTCTGCATAGCTCCATTTAATAATTTATTTGTTTTTAATTTTCCAAGAATGCCAAATGTAGAAAAAATGTCAACATGCTGTCATTTTCAATTTGATTGATAACAACTGACCACTGAAAATGACATAGTGAAAACCAAGCATAAGTTATTGTTCATTTTTTTATTCTGTTTTACAGACAGTTGGTCTATTTTCGACCATAGGCGATACTAGTAAAAAGTATAAGGTAAAGGTAAAAATATTTGAATTACAAATGAAGGAGAAGATTGCTCTAAAGGAGCTTGAAGTAAAGGAGCGCATAGAATTAGAAAAATTATATTATGGAAATTAAAAGAAGAAAGAACTGAGTAGTGCGCTGAAGTGTTTTTTAAGCTTATTGCATTTTATTAATTTTACCTAATTTTGTGAAAAGAACTGCCTTTTAAGTTAAATTCTTTTAAGTTCATTAAAAAATTATCTGCCGCAATTTCTATATAAGACTCTGTAAAAATTTAGACATCTTGGACACTTGAGCACTTTTTGTCCTATTGTGGCTTGTCGTATCTTCAATTTATAGTCGCAGACTATTTGCACTTTAATAAAATATTGCTTCTTGCAGGAAAAGTAGAGTCCATGAATTCCAGCAGGAGCTTCTGCCATCCTTATTTCCATTCCATCAATAAATGCTATACGGCCTGGTAGTTCATGCTTGAAGTTACTCGATTTAAGTAACTTGAAGTTGCTTGAAAGCGTTATTTTACAAATTTTCGAAGCTCGAGAGTGAAGAATAACATGCAAAATGTCACTATCTATTCTATTACAGTTACTTGAAGTTAGTACGGAAACAGACCTATTTATTACGCAGTCATCCAATTGTCAATTCATTTATTCAACTGTCATTGAATTGTTGTTTTTGATTTCTTGATAGATTGAGCAAAATGGGCAGCAGAAGAAAAATTGTGGTTGACGTTCGCAAAATATTAATAAATGTTTACGTACAGAAAAAGTCGTATCGTGAAATCGATAAAATAGTACAGCGGTCATATTCAAATGGTCGTAACATCATAAAACATCTTATAAAGGGTCCGCCAAATAACGTTTTTGTTTTTGAAAATTCTATAAAAAGAAATTACTGGATATTTTCTCAAATTTCTTTTTTTATTGTAAAGTACAATCTTTCCGGTTAGTAATGGAAAATAATTTCATTCAAATGGCTGCCTCGGCTGGCCATGCAGTAGCCTACATGATCGGTCTAATTTTTAAGCACATTAACGATTGTGTGCAGCTGTATTTCACCAATGGCTTCACGAATATTGTCCTTTAAAGCGTCAATTGTCTCTGGCTTTTCAGCGTAACACTTATCTTTGAGGGCACCCCACAAATAATAGTACAACGGTGTCAAATCGCAGTTCCGAGGTGGCCAAACGACATCAGCTCTGCGGCTGATAATGCGATCTTCAAAAACAGGGCGCAAAACATCGAGTGTAGCTTCGGCTGTGTGGCACGTAGCGCCGTCCTGTTGAAACCAAATGTTGCCAATATCCTCCTCTTCAACTTTTGTGAACAACATGGCCCGATAACGATCGCCATTGACTGTAACGGCCACTCCTTGCTCATTTTCGAAGAAAAATGGCCCAATGGTCCAGAGGCATGGACCAAAATCCGCACCAAACAGTGACTCGTTTTGGGTGCAGCGGCTTTTCAATGTATGCGTGCGGGTTTTCTGTGCCCCAAATGCGACAATTTTGCTTGTTTACATACCCGCCAAGATCAAAATGAGCTTCATCTGAAAAGATGATTTTTTTGGCAAAATCGGCATCTCATGTAAGTCGATCACAGGCCCACTTTTCAGCGTTGTTGAAGCGTATACACAACCATATTCGTTTAGCGGAAGGATAAAACTAATTATCTGTCAAATCAGACATGAGCTAAGTGTTACCATTCACGAAATAAGCACTAGCTGAAAAAAAAAGTTAGATGGCGGACCCTTTATATATTACGCAAACGCAAATTTTGTCCGGTGTAAGGCTTTTTAAATACAAGTCCAATCTTAATAAATTTAGTATGGCTTGGTAGGTTTAGACTTGTAGATGTGCAAACTGAACTTTTTATTTCTTAAAAACTTATATTTTTTAAGTTAAAGTGAGTTAAAATATGCATATAATTGTTTTTGTTATGTTGCTTTTTCTCTTCTTAATTTAAGCATATGCCTAAAAATATCTAAGGTATTTAGCTCCACCTATCGGCTAATAGCTATGAAACTGTTATACTGACGAATAATCTTTTATAATTTCACAGCTACGACTATTAATTAATATATTCAATATCAAAGTGATATTGGAATGATTTCCTACAATTGAAAAAAGATTTCTAAACTGTTGGCCGGATAATTTTTTAATTTTAAAAATTTACTCAAAAATTTAACAAGAAATTGGAAACTGGTAATGAAACATTTTTGTTCAAGCATTTTTCAACTGGAAATCAAGAAATATTCTTACTCCTGTATATTTAAAAGAAATTCGGGTATGAAATTAAATAAGCTAACATTATATCGTCGTTGCGCGTGCAATACCGCGTATATTGCAAAAAGGCAAAAATTAATTTCATTTCAATTTTGATCAGTTGAAAATCTATTCAATAGCTTAAAATAAAATCTAGGTATGTTTGATTTTGGCATTTTAACGCCACACGAGTTTACTAGTTATGTAAATACCGGTGAAGTAGAACGTAAGAGCCGATCTGGGCGTCCAAAAAAATTTATGCCACGCCAGGAGCGAACTGTAGTAGCTGCAGTTAGCCAAAATCTAAAAATGTTGGCTGTTAAACTATGCCATGAAATGCAGCAATAGTTAAGAAGAAATATGCTCAATAATTCGAAATATGGAAATGAATAAAGTTGAATATCATGGGCAAGTTCCTCAGCGCAAGCCGTTTATTTCAGCCAAAAACAAGAAAAACCCAACCAGCAAAATGAGTCCAAGTCTTCATAATAATTTCCTTATAAGCTGCTTACAGGGGAAAAATAAGGTCCGTGGCACTTCAAAGCTGCTTTGTGGCTAGCTGTGGAACTTGTCGCACTTAAAGCCTTTGTACTGTCGAAACTTGAATACGCATCTTTCATCTGGAATCCGAATTATGCCATTCATTCGTTGCGGTTGGAACAAATTCAAAAAAAATTTACAAAGTTTGCTCTTCGCTCGTTATACCATCATGATGATCTTCCTCCATATAATGGTAGATGTTTGCTTTTAGGCATAAAACATTAGAGACGTGAAGAAAAATTCAGTCTCTTATTGTAATTTATGATATTATCTCAGGTAACATTGATAGTCTTCTTCTTTTGGCTTCAATACATTTTAGTATTCCTTCAAGACAGTTGCGGCGTTTCAAATTATTCTATATTCAATTTTATAGATCCAACTATGCGCGTGCATATGAGCTATGTCCTTATTTAATGACTTATCGCTTCGAGTTTTGTTTGATTTCTCAATGTCGAAAATTTGTTTTAAATCTTTGCTAAATAGTTACTTTTTAATTTAGTGCTATATGTTATAATAACTTTTTGTTAATCTTAGGGCAAATTTTTCAGTGCGAGCTTAAACTCTAGTCAAATTAAACTGAGGTTAACTCACCAAAATTGGACGTTTAAGCCCGGTTTAACTAGATATTTTAGCATTCTTTGAAATTAAATTGACTTAAATGATCATATAATGTGTTTCTTTTTTGCCTAAACCGAATTTAAACGTCCAATTTTAGTGCGTTAACCTCAGTTTAATTTGACCAGAGTTTAAGCTCGTACTGAAAAATTGGCCCTTAGTCTGTGAGGAATTAATACTCCAAAGACTCAAATAAATAAAGCTGTTTTATGGTACGTTATAGTACTTGTCGCACCTGAAGCTGCTTTATGGGATCCATTTTAGGAAATATAACCTTTAGTTCCACAAGTTTCAATTAAAAATTTCGAGAAAACCGAACAAAGAGCTTCAGGAAAATAATGCAATTGCAAAAAGTGAAGCACGGTGGTGGAAATATTATGGTTTGGGGGTGTGTGGTGGCATTTGAAGTTAGGAATCTCGTTTTTATTAATGATAAAATGGATAAGCTACTTTATTTTAATATTTTAATGTAAAATTTGGCACCCAATTTTAAAAAAAAAAACCGGGTTTAACTGGGAAACAATATTTATACGCACCGAATGGCCAGAAACAACACCCGAGGAGACATCAAATTTAGTGAGAAGGCCTAACTTAGTATTAGATGACTCAAAATATACTCACCCTGGTGATAAAACACTATTTATTTTCATATGTGCTTAAACTTTTTGGATTTCAAAATCATGTCTTTTTTTTAGTTTTTCTAATATATAATTTGAAATAAAATTGAAATTAAATTGTCTTCTAAATTTAATTGTCTCATTAAATTTTTTCTGTAAGTGAAGTTGAAAAAATTTTACTAACAAACATTTTTAATAGCTTTGTGTCTAAACTTTTTTGATTCACTGTAAGTAGATGTTTCTTGTTTGCTTTTTTTTTTTTACAGGTACAATAAAATGTTTTACGATTCATGCGCTGCGGAGAGGTATATTTTTATCTGTGCAATAACGTGTTTTGTGCTCCCAGCTAGTTCTGAGAGAGTCTGTATGAGAGTATTTTTTTATTTTTTTTTTAGGTCAAGTCAGCCGGCGATAACAATTGCTAGACATGCGCAATTGCACTCAGTATTTTTGTATGTGGAATTTTTTTTTTAGTTGCTGCGGCAACAAATTCTTGATCCCTGCCGTGTTGGAGAGATGTAAATGCGCACAGTGAATGCATTGAGTCATACTGCAACCGGCCATTGAAAACGTACACTGTGAAAATATTCTCAAATTATGACTTTTCTCGAATACCAAAAAGTTCTCATTTACGTAAAAAACCACAAACAACCATGGTGTAAGAAACCAGTAGTTCGTTCCTGCAACTCGTAGCGATCGTAGTTACCGACTCAAATTACCGATTTGACGTCACTCTGATGTCACTCTCACCTGCATTGTTTCTGTACGTATCTGAATCGATTTCTGTTCGATTCGTTCGTTCCAAATCGATAAGTTATCACATGTTCCGATTTCATTTCAATGGAACCTTTTAAAAAAGTGTTTCGTTATGTCGTAAACACTTGTGAAAAAGTGTTTCTGTAATCGATAACAATGTGTCACTTTTCTCACTGGCTTTGCGGCAAGTGAGAATTCTACCGATTTATCTAATGTCAGTAATGTTGTGTATTATTAAGTTATAAGTACTCGAAATATACCTTTAAAAATGGTTACTTTCATATAAGTCGAATTTTTTCCAGGGACCGAAAATAACTGTTATTTTGCAATTTTCAGATGAAAAAGGCATAGCGAAAAAGTTGCCGGAGGACTTTTTTGTACATACAATTATTATCGTACTGGCAGTACGCCTTTTAAATTTTTGGCTGTTAATATAAAAATTAAAATTAACTTTTATTTTTTTGCCTTTTATTTTTTTGGGCAAAAATATGTGTTATTTTTTACTTTTATTTTTTAGGTCAAAAATAACAGTTATTTTGTGCCTTTTATTTTTTCGGTCAAAAATATCAGGCAATTTGTATTTTTTTAAAGGTGGAAAAAAAACTTTAAAAACTAAAAAGTTTTAAAACTCAAAATGTGCGCGCTGATGAGACGATTAAAATTGCATAAAACTTTTTTTGCCGTTCAAGTGGCCTTGAAAAAAAATTAAAATTGCCTGATATTTTTGACCGAAAAAATAAAAGTCAAAAGTAACAGTTATTTTTGCCCGAAAAATAAAAGGCATTAAATAACAAGTATTTTTGTCGGAAAAAAATAAAAGTTAAATGATAACTGTAAATATCTGACTTTTTTGATAAAAACAATCAAAAAAGAAAAAAGTCCCTGATTTTTTCTGATTGAAATATTTTATTATTCTTAAAAAAAATTTAGTTTTAAAGGCAATGCAATCTAAAAATAATGCCTATTTACACAAAAGTTTAAAATTTTAGCAAAACAGTATATGTTTGAGCTATGAAAAAGTACCCGGTTGCATATATTTGCTAAGTTTTTGCAGCACAGCACTAAGTGTAAAATTATTTACATTTATAATCGTAGATTATTTCTGCAACCATTAATGCACATCATTATAACATAATTAATTTTCTTAAACTGCAAATATTCACTTTTTATTAACAAGACAAGCACCTATTTATTATAAAGTATTAGCGTAACAAAAATAATATATTCGAGTAAACAGCTGCTTGTCATTTGACTCAATTTCGCAATTTTTCTTCTCGATCTGTGTTCTTTTTCATCACGGTCCGAGTTTTTACCGATTTAAACGTACAGAAACATTAGTTGTCACGAAATTGTTAACTAGGGATCGATAACGCTTGACGTCACACAAATCGGTAACTTGCCGATTTTGTTACAGGAACGAGATTTTTAATTTTTTAAATTGTTAACTTTAGTTAAAAAACTGCTTGTCAAAAAACAACATTAAACCACGATCCCATAATACGCATTAAACATACTGTATAGGGCTTTCAATCCCGAAGTGTTTTGGCAAATCCCGGGATTTCGATATTTGAAATTCGTGAAACCAGAAACCCAGAAACCAGAGTCATATTAAGACAACTCTTCTGACTTTTAAAAAATAATAAAATAAACTGGCCATTTCAGCCCTTGGAAGGAAGGGCTTTGGCCTAGCTTCTATTGATCAATTTTGTTGTACGTGTTATGAAATGTTTGATCACAATTGATAGAGAACTGGACCTACGTGTTTTATTGATGATTCACAAATGATAGAGAACTGGACCTAAGACTCCGAACGGCTTATGTTATGTCAAGAAGCTTAACATGGTAATTTTTACTCTCTGAGGTTTGCCATTGACTGCAGAGAGGTGACGACCGAACAGAAAATTAATTCAATTGAAAAAACTTTCTGCCTGAGCTGGAATTGAACCCGGGCTACCGCGGTTCTTTAGCTTAGAGGCCACGCACTTTACCCACTTGGCTACGGCCTTCTGACTTTTACTTTCTTTTTTTCTCTCTTGCCATCACAGAATTATACAGATGCTGAAATGGTACAAAACTTTAATTCGTCTTCTTGATCTTGATTAATTTGTAGTACGAACTATTTTCAGTAGAATTTATGGTTTTTGTTTTATTATAGTCTTTATTCTCAAAGGTCTGCCATGTTTCCATTGTACCTATTATATATAAATTTTAATCCGACGGTTAACATGGCTCATGCCCTTCAATTAGTGACCTATTTTATTAGTCTTGAGCCCAAAACGCGATATTTCTTTTACAACAATGGAAAATATTTTGATGTTCTTTTTTAATTTCGTTCTCATTTATGACTAAAACTAAAAGTAATCCTCCAAATTGTGTGGTCGCACTTTGTCTTCTCATCATCGGTGATTGGTAAAAACGGATGACACCTAAAAAATAAAAAAATGTTTGCGACTTTTTGCAAAATAGGATAAAAAATTAAATTTCAGAAAGAAGTGGTGCTATTTTTAGACGGACCGCCATAATTTTTTAAACCAAATCTTCGATAAATATTGTTATATTAAAAAATATTCTGCATTCAAAACTACTCGAAAATGCTATGATATATGATATTTTTTGTGAACATGCTAATTTTGTGTGATTTTTGCTATTCTAAAAAACATACCTGGTGATGCGTTTTTTTTTTTTTTGGCTGTGGGTTTTTGTTTGCGATGATTTGTTTGAGTTCGAGCGAACATTAAATTATTACAATCAGGGGCCGAATTACAGCATCCGCAATCGAGCAGAATTGTATAAGATTGATAGGCACTTGTCTCGTCGTGCCCATCGTAATTTTGTTCGATCACGGATGCTGTAATTCGGCCCCAGGACAAATTACTTAACACTCATAATTGAAAAAAAAAACAAATTTGAGGACAAATTGTCAATTTTGAGTAAAAAGAATTCGGACCAGTACCAAATACCTTGTAGTACAATATCAATATTTAGTACAGTACTATTTGGAGTTGATCTAAAGTGAACAGCTGTTTTGATGTCAATAGCTGTCAAAACTTCACGTACATAAAATATTAAATTTTTCGAATATTTTGCGCTGCCTGCCCACGCATGTTGTTTATTGGAACCAGTGGGGTGTATTTTCATTCATTGGTTCTTTGCGTAAATTTACGAAACGCATCTCACGCCTTTAGTGGAAATATGAATTAGCTCATATGAATTATCGTATCGGTAAAAAAATTATCGAAAATATGACTTTTTTAACAAATTAACCTGACGCCCCCCTCAATATATGCTCTTTAAAAACAACACGGCTCAAACTCTCCTTTCGGAGAGATTACGATTTCCAGTGCGCCACGATTTGACAATGCATTCAGAAAGGTCTTTAACAAAAAATAAGAAAGACCGAAGGAAAAATTGATTTGTTTTCAAGTTATCGATTTTTTAAGAAAATTTTTATATTTTTAGATGTTTTAAGGAAACTATCTATATTTTTCTAAGTGTATATCCGATATTGCTGATTAATGTGTTATTTGAAAGGTAATACATAAAGCTTTTATATCAATTTTAAATAAATCAAATCCGTTAAGTATTTTATAGCTATAGCTATAGCTATTTGTATGCAAAAGTAAAATATTTGCTTGTATAAAAGCGATATTTTCTGAAATATTACCGTTATTATTATAGATTATGAAAAGTAAATTATTGAAGCCTGAAAATTTATCTTTCGTTTAGTATATAGGGGAGAGTGGTACTAGTTGTCACAAAATTTAAATGAACCGCTGTAATTTCTATAATTCAAGCAATAATGACACTTTAAGATATTTAAACATAAATTTAATCTTTTATTCTTCAATTCTGATATGAATTACGTACATAATTAGACATTAAAATAAAAAATTTTCTTAAAAAAAGATTTAACTCGTCTGAGACAATCTACCCCACTCATGGGGTAAGTTGTCCCAACACGTAGTCCTCGTTGTCACACTACTTAATCGTCATCGCTGTCGTACTCCGATGCACAATTTAAGCAGCAATATATTAAATTTTCAGTTTTAATGCATTCATAATGTGCATAGCGCTTGCATTTTATGCATTGACGACAATTTTTATTAGATTTGACGCTCGACAGTGCTTGACAACATACCACACATATCGAATCCTCGTTATCTTCATCGCTACTAGTTGTTTTTGGCTTGACTCTGACGTTTCCTCGTTTAGTTACTTTTTTAGCTTCTTTTTTTGGCTGCTTACACTTTTGGAGTTTTTGTAAGCTATTTCTGACTGGAGTATCAGTCAAAACTGCACTACATCTTTTCCTTGGATTTTGATTTGACTTCCGTTGCTGAGCTTTAGGAAATGGTCGAAGAGTTTCAGGTGTTGGTTCGTCAACAATCAAACGAGGCGGTTCCAGTGTTTTTAAAAATTGGGAACTAGTTCCAGGAGTTGGAGATGGTGTTTTAGAAACTTGTTCTAAGCCTTTGTTAGTATTGTTTGAGTTCAGAGCATTGTCGTAGTTTTGAACGGACATTTGAAAGTTTTGCTGGTCATTTTTTGGTCTGTCAGTGACAAAAGATGGCGCAAAATCGATGTCCGTAAAAATCAGTCGATTTAAAGGAGAAATGCCTGTCGTTAAAAATCCTGACATTATGTTCTGAGAAGAGATAGCTGCTGGCAAACTGGTCTTAACAATAGCTGGTATGTCATAAATCGACATGGTTTTACCTGGATTATTTTTCATCCAATCATCACAAGCAATATTCACATATCGTTTTAAAGGACCGTAAACACTACGATCCAATGTTTGTAGCTTGTGGGAGCAGTGCGGAGGAAACGACAACACTACAACACCGTTTTCCTTGCAAAAGTCTAAGGTTTTGATTGATAAATGGGAATCATGGTTGTCCAATAAGAGCAGTATTGGGCGCTCAAGGTTACATCTAGTTTGCCGAACAAAATGTTCTATAAATATATAAAAACAGTCTTCATTCATCCAGCCCGAGGGATTAAAAACACCAACTGAACCAATTGGTCCATTAGAAACGAAATGATCTTTAAATTTTTTGCGCGGAAAAACAAAAAAAGGTGGAATTGAGTTTCCTGTAGCTGATACTGCAAGAGCTAAAGTAACAAGAGTGCCCCGCTCAGCCGAAGTAATAGCACCGACTTGCTTCATTCCTCTTCGAGCAACTATTCGTTGCGGCTTTTGCACAGTGGTAATACCTGTTTCGTCAACATTCCAAATATCGCTTTCAGTAAATTTGTACCGCTCAAGAACATTTGTCAAATTATTAAAAAACATATTAACGTTGTGCACGTTGAAACTTGTAGCTCGAGCAAGACTTGTTGCCTCTGGTTTTCTTACACTAAGCTCTTTATTTCGATCCATAAACCCTCTAAACCATTCTTTGCCAGCCATTTTATTTAAGGACCAAGTTTCTGGAAGTTTTCTGTTAAGAGCAACGGCATATTCAAAAGCAAACTTTCGGACCTCTACAGGACTCAAACCAAAATATATATCAGATGCCCTCTGCAAGTATTTTGACAGTTGCTCTTCTTGTTCCCTTGTAAAAATTTTTCGTGTTTTCACATATCCAACAGATAAGTTATCAGACTCATTTTGTTTTTTTTTTTGTGCAATAACGAGCGAGAGTTCGATAATTTATATTATAAATTTTAGCTACGCTGCGGATTGAAGCTCCTGGACACACTGCGTTTACAGCTTGCATCATGACTTCTGAAGATGTCTGACCTCGGTTTGTAAGTCGTTTGCGATTTCTCGGCATGTTTCCTAAAAAAAAAATATAAATCATACTATTCCTTAAGAATGATTTTATAAAAATATATGTTGTATGGGGTTAGTTGTCACAGTGACAAATAGCCCCACAACGGCTGAGACAACCTGTACCACTAGCAAAAAAAATTTCAATGATTTTCTTTAAATTTCTTTTTGAAGTTTTATCCAAAATAGCATAGATATTTATAAATTACGACAATAATTTTATTGGAAATTAATTAAGAGTTGAAAAATACTCACTCGTTTTTATTTAAACACAAATTTCAAATAAATACAAAAGTACACAAATTCAACGTAATTTCTTAAATCACTTATTATTTTGCAAAAAAAATACTAACGGAACTCAAACTTTCTTGGGATGGTAGAAATTGCTAAAGCTTAGAGATGGCATTCATATCCAACTCGATAACATGTTAAATCGGAAGATATCGGCGTTGTGACAACTAGTACTTGTGACAACGGGGACGACTCTCCCCTAATACATATGATTTATTTTATTTTTTATGTGTTTTTTTTATGATTAAATGATTTGCCCTTGTTTGTTTGCCCGGTAGTTGTTAATTCAAGCATATTTACCTTAGTTGTTTTGTATTCTTATTCCATATTTTCTTATATCACCATTACAATAAATAACTGTTCTTAATGCAACATTGTAGCTGTAATATTTATATGAAAGAATAGGATTTTCTAGCCAGCGAAAAAATTTTAAATTTTTAGTTGATCAGTTTTGGAGAATGCAATAGCAATTAGCAATTTTTAATAATTTTATGTAATATAGTGTAAATTTTAAAGAATATAAATACTAGGGCGGGTCGATTTAAAAATCGCACATTGCTCAGTGAAAATCGTATTCTAGGGATCAAAATAAGAATTATTCCTCTAAAACGAATTCTAATGCCCCAACTTTTGGCTTTTGTCCCGTAGGGTCAAATTTTTAAAAATCCCTCTATGACTCTTTTAGCGTGCCCCAATCGAGTTCAAATGTATGACCGACCCCCACTAACTTTGGAGGGTCGATCCACCCATGCCAGTGGCACACCCCCTGGAACACCCCTAAGGGGTTCCCAATACAAACATTTCAAAAAATCACCATTTTTGGCACTTTACATGAAAAAATCAGCGAAATGGGGTCGCCACGCGCATGGGTGGATTGGCCAAAGTTAAAGGGGGTCGGTCATACATTTGGACTCGATTGGGGTACTCTAAATGGGTCAAAGAGGGATTTTTCAAAATTTGACCCTACGGGACAAAAGTCAAAAGTTGGGGCATTAGAATTCGTTTTAGAGGTATAGTTCCTCGGGAAAAGTTTCTTATTTTGATCCCTAGAATACGATTTTCCCTTAGCATATTGTGTATTTTTAGAGGAAACACTTGTTAATTTTATGATTTGAAAAATATACATCACCTGATTAAACCAGATCGAAAAAACATTAAATTAGAAAATAACGATTACGGTATGATGATTTTTCTAATTAATTTCATAACCTTTGGTCCTCAATTAAAGATATTTGCTAAATTTTAAAATATTTCAACTACGTAATAAATTGATTTAATTAAAAACTTTATGATTTTTTTAGATTTCAGAAAAGTTCAACATTTATTTTGGAATGCAAACCAAAAATATTTAAAAATGTGAATAAATATTTAACTTTATTATAAACACAAAAATTTAAAAGTAAATAAGTTAAACAACACAAACAATATAAATTTATCTTTTAAAACAATTAAAAAAGACTTTTTATTCAAATAAATTAGTTAGCTGTTAGTAAAAAGTAAAAAAAAAATATAGTACAATAATAATACATACTTTTGCTACTTTCAAAATTCAATGAAAGTTGAACAGTAAGCAGAGTCTTTTAAGATCACAACCAAAACAAACTAAAAAATATCACTATGCGCCAAAATTAAAAAAATTTTCTGTGATCGGTATGTCACTATTTTTTCTTGTAGATTTCAGCCCCCTGAACATGAAAACTGCAATAAAAATTTTTCTATGTATACATAGGTTTTCCAGATATATATTTTTGCATTTTTGACCCGATTTTTTTGGATATAGCTCCATACGTTTTACCGTATCTTCAGTTTTAATTGACCGATTTGGTTATAGTAAATATCAAATTAAAGAAAAAATAAATTTACTTTAAAATGAATTCATCAATTTTGCTAATCTATTGAGTAGTTTCCGCACAATTGAAAGAATTATAAAATATAAATAATTTTTTTTTTGTGAAAAAAAATCGAAAAATTTTTAAAAAAATTATAAAAAAGAAAAGACACAGTTAATCATGTTATTCATAAAGATGGCCTTTTAAGGAAAATAATGAGCTACTGATGAAGAAAATTTATGGAAGAATAACGAAGTTAGAGACAAAGATATAAAAGTACCAAAAATTTAATTTTTTCCGTTTTTTTAATTTTATTTAAAATAATTTAGTTTTATTTTTTGTAAAATTAATGTTTAGGTCAACTTTTATTAAAGTAATAGTAAATGTATACTTAAAAAGTAATTTCGGCTTCTATTTTGTCTGTTATAATTTTCAGAATTTGTTTGTCTAATGAGAAGCCATACATAATCGCCCATCATGTTCTCGTTCCAGGATCCCTGATATCGTTGCTCCATTGATTTCATTTGTTGATGAAATCGTTCACTGTATTCGTCACTGACGTTACCAAGGTTTGGAGGGAAAAAATCCAAGTGGGAGTTTAAAAAGTGGATCTTCAATGACATATTTGCGCCTGTATTAAAAAAAACAAATAGAGGAAATAAATATAGGCATACCGATCACAAAAATGGTGGCGCATAGTGTATTCTTTCAAAATGTATTGAGATATTAAAAAGAAAAGGGTGATTTCGATAATAAAAAAACCATAGTTTACATTACAGTTGCATTTCTAGTTGCTAAAAATTTTTGTATTGTTTTGTAAATTAAATTCCTGGATTTAGGGTTTGGATCCCGGGATTTAGGGACTAGAAATTGGTTCGGATTCCCGGGGCTTCAGGATTCGGGATCCCGGGGTTGAAAGGTTTTTGTGACGTAAGCTGCGTATGTTTAATTCCTTACAATTTTGTTATTGCAAATTATGCTTCTGTAAACATACCGAAAATACATTATTTACATCGCCAATACGGCGTTCATTGAATGCCACTATTAAGCTTTAATTAATAAAATAATAATTAATAAAACATTAATGAAAGTAATAATAAAACAGATTTTATTACAGTTTAAAACAAAATCTCCGGCTTTCTCATTTCAACATTGGTTTGTTATTTTATAATTTTTTTGGTAAAAACCCTTGCTTACTCACTGAGTTTACCTCGGCAAAATCAGTAACGGACAGAAAGGGTTCGTTACTTGGTAAAAAATTGATTTTTTAAGTTTCTAATTAATACTCAGCACTCTAGTATTTTTTTTTCCCAGTGTATCAATCGCGGTTTTTCGTTCATGTTGATTTGTTGCGATAATCTTCTGATGCCCTCTGATGGATAAGAAAATAACAACAAAGACGACGACAACAACAACATACTGCATCGTGGGGTTGCATACCGCACGTCGACGTACCCCGGCACAAGTTCCACAGTGCACGATTCCAACAACGAGGGTATCAAATAATTGTGCAGATGCGCAACAAAAACAACAACAACAACACCAAAAACAAAATAGCCAACGATATCATTTTGATGGAATACTTAATTTTTGTTTCAAAAGTAAAATTAAATCGTAGGCTAGAGAGTGAGAGCGCGCACGAGCAGAGCGCACAGAGCGACGTAATGAGGCAATAATAAAAATAAATAGCAAAACGAAAAAAAAAACAAAACAAAACCATCCCCTCTCCGCGAAGCACAACGAAGGTCGGTCGAGAACAACCCGTTGACGACGCTTATCGCAGAACCCAGCCACACAGCCAGCTGACTAGATAGCAAAGTGAGAGAGAGACCGAGCAACGCCCCGGCACCGGCGCAACTGCGTTCCGAGCACTCGATATATAGCATGCTCTCCGCTACGCTGGTCGTACTCCGTACTACGGGACCACATAACGGTCTCGGTTGTATTCGATTCTCGGTGCACGCAATGTTCTAGTAGAGTTTTGGCCGTCGTGTGCTTACTGCTCGTCATTTTGTCTGTTAGTTGTTTGCTTTGTTTCCCCGTCAGCTTCATCGAATACTCTATACAAGGGCGCCGCTGGTAACGCCGTCGCAACTGAACTGAAATAGCAACAACAACAACACTAAAACAACACAAAATATAGTACATATTCGTTCGAAATACAGAAACCTAAAACTTTATTTAAACACAGACTACGACAAATTAAAATATGTAATAATAATTAAAAACAGCAACAACAAATCAAAGCATACGAAATACGTATTTTCTTAAGCACAAGCAAGCGCATTGCTAGACGCAAGTGAAAAAAGGCAACGCGGGGTGGTGAAAGCGGTATACAGCCAGCAGTGAGAAAAGTGCGAAGCTTGCAAAGCTTATCGTTGGAATACGCAGCTGATGCTTCTTGACCCGTCAACGTCGACGGGACAACAAGTTAAAAAATTTCATTAGCAATGGTAAGTAAGAAGATTGTTGGAGGTGTGAGGTGAAGGCGACGAGGTGGTGTAGTTGCAGGTTGTGTCGGAGGGGGTGGTTTGCGAAAGGGGAAGGTAGTAAAAATAGCCAAAAATGCATATTAAACAATTTAAAAGGCTTTTGAAAAGGAATCTTTCAGGACAATTTCTCTATAGAATAAGGATTTCTTGAGGATCAGACACTTGAAAATACACCTGCTTGCAGCAACATGAAAGCTTACAACATTACCTAGACATAAAACATTTTAGTCTTCAGTATTTCTTGCGAAGATTTGTGTAACTTTTTACAGGGTGCTTTCTTAAAATCAAAATTCGTATGGAGAATATATTTTGGGAGCCAACGTAGGTGCGATTTTATGGTACTCAGGCAAAAACTCTTTTCGAATCATTCAGGTACTCATCCAATACCTTGATATTTTGAATGGGTTCATGGGCGTACGCAGGGGGAAGGGGGAGATTTCCCCCCTAGGCAGTGAAATTTTTTAAATATCTTCATACTAAATAAAACAGCCTCAAGCTACAATTAAAAAATTTTACGGGAGAGTCAAAAAACTTTCTAAATTGTTATTGTAATTGTAAGTTGCGCTCAAACTTAGGGATTTTAGAACTTTTTTAATAAAAACGTCGTTTTTTGTTGTAGGAGTGTAAAATTTAGCAGGAACATGTATCTTGATAAGGTGCATCAACAATGAACCAATTATCAATATAAGAATTTATTGTAACTTAAGGCTTTTTTGATTTTATATAACGATATGTTCATTATATATGTTAATATATTTTGAAGAGAACTCAAAAATACTGCATTTAGGGTCAAGGCATATTAACCAGGTAGGCTCGATAGAAGAGACCTCTTAAAATTTGAAATACTGTTCCTCTTCACATTGTGGATTGAAATACTTGTCACAATCAGCTGTTTCACAAAATCAAGATCAGGGTGTCGTGCAGTATTTTGTTTGCTTAATGCCTTAGTTCAATACATTTGTTAATATGGGTTGCCGTGCATACTTCTTGTGTTTAAATTTAAATAGGGGTATTCACGACGCAGTGCACTTGCCAGTGTAGCTGAGGACTTGTGCAGTTAGGTTATCATGAACACCACTATCACTTTTTCAAAGCTGTCAATTTTTTCAACGTTCACAACTGCTGAAGTTCTACAGTTTAAGGCATAGTTCTTAAATGCTATAAAATCTTTAGAAGTAATATATAAAAAACAATTGAGATTTAATTGCTCACACAAAGGATATAAAAAAATACTCTTTTATCAAAGAGTCTCTCCATTGCAGTACCAAGCTCTGCAATGTTATTTTTGCTATTGTTGTTATTTTATGTTAATGTGATTTTTCAAATGCAGAATTAACTTTAGAATTAAGTACTTAAATAAGCGCCTTAAAATTGAAAAACAACCAAAAGCTTTAGAAAATAAAAATATATTAATTTTACAATATTAATAACATCTCACTTTCATTTCAAGGAAGTTCACTTAAAATAATTGCGAATATTATTTATTGGGGAGATCCCGATTATCGGGGCGCCAAGCTCTGAAAATGCCGTTTTGAAGTATTCCTTGCGAAAATAAGATTCACCGATGGAATTATCGATACATCGTTTTGTTATCGAGTTATTGACTTTTTAAGACATTTTTCTTTTTTATAAGATCCTTTAAGAAAACTGGCTATATTTTTCTTAATATATAACCAATATTGATGGTTATGCTTTATTGGTGCTATTTAGAGCTAATATAAGTTTTCAGAAAAATTTCAAATTAACCAAATCCTTAGACTTTTTTACATTTTATAGCTGTTTGTATGTAAGGCCTTTTCCACACTTGGTCAACGCAATTCCAACGAAACATCAACGCAACAAAGAAAAAGTTGAAAAGCAATGCAACTATAAACCGAATGCTTTCAGACTTGCTTCGAAAGTCATGCAACATATAATAATTATAATAATATAATAACTCATGTTTTTCGACTTCTTGAACTTACTTAATATTTAACACAGATGAATGAGCAACATCCTGCAAACTATTTCTTCTTTAGGATTCTTTTAATGAAAAAAATAACTAATTAAGTTATTCACCTTGATTAATACTGCACTACAAACAATTCACAAAACAAACAAACTGATGCAACAAGTCGCCGATGAAAATTGCGGAAAGCCGCGTTGCGTTGAACAGGTTGAGAACGTGTCGAGAACTTGTTGCGTGCAAGTTGCTTCATACCTTCAGATGAAGGTTTCGGTATAAATACACAGGCTAGCAACTTGAGATGGCGTTGCGTTGACCAAGTGTGGAAAAGGCCTAAAAGTAAAATATTTTCTTACATAAAACCGGTATTTTCTCAAAAACTACCGTTATTACTACTAATTATGGAGAGTAAATTATTGAAGTCTGAAAATTCATCTTTCATTTGGTGTATAAAATATATAATTTATTTATTCTCGGTTCAAATAATTTCATAGTTACAGATATATTTAA
This sequence comes from Dichetophora obliterata, assembly GCA_963920525.1. NCBI lineage: Eukaryota > Metazoa > Arthropoda > Insecta > Diptera > Sciomyzidae > Dichetophora > Dichetophora obliterata. The sequence continues at coordinate 197,903,079 of OY986438.1, read as the reverse complement.
GATTTAACTCGTACAAAAATAAGACAAGAAGAATCATGATTTCCCAATTTACGGAATGTTTATTTTAAAACATGTTAATTCTATTTTTATACCATATTTGGTGAGTTTATACTGTAAAAACACCTTTGATATTTGTTTATTTTTGTTTTTTAGTATGTAGAGTGAATTTAATCTATTATTTTGGGATACTTTGTCTTATATCTTGTGATATATATATAAAAAAATATATACATTTACATATCAACTGAAAGGTTTAATTATATGTTTGTTTTTTTTGTATTTTTCTGACAGATAATCTAATTCTCTTTCAAATAACGTGTCAATATTTAACATCGATTGGTTAGTGGCAAAGATATAGATGTTTTTTGAATAGATATTTTAGAAAAAAAAAATTAAAAAGCGATATATCGATAATTCCTTTCGTATATCTTAGTTTTCAATAAGTACTTTCAAACTGCATTTTCAAATCTTGGCGCCCCGGTATTCGGAATCGTTCCTATTGATTTCTTGCAACTACATATATGATACAAAATAGTAGTGTAGAAGTATGATACTTAAGTACTAAAGTATAACTACAATAGTACTACATCTAGCAACTATGGGTGTAAGCTCAATGTTTTTCGTTTGAAATGAATTTGACAGAATTGTAGGTATTGTCGGAAAGGAATCAAAACAAACACAATATAAGGGGGGTACTTTTTAAAGTCTCTCCGTATCGAGCCTACCTGGTTAATATGCCTTGATTTAAGGCATGGCAAAATTAGACAAGGTAGTGTTAGGGTGGAGAGCCGGTGACCGAAACTGTCAAAACAAAGTTGGCATTTCATACAAAATTTGCAACCAATGAGGATGCAGTATGAAAGCAAAAATTGGCAAAAATTGACAAAAATAAAAAAATGGCTGAGTTTGACAGTTATGGTCACCATGAAATAGAACACGTGCCGCCCGAACACTACCTTGTCTAGTTTTGCCATGATTCAAGGTATATTTATAAATAAAGCTGGACTAAACCATGCATGCATTTTTAAATGGTATGTTGTACCCATCGCAGTGATAAGTTACGATACCATTTCATTTACCTTTGTTTTACAGGCACTTTTCAATACGTATTCTTACACTCAAAAAATTTTGCGTGTAAATATTACTAAAAGTGCCTCTACACAATATGTTTCATACATATGACTCGTCAAAAATTACAAATAGTTTTTAGCTACAGATAGTGAGGAACATATGAAAATGTCGTTTGTATTTGCGTCTGTAAATTTTTGAATTAAAACAGTCTCTAATTTCGTATGTTTTTCCATCTGTACAAAATGTCAGTTTGATAAACTTTTTATGTGAAAATAGAAGAAAAGGCTAATTTTAAGATATTTATTCAATAAATTGATTTTTAATGAATTTATTCTTAGTTTGAATGACCAAAGGTGGACTCTTTAGAGCTTTACGGGTTACAAAAATTTCAAAAGCTGTATTTTATTTTCAAATGACGTGTCAGATAGTGTGGAGACAAAAGAAAAAACTGAATGACAAAAACTAAATTTTGACACACTGATGAAATTCGGTATGTAATTTTTTTGACATGTCATCTGTATGAAACATATAGTCTGGGGGCACCTTTATAATTGCGCATTCTACGAATTTTATTCGTATTTTATACGTGTAAATATTACTAATAATTGCGTCCATTCTACGAATTTTATTCGTAGTTTTCAGTCACAAATAGGATTCGTAGATTGGAAGTAGCTTGGTACTTCTTAAAAATATTTTATTCGTATTCGTACAAAAACAAATGTATATTGTACGAATACTTTCGTTACTTTTACTAGTAACGAAAAAAAAAAGTTGTTTCTGAGCTGGGTTTTGAACTACGGTTTTTTAGTTTACGGGCCACGTACTCTTTCAGTAGACTACGGCCTTGCAATTATACATTTCCTTATATTCGGTAATTGTTCAACAAACCAGGCTGAAAGATTTCGGTTGTACATTTTTTAAACTCAACTAATACTTCGTACATTCTACGAATAATGCGTACGGTCAACCTACGAATGAATTTTTGCTACTTATATTAATAAAAATTCGTAAATAGTACGAAGTCATTGGTAAATACTACGAATATAATAAAGAAAGTACGAAGTTATTCGTACGAGAAATTGAGGAATAATAAGGAATGATATCACTATTAGTCGAAGATCATTCTTCGGAGCAACAGATGGTAAGGGGCATTTAAGCCAATAACACTTTTGAACTTGGGCGATATGCAAATTTATGTTTTAAAGTAATTAAGCACAAAAAGAAAACAAAGTAAAATAAATTTAAAAAAATAAATGTTTTCCCAAAAGTCGGCTTAAAAAAATCGTTTTTCTGTCATAAAGATGATCCAGTTTGGAAAATTTTTCAATTTTTCGTAAACTTAATAAAATTGCTAACAATCTTGTAGCATTTAAATTTGAGGCAATTGCAGCGATCTAGGCAAGGGCAAAGCTTCTTATTCGGTCAAGTGAGTGAACGAAAAGAGTGAACGGTCAAGTGAAAGCGAAAAAAAATTTAGGTTATTCTGAATAGAGTAGGCTAGTTTTAGATCAAGCACTAACTTTTAAGAAAATCTGATGGCAAATTCTTCTTAAGAAAACGCCTTAGAATATCTTATGGTCATAAGTTTTTCTATGACTAAAATTTAAATAGGAAACTCGATTTGAAACTTTTATTTTATACTTCTTCAAATTCACGTTTTTTAACAGGCGTCCACCCATTTTGAGAATTTTCTGGATTTTTTCACGTCACGTGCTTATATTACATCCAGGATTTTGAATCAAGCCTTGCAAGAAGGTTCTGGAATATATTTAGAAAATGAATGGAGCCCAAAACCCATCTATACATGTACCTCTTTATATATTTATTCATACGTTTTGAATTAAAAAAAATAAATTTTTGAAATAATTCATATAATAGGCATGTTTCCAAACTCGATTTTAGTAACTTGCATACTGCTAGAACTGATGCATGTTGAAAAAAGAAATAAGTCAGTTGATGTCCATGCGGGCAACATTTCAAGAATAGCGACAACTCTAATTCTTAATTTTTTTCAGAATATATAGATTTTTACACCCTAAATCCAAATCTGATAAATTTCAGGCCGCTCGCAATTGGTTTATGAGTTCTAGGCCTCCAAAACTGAAAAAAATGGTCTAAAAATCTTGCTGGTTTTATTCATATTTAAAAAAAAAATATTGGGAAATGTTTGTATTATTATTCGAAAAGAGGAAAATTTGAGGGCTAAACAGTAATTAATGTGATTTTATTTAAGGCTTAAGGAGACCTCACATTATTTAATTTACGAAATTACTAAGAATATTTGTTGAGAAAAATTTTTTAAATTACTTGAAAAATAAAATTAAATTTGAAAATGGTTCAGGCATGATACGAGAAAGATTCTTATCCCATTTTCTTATGTGTAAAAGCGTGTGTCAACCGGCGTATCATGATAACAAAATTAGTACTAAAAATCTCAGGAAATAGAATTATATAGGTTACATTTTCTTTATGTGTATTCTAGACTCCTTTGTGCCTTTTCCCCCCTAGAACAAATCCTGCGGACGCCCTTGAATGGGTTTATGATCTAGTATATTATGCATTATATTGATTTGGATTTCAATTTATTTCAAGTTGAAAAACCTAAACATTTTTGGAATCCCACTCCTTTTGAAAAAAACTTGAAATAATTTTTAACAATAAGTTTACAGTACATAAAAAATTTTTACGGACGTATTAGAGTTATACTATTGTAAGACAATTATTCTATTCCAATCACAGTTTTTACCAATCCTGACAACGTACATCTTAATTAAAAAAAACAGTTTATACTGTGTTATACCGTGCGACAGCACTTTTCACCCACGAACTAATGCATATATCTACATACAGCTGCGGTCAAAATAATAGTAGCGCCCTTATATTCATACATGTTTGGAAAAATAATACTAGTATACGAATTACGGATCCGGTAAGTCCATTTTCATTCCTATATGTACTTTCAACACTCGTTCCAACTCCGTACTCAGTTTCCTCCTATATTGTAAAACTTTCAAGATACAGGGTGTTTTACGGTTTTGGTACGTGTTTAGTATTATTGATCTAGAATCTAAACTACTCACCATAAAATAAAAAATAATATTTTGTATTCTAGAAAAAATATCAGATTTTTCATAAGTATATCAATCGCTTTCGTGTCATGTGCTGTAGCGAAGAAAAAATTTTGAGATTATCCAAAAAAATATCTACAAATTTTCTATCTTTTGTTTTAGCGGAGCTGTTACTGTCCAAAGTGAGAATTTAAAAAAAATACTGTTGATTTAGTGTATTTTTACAGGAAAAAAAGACATTTTAAATTTGGACGATTACAGCTCCGCTAAAACAAAAGATACAAAATTTGTTGATATTTCGTTGAGTAATCACAAAATTTTAGCTCAGCTGCAGCACATGACACGAAAGTGGTTGATATATTGATGGAAAGGTTGATATTTTTTCTAAAATAAAAAATAATATTTTTCTAATATAAAATAAATAAGATAATAATAATAATAAATATCAACCTTATAGAATTACATCAACCACTTTCGTGTCATGTGCTGCAGCTGAGCTAAAATTTTGTGATTACTCAACGAAATATCAACAAATTTTGTATCTTTTGTATCTTAAAATACAAATTTTTGTATCTTAAAAAATAATATTTTTTATTTTATGGTGAGTAATTTAGATTCTAGATCAATAATACTAAACACGTACCAAAACCGTAAAACACCCTGTATCTTAAAAGTTTTACAATATAGGAGGAAACTGAGTACGGAGTTGGAACGAGTGTTGAAAGTACGTATAGGAATGAAAATGGACTTACCGGATCCGAAATTCGTATACTAGTATTATTTATCCAAACATGTATGAATATAAGGGCGCTACTATTATTTTGACCGCAACTGTATACCTACACTAGTGGATAAGAATAGTAAAAATGCGTTTTCACATTTTTTTTCTAAATTGCCAGGATTTTGTTAAGTATTTTGACAAGACAGCAACGCGCTTTAGAAAATTTATATAAATGGTTAAAACCATGGGCGTCGCCAAGGGGGGAAAGGAGGGTAGCTTTCCCCTATAGATGAAAAAATAAGATAAATGCAAAGCAACCAAAATTCTTCGTTCACTCACTTGACCGATAATTCTTAAACGTCGAAACTCGAGGGAATTCACTAATTCCATTTCAAGCAAAATGTGTTACTGGGTTCACATTAGAGTTGGGCGATTAGTATGGAAGGAAAAAAGTGTTAATGGGCGCTTCGCGTTTCTGATTCTTGGGATTGCACCAAGCAAAAAAGTCCACTAGACATACGTCTACGGTAAAAATCGAGCTTCCATATTTTGACTTGCAGTTTTTTCTCAGACTTTTGTCACGTTTTTTTTTTTTATATTTTGGCCTATAACAGCCAAACCATTGAGATCGAATTTCTCAATGGTCCAAAAAAAAAGTCCAAAAAATATCCAAAAAAACGTGACAAAAGTCTGAGAAAAAACTGCAAGTGAAAATCTGGAAGCTCGATTTTCACCGTAGACGTATGGTCTAGTGGACTTCTTTGCTCAGTACAATCCCAAGAATCAGAAACGCCAAGCGCCCATTTTGATGTTCAAATCGCCCCACCCTAGTTCACATTCCTCAAAATGGATATTAAAAAGCATTGCTGTCCACCGTGAATACCCCTTTCACATTGCAAAAGCTTTTAAATTCTTTAATGGGAACACTTATTTTTAGTAGTTTTTTTTTTAGTTCAGGGAAATACCGCCCAAAATAAAAAATGAAATAAAGCCCAAAACATGTTGGGCATAAAAAAATTACATAACGCCCAAAATAAAAAATGAAATAAAGCCCAAAAAAATTAAATAACGCCCAAACTGAAAATGAAATAAGACACAAAATATTTTGGGCTTACAAAAATGAAATAGCACCCAAAATCAAAAATAGAAAAAAGCTCAAAAAAATAATGAAATAACGCCCAAACCGAAAATAAAATAACACCCAAAATCTTTTCAGAAAAAATTGGGAACATTTTACCCGCTCCGCGAAATAACTCCCAGCGAAATAAGTCCTAACGAAATAACTTCTAATGAAAGAACTCTTAACAGTTAAGCATAAATATGATTTAATTCGGGGATAACTATCTCTAGGTTAATTTTATACCAAACGTATAAATCGGGAGATAAAAAGTGGTTTTGTTCACACTTTATCCCGGCTTTATGCTTAGAGCATAAATTCGCTCTCAGTTTATATCGATTTCCATTGGAATGTTAGAGTGATGCTCATTAATTAAAAAATGTGTGGGGATTTTTGGTTTATTTTTGCGAATTTGGGGGGTTGGAGTGAACACTAGGTAAAAACGGATCGCTGATTTTGCATCTGATGTCAGAATTTCAAAATTCTAAAATTTTTTTACACAGGGCTGCCAACTACAAATTTTTTAAGAATTTTAAACATGAAGAAACAGTATTGGGAGTTACTTCTTTCGAATCTGGTGTCAGAGTTTTAAAATTCAAGATGGCGGATAGAGTTGCCACCTAATTTCTTGTTTATTTATGCGAATTCAACTCTGGGAGAAACACTAGGTAAAATTGGGTCGCTGAATCCGAATCCGTTGTCAGAATTTCAAAACTCGAAAATTTTCCTACACATAGGGCTGCCACCTAAAAATGTTTTATTGTAAGAATTTTAAACATGAGGAAAGAGTATTGGGGTCGCTGATTTCGAATCTGAAGTCAGAATTTTGAATTTCAAGGTGGTGGATAGAGTTGCCACCTTAAAATTTTGTATTTATATAAATTCGGGACTGGCAAAAAAATGGTACCCTAACAATGGGCCGCTGAATACGAATCCATGGTCAGAATTTCAAAATTATAAAGTTTTGAAATAATAGGGTTGCCACCTAATAATATGTATTTTTAGAATTTTAAACATCATTTAACAGTGTTAGGTATTCACTGATTTCGAATCTGATGTCAAAATTTTAAAATTCAAGATGGTGGATAGGGTTGCCATTTTTTGTCTTTTTATGAATTCGGGACTGGCAAAAAAAATGGTACACCAAAAATGGGTCGCTGAATACAAATCCATAATCTGAATTTCAAAATTATAAAGTTTTGAAATAATAGGGTTGCCACCTTATAATATGTATAATATCCGTGGTCAGAATTTCAAAATTATAAAATTTTGAAATAATAGGGTTGCTTTTGCTTTTGAAAATACATAATATTAGGTGGCAGCCCTATTATTATAAAATTTTATCATTTTGAAATTCAGATGGATTCGGATTCAGCGACCCATTTTTGGCATACCATTTTTTTCCAGCCCCGAATTCATAAAAATACAAAAAATTAAGGTGGAAACCCTATCCTCAATTTTTAATTTTAAAATTCTGACTTCAGATTCGTAATCAGTGACTCCCTAACACTGTTAAATAATGTTTAAAATTCTCAAAAATACATATTATTAGGTGGCAACCCTATTATTTCAAAACTATAATTTTGAAATTCTGACCATGAATTCGTATTCAACGATCCATTTTTGATGTACCATTTTTTTTTTTGCCAGCCCCGAATTCATAAAAATGCGAAAAATTAAGTTGGCAACCCTATCCACCATTTCGAATTTTAAAATTCTGACTTCAGATTCGAAATCAGTGACTCTCTAACACTGTTAAATGATGTTTAAAATTCTAAAAAATACATATTATTAGGTGGCAACCCTATTATTTCAAAAATTTATCATTTTGAAATTCAAGCCACGGATTCGGATTCTGCGACCCATTTTTGGTATACCATTTTTTTGGCAGCCCCGAATTCGTAAAAATTTAAAAAATTAAGGTGGCAATCCTATCCACCATCTTGAATTTAAAAATTTTTGAGTTCAGATTCGAAATCAGTAACCCCCCCATGTTCCCTCATGTTCCCTCATGTTTAAAATTCTTAAAATAAAACATTTTAGGTGGCAGCCCTATGTGTAGTAAAATTTTCGAATTTTGAAATTCTGACAACGGATTCGGATTCAGTGACCCATTTTTACCCCTTAGTTCGCGCCAGCCCCGAATTCGTAAAAATAAAAAATTAAGGTGGCAACCTTATCCAACATCTTGAATTTTAAAATTCTGACACCAGATTCGAAATCAGTAACCCCCAATACTGTTTCCCTATTTTTAAAAAATCTATTTTCAATATTTTGACACCAAGTAAATAAAAAATATTAAAATGAGAGTGATGAGAGCGAATTAAAAATCTTAACTCACAAATTTTCACGAGTAAAATATTTCTGGGGTTAAGCTATCTCGCCACCATTTTTATCTCCAGCTTGAAGAGTTAAATGCTTAACTCACTGTGAACAAATGAAAAACTGGAAAAATCAAGGAATTAACTCGGGGATAAATTTATCTCTCTGTGAACAAAATGGCCTAAATTAAATAAGTCCTAACGTTGAAAGATGAAATAACTCCTAACTCCTGGTGAAATTAAAGATGAAAGACCTAGGGAAAAGATGAAATAAAACCCATCATTTAGGAGTATGTTAGTTATAAAATAAAACCTAAACGAAAATGATAAATTAAGTCCTAATTTTCAGAATATTAAAAAAACAATTGTGGTTCTTCTGGCCGCGATCACAAAGCGAGCAGGGAAGGCTCTAGACCCCGGAAAAAATGCACACAAAACGGAAAATTAAATAAGGGCCCAAATTTGATATCTTTTTTAATATGAAATATTGCTCCACCACATAAAATGATATTTGGCTGATAAAATGGTTTTCCCTTGTACGGAATTTTAAAACCACATTTCGTGTAAGGGCAAATCGTTGTATCATAAATAAAAAACCATTTGGGCTTTATACGGACATGCCCTTTTTCAGTACATCTTCTTCGTTTAGCAGCCTCAGGCGACTATAGGCACCGTAGGGGAAAATCGCCTCAATGGTCTGGCCATGATGAGTGTGCACAGAAAACTTATTTATGATAACTTGCAAGATTACTTTTTTGCGAGTTTTAGTTTTTGTACAGTCAAGAGCTCGTGGAGCTTTACACATTCCTCCTCCTTACCGTTCTTATTACAATCGCCGTAAGAAGAGGTAGTAAGACTACAAATAGTAACTACAGTAACTACAAATAAGTGTTAAGTGATCTTTCCCATTCTCCATAGATCAACTCCCCCCCCCCCCCTGGGTCATCGGCTGGCGACGCCCTTGGTTAAAACTTTTCAAGCATGTTAAAAATTTTCACCTTTTGCATTTGATACCCATAATGTGTGTCCCACTGCAATCACACAATAAATTGTCAATAAAAATAAATTTTCGATGTTAAAAATTTCCTTTCAAAATAATTTTTGCAATGCTCGTATTCTTGCAAATTCCCAACGAACTCTTTAGAAAATAAAATATATAAAGAAGTAAACATTGAAACTTCTGTCGGAAATTTTCAAGATTAACCGCTTTATTATGTATAACGAAAATGCACATCTACGAAAAGCGAGACACGAAAAGCAATAGAATTTTGTATATTATTTTTTATTGTTAGTTACTGGAAGGCTTGGTTGATTTGATCACACCATCACACCATCGCAAAGGCTTGGTTGATTTGATCACACTTTTTGGTATTAATTCTAGAACCCCATAGTGCGTTCTAGAGAAAATTAGAAAGCAAATTAAGTATTCTTCACCTCTACACCATTTCCAATTGTCTTTCAGAATGGATTAATTAAAATTCTGAGAACATCAAATGAAATTCAGAAAAGATCGATTGAAATTCTGAAATGATCAATTAAAATTTAGAAATTACATTCAAAACTCAGAATAGATCAATTGAAATTCAGAAATTTTATTTGAATGATAATGACAATGGTAATGGTAATAGCATTAATAATGGTAATTGTGATGGTAGTGGCGATAAAATTAAAAATTATATTGATTTTTCCGAATTTCAATTCATCTTTTCTAAATTTCAATTGACCTTTCCGGAATTTTAATTGACCTTTTCTGAATTTCAATTGATCTTTCAGGAATTGTAATTTATATTTTTTGAATTTCAATTGATTTTTTCTGAACTTTAACTGATCTATTCTGAATATCGATTGATCATTTCTGCATTTCAACACACCTATTTTAAATTTCCAATGGAATTCTGAGTCTCAATTGATATTTTTTGAATTGTAATTGATCTTTTCTGAATTTCAGTTGATCTTTTCTGAATTTCAATTGATCTACTCTGTCTGCATTGCAATTGGAAATGGTGTAGTTTGACATGAATATGGTTTACTTCGTGTGTGAAAATTTTTTTCGATAAATTTTGCACATATTATCTTGAATGGGCGGAGACCAGGGTCGGATCGTTTTTAAAAAACCATTATTTTTTCCTTTGTTTTTCTTGAGGAACAAGAAGATTAATGAACACTCAGTAGCTTAGTTCGCATTCTTGATTCAAATCTTATCTTGATTTCGCATTCACACTGTTTTTTCTAAAACTCCTCCATAGAAATTTATTCTTACTCAACACACGATCTATAATGAAAACTAATTACATTCTTCCCTGTTTCACAGAATCAATCGGAAAAAATACTTTTCGACAATCGCATCAAACGCAAGAATGTCCTGGCTTTAAACGAAAAGGTAGCTGCTATACGAGAATTTGAAAAGACACCCGTTTACAAGCATGTTGGACGCAGCTTTAATTGCAGTCCAGATCAAATCAAACGCATTATTCAACAAAAGGATGAGATACTGAAGGCGTGGGAACAACGTACGCGCCGCTGCAACGAGGTCAAGTCACTTGAAATGAAGTCTGTGCGTGTCTCAATGCTGGGTAAATCGGTGTACGAATGGATACGTCGCATGATGTACTACAAAGATTTTATAATCACCGATGGTCTTATACAAAAGATGGCACTGCAATTCAAGAGCGCGCTCGGTATACAAGTGTTCTTTCCGCATCAGGACTGGTGCGACAAATTTCGTCAAATGTACAAACTCAGCAGTAACGACACCAAAAAACTTAAGATTGCCTACACACAGGGTCACTCGGTGCAGATCAAGGATATAATAAGAGATATACTGGTGCCGGAACACGAACCCAATGAGGACTCGGCAACGAAATCACCTCGATATGGCACAGATAATGAGTCAAACGCATCAGTCAAGGAGGAAGAAGACGCCGACGTGGAGGACGAGGAAGCCCAGGTGGAGGAAAAATATGAACCACCACCGCAAAGATCAAAACGGCAGACGGCAAGAAAACGACCGAGCCAAACTAAAGTCAAGTCAACGCTACCGTCACCTGCGACTGCGTCTTCAAAACCTGCCTTAGCCAAACGACATCTTGTGGCAGTAAAGCTACCGCTGGGCACAGCACATGCCAATGGTGCCAAGCTGCCACAACAGGTACTTGTCGCTACGCCCATAACTGCTGGTGCTCATGGAACTGGTGCTACACCCATGACCATGACCATCATACCGTTGGCATCAGTGGCACAAAGTCTAAATAAAGCTCGGCCGCATTTGCCACACGACAAACCGATTGTACCACCACCAAAGCTAGAAATCAAACGTGAAATCGAAGAAGATGAGCCACTGGTGGCCATCAAGAAAGAATTCATCTCAGATGATGAAGAGGAGGATGCGTTAAGACAGAATGAAACACATGAGTCTACGAATCTTAATGAACAGGAAAAAGAAAATGCAACAGATAGTCGGATTGCGACAATGGTCAGCACAGAAATCGCCAGACCGGACAATGAACAGTCCGAGGAAGAGGACAATCTGGCCTTGGCTCAGCTGCAGAAGGGATTGACGTCAAGTAAATCACAGACCACCACCAGCAACACTAATTGCAATGACAGCAGTGACGCTGTCACACCCAATACTTGGCCTGCAGCACCCAATTCGCCCCATTCCTTACCCGCTATGCCACCCCTGACGCGTGCACCAACTACCATCAACTCAACATCATCAAATAAGCGACGCCATGCAAACTACGACCGCTCCCCACCATTGCCACCGATTACCAGCTGCGCCGAGGCACGCAAATACCTCAAGCTGCTGGAGGACTTTGCACTCGTCAAGGAAAACTTCAGACTCATCGGCCTAATCACGCGAGCTGACGAGGTGCTACGTGAGCTGGACGGCGATGATGATGTCGATGTAGTCTAACGTTAGGCAAAGATACTCACAGAGTCCGGGCAGAGGGTCTCCATCAAAATTGCTTGTTACAAAAAACGCCACAGGACATATTGCCTCTAGTTTGTATGTACATAGAAAATAACTCACTAGTTACTAGGTTGTAAGCAACACGCTACGCTGTAAAAAAATAGTACTACAAAAAATGAATACATTATTTAAAGTTATACTAAAAAGTAAGTTAATAACACGGAAGGGAATTTTTTTTTAAATTTTAATTTTTTAAGCAAATAAACCAAAAATATATGAACTGAAGAAGAATGCTTGATTCGCGGCTGTGTTTTCGTTTTCATCCCTTTGTAATAGTAATAGTAAGTTGAAGCTGTTGTAGCTTCAAAACCTCTATCAAGAAGTTTTTGGTTTCGCTCGTGTTTTGATGTTATACAACTCATGGATACCAATCATGTATTGTACTTTTGATGTTTTCTGCGCATGTCTGGCCTATCATCATCATCATCATCATCATAATCATCATCATCATCATCATCATCGTCATCGTAGTCGTCGTATTCACAGTGCTCGAAATACTAGGCACTACGCTGTAGATTATCTCGAATCTAAAGAAGTACTTGCTGGCAATTTTGCTATCTCGCTCTAACATTTGAGTTAGTAGTCATAGTTGTTGTTAATGGAAATTTTGTTTCTGACGCCGTTTTAAAGTATATTTATAGTAGCTACTTTTGGCCTATGTTGTGCTCTGACAACTGCTTGTTGGCAATCTCTCGTTGACGTCTACCCAAAGAATGCAATTTATTTATGCTTCAGAGAAAATGAATGTCAGGATATTGATGGTGAAATAATTTTGAGCTATCAAATTCAAAAATTTATCAAAAAAAAAAAAAAATAGTAAGGAACTATTTTCAACTTGACCGAATTTAGAATACCGCCACAGTCTATTCTGAATAATGCATGTTTTAAAAATATGATGATGTCACTTCGTACGGAGGATGGGCATGATTTTCCAGTTTTTCCAAAATTCACATGCAGCATACGTTTTAGATATCGAAGATTATGTATCTTATTATGTAATTACGTATCCTAATAATATCGAAGAATATGTAACGTATTGACTATACGCATATTTTTGAGGAATTTGTAAAGGCTTAGCTGCTTTGATGACGCCACTTTGTATAGGAGGTAGGCGGAGTTTTTAAACGATGTTGCAAAATTTCAAACTCTGAGTGAATTTTTAAATTCTAAGCATTTTAAATCCTTGAATTAATTTTTGTGTAATTTTATTTTGATAACCGTTTGAATAAAAGGCACTTTGTCTGGGAGGTAGGCGTGGTTTCAGATTAAATTTTTCTCTACTTCGAACTTGATTTGAGTTTTTTGAGTATGAGCATATATATCGATTTTCAGTACGAAAGCTTTAAAATTGCGGCTGTGATCGTGTCAACAGATGGACAGACAGACAGACATACTTTTTTATATCTACCACGTCTACTCAAGGGTCTCCCCGAAATAGCCACCAAATCAAATAATCCCCAAAAAAAAGTGCGGTCGGGGAAAGTCTTTTCTTTAACTCCGAATGTGATTCGAAATAAAATCTGTAGGTTTATTTTTTTATATAATTTTTTCAAGGAAAACGATATAAATGAACAATTAAATCAAAAAAATTGATTTAAACATTTTAGAAAAAAAGGTATATATATCTATAGTAATTAAACTAATTTTCTGTTTGTTTGTTTGTTTGGCCTTTATACAAATCTAAACGGCTCTACGGATTTCGCTCAAACTAGGTATACATATTAAGTGCATCCCAACTTAAAATGTTACATACTTAGTTTTTGCCACGCCCCCTCTGAAATTTTTCAACTAACGGTAATTTAGTTATTATATTACTTTTTAGTATCGGATTTTTTTGTGTATTTAATTTTGAAAAATTTCTGTTATTTTGACATCAAAAACACTCACATATCTCCAAAATTGGAGAAATTTTCAGTACAACGACTTTTTCATAAAACATCGTTACCTAAGAATGAGAAAAAACGACATGAAAATCAAAGTTTGGTCTTTCGATGCAAATGTCTCCGCTGTCCATTAATATTAAAATTTTCATTAAAATTTTTTTTGTTCAAAAGTTCAATAAAATCACTTTACAAAAATAGGTTGAACTCTACCATTAAGTCAGTGTAACTATGTTTTATAATTATGTCAAAAAAGGCCCAAAATATTGACTTTTTACTCAAAAAATGACTCAAAAATTGTTTTTGTTGTAAAAATGAAATCAATTAAAAACTGCACGCGTGGCTACCTTTCATATGACATAGCAATTATTTGCAAAAATTCTTCCAGCTAAGCGCTAAAACTATTTTACTGTTTTTGTCATCAAAATTTCTGATGACAAAAATTTGATTTTTTTCGCGAAATTTATTTTTTCTAAAATGTTGTTTTTATATTTTTTACAAAAAAGTTATGTCTCAAAAATAATTTATGTGAAAAAAATTACCCCAATATCTCTTTCCAATCAAAAGTTATGGCTAAAAATCTATTTTTTCATACCCGACTATTAATAAAACTGAGTTTTGTTTTAAAATTCTAAATATAAATTGAACGTCCCCATTTATCTCTAAGAAAGCAGTCTAGAGTAATTTATTCTAGAACATTTTATATTTATCTTCCTTATAGTAATCTACTTAGTTTTTGCCTCCACACCCGATGAAGCTGCTGATGCAGGCACAGTCGAAACCAAAGCAACAAGTTTTTCAACTTCATTTAATAGGTTTTTCAGTGTATCCGAATTTTTTCAAATTGGAATTGCAGAGGAAACTCTACATTTTGTTCTATCTTTTTGCAAACACAGAGAAAGAAATTGGTTATAAGAAAGCATGGTTATGAAGAAGAGCAAAATATATAATACAAAAATATAATCGTTGTAAAAAAAACTGATATTTTGAATATCTTTGACGTTTTCTTTTTAAATTGTTTATCTAGCTAAATAAGTGAGGGCAACTACCCCCTTGCCCACCGCTTGCTACGCCAATGGGTATCGGGTTTGAAATCAGCAACCGCTTATACTGCTACAACATTTACAAAGTGTATAAAGAAAAAACACATTTTTAGGGTCCACCCTAGTGTCAAAAAACTTTTTTAAATTCTTACATAAGATTTGAAATAAGCGTCCTCTTATACTGCCACCACATATACAAAGAGCATAAAACACAAAAAATATTTGTAGGGTAACAGGTTTGAAATCAGCAACCGCTTATACTGCTAGAACATTTTCAAAGTGTATAAAGAAAAAACACATTTTTAGGGTCCACCCTAGTGAACATTTTTTTAAAAATTCCAACATAAGATTCGAAATCAGCCATCAGCACGTCAGCAAAGAGTATACAACAAAACAAACACATATTTGGGGTCCACCCTAGTGGCAAAAAACTTTTTTGAAATTCTAACATCAGGAATTCTAAATAAGGGCAGGTCCTCATCTAGAGGCCCAAAAACACGGTGATGTTCTTGATTTTCTTTTCTCAGAGAAGAGAGTTAGTGAATACTTTGAGTTTTTGGCAGTTATGTATTGATTTTTAAAGTGTAAGAAAATATTATTTTTGGTGCATAAAAGTGAAATGAGAAGTGCCAAAACGCCGTCAAGCGTCACGTTGAAAAAAAGGAACCCAAACCGCCGTCATCGCGGTTCATGTCATCTGATATAAAAAAAAACACAAAATTTTATAAATTATATTATATTTAATGGAGCTAGAACCTATATCAATTAATAGTAGAAAATTACAAAAATGGCGTACATGTAAATTTTTAGTAGCGTTTTTTTCGCTCTTTAAAGTGCTCTAAAAAAAACAACAAAATTTATATTATCTGAATTTGGGTAAAAGCTCCAATAAAATTTATCGACTTTAAAATAAAAAAAAATCCTAGTCAATCTATAGAGTAGTTCTTGAGATATCGTGGAGGACAGTTTAAAAAACATGAATTCTCAGAAAACGCATTTTAAGATTTGGGTTAACGACTGTTTTTTAGAGTGCGTTTATGAAAATATGTGTTCCTTTCGTATGCGATAACTTTTTTATGGAATCAGTTATCAGAATCAGAACGCAGCCACTTGCGTTAGATTTTTTCATCTGCCAATATTTCTGTGATCGCAAGGAATAATGACTAAGCTCAAATTATCGTAAAAAACGATATTTTTATTGTACCAACTCCGATCTTATTCCTGAAATATATGAACGTACGGCAATTGGTGCAGAATTAAATCGTTATCTATTCTGTGCAAACAACTTTTTTCCAGCATTATATCAAAGATTGGCAATGAAGAAAATGCCATAGCGCTTTTTTACGATATTTTCAGTTTAGTCATTATTCCATGGTACAATTACTGACAAGGTAGTAGCGTAGACTAGCTTTTTTCTCACGAGCGGCCATGGGTAGTCAAGAATATTATATATTATCAAGATTCCGCCTTGCGCATGTCCACTCTCTTTGTGAGCACGTACATATGACGTCAGAAGTGCAAGAGAAAAGAGAGTCAAACTGAGTGAAAAAAACGTAGTAAAAAATTGTTAATAGGGGTTATCGATTTAAAAATCTCCACATTTTTTTATAAAATCTTGGTTTTTTAAAAGAAATAATTTTAAATCGAAAAACAACGCTTGAACAGAAAAAAATTTAATATTTTTCATTACTATCTTTGATAAAAATTTTATATCTTATTGGGGTGTTGACTTCCGTGTTGACTTCTGCACAAAAAATAGCTATGTTGCTCGATTTATTTTGAGAGCAGTTTGACTGCTTCTTTGTGTGTATTTCGTTTGTTTCCTAATTAGCCAATCAGATTCATTTGCTTAGTTTCGTTTGTTGTTTATGTGATTTTTTTGTTTGAATGTATTTTCACTTATGACGTAGACCTGCGCAGTAGATTGCCATTTCTGCGTACTTAAGGCGTGATCTTCTTTATATTGTTCTTGATGGGTAGTTGTTAAAATTAGCTGTTCATGAAATTAATCAAAGAAATGTGAAAAAATAAGCAACGACTTAAACATAACTAGCAAACTAAAAACATTCCAAAAACTTCGCGAACAAATTTAATGAATCAAAGAAAAGTTTAAAATAAGCACATATCTAGTCAACAGCAGCAAACTACAACACCTTTAGCTGTTTTTGACCATGGTATAAGGATAGAGGTAGCTGCAGCGCTGACTGTGCTCTCTTTCCATCTGCCATGTCTGTCAAATTTAGCTGTGTGGCGAATGGAAACAAGAGAAAAAAATAAAAATTTTTGCTTCGTTTTGACATTTCCGGCAGTATGCTCTCATCTGGTGCATCTACCTGTATTCTTCTACTATGGTTTTTGACAACTACCAAACGCCAAAAAACTGTCACGGCTACCTTGTCAAATAATGATGCCATACAAGGAATACTGTGTGATCCATTGTTACCAACTCCCAAAACTATTTATCACTAAGGCTTTAGTTAAAAACCCCTAAAATCGCTACAGTTACTTAGTAATCCCTCCAAAAAAAAATCAATTAACATTTTGTTATAACAATGATTTAATATTTACAAAAAAAAAATCGCTTTTATTCGCTTTTTATTCGAAACAGGTGAACGCGGTTTTAAATTTTTGTTATAAAAATCAAACACTTGAGTTGTCAAACCATACAAAATCACCTTTTTTGTCTCATTCACAAATTTTACATCTTTAAGCTTAGTATGCTGTAGAAGCGAAAAGAAATCTTCCGTAAGAAATGAATTGCGTTGTTGACAGCAAAAAGATAGCAAAATTTTTTTCGTTGGTTAGTACGCTGTTGAGCCGAAAAATTTGTTCAATGCAGCCAAGTTCACAACCATGATTGGAGAGTTAAAATGTTAAATTTCGCTGTTAAAGTTGAGTCTGCACCAAAATTTCGGTGTAAAATTAAATGCCTAAAATTAAATACTGAACACGATCCTGGAGAACCTGGAGTAATAAATGCTCATTGCTTTCGTGACTCTAGTAACTAATATCCTTATTCCTTATCTCCTTATCTTCACTTTTATTTTTTATAATTGTAATTATAATTTTGTTTTTACCTCCTTATATATTACTGCAGCGAAGAAAACTAACTTCATCATTGAGCACGCGTTAAATTTTAATTTATTATTGCACTTACTCTTTAAACATGATAAGTTCTCTTAGTAATGTGAATCCCCGTTCCAAAGATAACACCTACAATATGATAAGAATACTCTCTAAACAAAGAACTGGGTTAAAAGTTTGTCACTTTAATGCGCAAAGCTTAATTAATAAGATGGATGAAATGCGATATATTTTTGAAGACTCAGGTATGGATGTAATTTGTGTTAGTGAAACATGGTTTAATAATGATATGTCTGATGCTTTGCTCAGTTTAAATGGTTACAGAATATTTCGTGCTGATAGGGTTAGTCACGCAGGCGGCGTTGCAATATATGTGAAAGAAAATGTTACGTGTAAAATACTCTGTAAGTCGTCACCTGATAGTGTTATTGAATATATATTTGTTGTAGTGTCAAATACAAATCAAAGTTTGCTTCTCGGTTGTGTTTATCGTCCAAACCGTTTAGTTGATTTTTCACCTTTTCTAAGCACATTAGAAAATATTGCACTATATTTCACTGAAATCATTATAGCTGGGGATTTTAATAGTAACCTCCTTGTAGAAAATAGTCTACTGCGAGACATGGATAGCTTAGGCCTTTTTTCTGTTAACATTAGTATGCCAACTCACTATACAAGAACAACTAATACTGTCCTGGATTTGTTTTTTGTAAGTGACAAGACTAGAATCCTTCTGTACGATCAATTATCTGCATCTAATTTTTCTAAACATGACCTTATTTTCCTTGCTTATGACTTCCAACTAAATTATACTGCAAACTGCTTCAGTTATCGTGACTTTAAAAATTTGGACTACGCTCGACTGGAAACTGCAGTAGCTAATATAAACTGGGAACAAGTTTTTTATATTGACTCTGTTGATGATCAGGTTGAATTTTTTCAGGGCAATGTCAATCATCTGTTTAACGAGTTTGTCCCTATAAAGCAAAAAACCACTATTCTTAAGCAACGTCCTTGGTTCAACAGAACTATTAAAAATAGTATTTTGCTGCGCAATATTGCATATAATCGCTGGAAACGCTTCAAGACTCCAGAATTATATGAACAGTTTAAAATATTACGTTCGACAGTGGTGAAAGAGGTAAAAACTGCAAAGAGTAGTTATTATAGGGATAAGTTTAGTTATGTGGTGAATAGTAAGCAGAAGTGGCGCGAGATACGCAATATAGGCCTTTGTAGAAAATCATTTGAATCTTGTGATAATGTGGACGTTGACGATTTAAATAACAAATTTGTTAATATTCCTATGCCTTCGGTCAGTCAAAATGTGTACCAGACTAATAACAACTCTTTTAATGCCGACACTTGCTTCAGCTTCAATTGTGTCTGGCAGGCTGATGCACTCAAAAGTATTTTATCAATCAAATCTAACGCTATAGGGTTTGATGATATTAGTCCAATTTTCCTGAAAATTTTGCTTCCGAAGATCCTTCCTTATCTCACTCACATTTTTAACACGGTGCTCACTAAGTCAACTTACCCGATACAATGGAAGAAAGCTAAAATTATACCAGTACCAAAGGCTCACAATGAGTACCGCCCGATAGCTATACTTTCATTCGTATCCAAAGCGTTGGAATTGTTACTTAGTCAACAAATTAACTCACACTTGCGCAGAAATCGTTATATAACTGAAAGGCAATCAGGCTTTAGAGCCAAACATAGTTGTATCACTGCTCTAATTGATGTAACTGAAGACTTGCGTACTAGCATAGATGACAATGAAGTTGGGTTCTTAGTTCTATTAGACCACTCTAAGGCTTTCGATACAGTCGACCATAATATTTTACAGACTAAACTTATTAAATTATTTAATTTTTCGCCATCTGCCGTGGATCTTATTGCGTCATATCTCTCTGATAGGTCGCAAGCTGTTTTCGCCAATAACGTTTCGTCAGTCTTTCTACCCATTACAAGAGGTGTTCCTCAAGGTTCTGTTCTGGGTCCTCTCTTTTTTTCACTGTACATAAATGACCTACCTAGTGTTTTGGAAAACTGTAAGATCCATATGTACGCAGATGATGTTCAGTTGTACGTTAACTGTAAGCGTGAGAGCATCTATAGCTGTATCAACAATCTAAATAGTATTCTTGAAAAAATTGGTGATTGGGCAGTAAAAAACGGACTAAGCCTAAATCCAACAAAGTCAAAATGTTTGGTAATTTCGAAGAAAATCATTGACGTTTCCACTGCTCCTCACCTATCAATAAATGGAAGCAACATTGAATACGTAGACTCTGCAAAAAATCTAGGCGTCACCTTCAACAGAACGTTAACTTGGAATAACCACATAAGTAATACGGTTGGGAAAGTCTACAGCATGCTTCGGGTTCTTTGGACTACGCAGTATTTTACACCTCTTAATATACGAATGCTACTTGCTAAAGCATATCTAATACCAACAATGCTATATGGCTGCGAAATTTTTGCAAACTGTGACAGTCTAAGTAAAAATAAATTAAACGTCCTTTTTAATAATATTGCTCGTTATGTGTTTGGACTGAAAAGAAGAGACCATGTTTCCCAGTATGCTAAAAGAATCCATGGCTTAACTTTTGATAATCTTCTGAACTATCGTACGCTTTTATTGTTGCATAAGATTGTATGTAATTCAGAACCCAGTTATTTGTTTTCGAGATTAAACTTTTCTAGATCTAGTCGTACTAATATGATTAATTGTTTACGTGTCTCATGTTTAACGTCTGAGAGGCAGTTTTTTGTACATTCTGTTCGTCTTTGGAACGCACTTCCTAATAGTTTAAGATCGTGTGATAACGCTGTGCAATTTAAAAAAAAACTAGCTTTACTCTTTTCTTCGCTGTAATATTAAGTAGTCAAATATGTCAAATAAATAAAATGTTTAAAGGATGGATGCTTAATGAATGTTATATTTATATTTTTATTTATTTTTTTTTATACTTCACAAAAGCTAACACACTTAATTTTTATGTTTTGAAATTGTTTATTTAAAGTTTTGAAAATGTTTAATTTTACTGTTTAGTTCGTTTCAACTCTCATTATCATGTAACTTAAACTTAGATTTTAATATTTTATGCAATACTATATATTATAAGTCAAATATTTAATCGTTGTTTACGCTACATGCTGCCGGTACTGCTAATAAGGTTATTAAACTTTGTTGTGCCGGTTTTCAAATAAAATAAATAAATAAAAAAATAAATGTTCGTTCCTACAGCATACTAAGCTTTAAGCTTAAGCTAAAAAGGTAAAAAATTGAGGAGATGCATAGCAAAATCGGAATGAATTCAAAAACTTCGTAGTAAATTGAATTGAAATCCAATGCGTAAGAATATCAAAAAGTCTATAAAAAAACTCTTAAAAATATAAAACCCCTAAAAAATCCCATTCCACTTTTTTCCCCCTAAATTTAGGGGGAAACCCCTAAGTTAGAAACACTGTTGTGATCACAGATATTTTAAAGGAAAGTTTCAGTGAGAGAGATAGAGAGGATTTGTTCTAATTCATATGGAAATGGAATTGCCAGACAAAAAACCCCAAGTGAGGTGATTTCGTTCGTTTTACAAAATAAGGCCGTTAATATTTTATTTTAAAAATACGTGTAATTAAATTGTCCATAATCTCAGTGATACATTGCATATTGGATTTTTTTTTATCAACAAAAAAGTAACTACATTCTGAGTAAAAATGAAAAAAATATTTTTAAACGCCGCCATTTTGTTATTTTTTAATCAATTTCATTAAAAGTGGTCTATTACATAAACACAATCACACTAAACAGGAAAATCTTTTTTTCAGATGATTTTTGCAACCTGTGGAAAGGTCGCCAGCTTGGTTCATGTTTTTCGCATTGGTCCACATCGCCCCGTGTCCCCTGCATCAGGATATTTCATTTCATTTTATTTATTGAGACTTCAAAATTTTGTTACAGTTACATTGCATCGTGTTTCACAAGTTAAATTATCTTTTATACCAGTGTCGGGCAGCTTTGCACACCTTTACTTTCTCATCTTGAGTATGTATTAATGAGCGCTTTAAAGCTCACACTGAAAACAAAGCAGTGCTAAAGCTCATTTTGCAGAAATCTTACTGGGTATTGTGGGATATATTTTTGCTCGAATTTGTATTGCGATATTAAATAAATAAGTAGTGGATGGAATGTCAAAAGAAAACAGGCCAACAGACCATTGGCGTCGGAAGCGGATGGGCAAGGAGGGCAGTTGCCCCCCACTTTTTTAGCCAGATAAACACTTTAAAATGAAAACTTCAAAAGTTATTCAAAATATCAGTTTTTTTTACAACGATAATATTTTTGTATTATATATTTTCCTCTTCTTTCTCTCTTCTTCATAAGCATGCTTGGGGATAGCCATTTTCTTTCTCTGTGTTTGCAAAAAGATAGAACAAAATGTAGAGTTTCTACTGCAAACCCACCACTTCAGATTAAAAGCACCCTTAAGTATATAGCTTAATGCTTGTTAATTTTGCAACTCTGGTAAGAAAAAATTTGACATGTTCTTAGGGGCTTTCCATATTGGACGACATGTTGTACGATAAGTTAGATGGAAAACTAATGGGACTATTTGATTGAGCGTTCGAACGATCTAACTTGTAAAGCAACATCATTAATTGCAAGCTCTTAAGCAGAACACATCCGGTTAATAGCTAAGCAACTTTTAGATGCCCTAACAATTGAGCAGTAATTTTACATAGTTGTACAATATTGCACAATCGGCAGAAAAAAAACAAAAATTTCGACTATCGTTTTAGCTTACGCATGGTACTACATGTTGTACAATCTGCCATGTTGGTCCAATGTTTTGGACCATGCGAAAGCCCCTACTGTGAATTAGCTGATGAAAATCCACCTCGACGCTTTGAAGAAACAGCAAATCCGGTTCCTTCAGTACAGTTGCCATTATATGATCGGCTACGAAAAGATTATTTCGAAATTTTAGATCTTCTCTCAAATGAGATAACGGCTAGATTCGATCAAACAGGTTGATATTTTACTTTTTTTTTATTTTTGCAAGTTTACACCAGCTTCACTCAACCGACTCACTTTGATTTAACATTCGATGAGTCGGTTGAGTGAAGCTAGTGGAATCGTTGGAAAATATTGTAGTCGAAGCCTTCAACGGAAAAGTGCCTTCTGAACAAAATCTAAAATCAAAACTTGATCTTTGTGCAGATGACTTTTTTGCAGATGAAATTGCTGAAGCAATTGCCTGGCCAAACACCTTGTAATTGTAGTGGCATTGTATCCCAATTTGAGAAAAATTCGGTTACTGTAAAAAAACTATTAAATGAAGTTGAAAAACTTATTGCTTTGCTTTTGACTGTGACTGCATCAGCAGCTTCATCTGAGCGTTCTTTAAGTGCACTAAGACGACTTAAAACGTATCTTCGAGCAACTATGACACAGAAACGACTCACTCATGCGGCACTTATACACATTCACAGAGATAAAACCGAAGAATTGAATTCGATGGAGGTGGTGAAAGAGTTTGTTTCTCGCAAAGACAGAAAGAAACATTTTGGAATAATTTAAATTGATAGAACTTTTTGTACCTTATTGCATTTAAACCATGTAAAGATATACCTAGTCTTGCATTATAAAAGCAACCATTATTTCTTATATTTTCATATTACCATATGAAAGATCCTTTAAGGAATCATCTCTAATATTGAAATTGGAAGAACTTTAAAAAATAATGAAATTTTAATATTTTTTATATATTTTTATATTTTTTTTATTTTAAACTAAAATAGAATATTTGTTTATTCACATTCATGTTTCTTTGAAGAAATTTTGGTGAACTTTTTTTTGCACCACCATTTGTACTGCCCCCCCCCCCCCCCCCCAGATTAAATAAGCTTCCGACGCGCTTGCAACAGACTGATAATGTGAAATACAGATAAGCAGATGAAAATGTAAAAAGGCAGGCTGATAGTTAAAAACAACTATGTTTTTTATTGTGCTTATGTTGCTTATTGTGTTTTGCCAAGGCCAAACTGACAGCGTAAGATGCTTTCATTATACGTACTTGGAACTGATCACTATATCATATGATATGTGGACATGCCGCTTTTATAAAATTAATTAATTTCTCCATCGCATGCCCACAATTACCTTATATAGGCCATGCAATTTGTCGTTATGCCTTGTAATGCAAAATGTTTTTATTTTACCTCTTTGATGCCGCGCCATGCCGTTAATTTCTAAAAATAAAAAATTTTGTTCATACATACTTCCAAAAATTTTGCATACTTACAATTTTATACAGTGTAATCTTACGTTATATCTGTGTCGATGCGCAATAACAGCTTAAGTCTTATTTCAAAGTTTCCAGAAATCTTGCTTCAAAGTTTTCAATCGCCATATAAGTAATATGAAAGGGTCTTTTGTTTTTGCGTCATATCTTTGGCAAAGGTTATGCTAGAAGTTCTAGATTTTGTGTGTTCATAATGATATTTACGTGGAACACAACTATATCAAGAACTCAGTTCTGTCTTAAATTAACTTAAGCTATTATTGCTTATCAACACAGATATAATATAATATATTCAAGGAACACGCAAGCGCAGATCTTACCTGCTTGACATTCGCTTGAATACTGAAGTAGTGATGGGAACTATCGAATTAAAATATTCTAATTATTCGATAGTTCAAAATCATTCATTCATTCGATAGTTTTTTCATTTGCACTTCGTTTGCAAATCATGAATCACGAGTACTGAAAATTAAACTGAAAAAGTACGTTTAACAACACTGCTTGATTTGTGTTTAAATGGAAATTATAAAGAAATCACACCAGTTAATAGCTATTTAGAGGTTTCTTAAGTCGAATGAATGAATACTTAAATTGATAGCAAAAATCATTTGATCTTTATACTAGCTACTATTTTTATAATTCGAATGAATGAATAATTTGTTCGATAGTAAAAATCGTACGATGGTTTTTGTTACTAGTTACTAATTTTTTGAAGTGTGCGAAATGAACGAAATATTCGAACGAATTGTTCGATAGTTGAAATAATTCGATAGTAAACACGCGATAGTTGAAATCATTCGATAGTGCTATCACTATAATAAAGCTTTGATCGTTCTGAAGGTGAGATGAATACATATTTTACTGCATAAACACAATCTCAAGTGTACAAAGCTGCCCGACACTGTTCTATATACTACAATATAAAAGGAGACTCACGAAATTCGATCCAGAATAAGCTCGGTAACCGCTGAACCGATTTTGATAATTCTTTTTTTATTAGATTCCTATTATGATATAGATTGTCATAGCTTACCAAGTTTTTCGAAAAATGTATTCTTTAATCATTACAAAATCACGCATTTTATTTGATGCCTACATTCAACCAGCAGCGCAACATAACAGCAAACAAAGCTTTTCTTTCTTTGTCGCGAGAGCTTCTCTCAATATAGCACGGTAGCCATGTTGTGTTGTTGCTTTCAGTGCGATTCTTGCTTTCATACAGTGTTAATTAATTTTCTATGGTGCATGTCACACACAGCGAACACGGACAAATTTGTTGTTGTTTTCGCGGGTAAAAGAAGCTCTCTCAATTTCCAGTTTCTTATTTTACCCGCGAAAACAACAACAAATTTGTCCGTGTCCGCGCTAGTGTGAGATGCCCCTTTGCAAATATTTTGAGGAGAGTTGCCAGAATTTAGTTATAAGCATGAATTATGTTTTGCAGCCTTGCCAGCCAGATTTCCCTTACTTGAGATTGTGTTAGTCTATCTATACGAATATATAAAAGCGTTGTGACACTGCACGAATCTTTGACAATTACGCAAGAACCACTGAACCGATTAACACGATATAGGTATCAAACGATTTTTTATTTCAACTAAATCGTAATATGCCACGTTAGATTTGCCACGTCTACTTTTCATGCCAAATTTTTGCAAAAAAGATTTCAGACGATTTCGGTCGTATGAGACTAGAATTTGGTAGTCTACGTTGTATGGTTATTTTTGCTAACTTTACTAAAAATAAGCATGGCCCACTTTAGTTAAGTCCATTTTTCGGGGGATAAACTTGGAGTAAAGCAAAGCGCACCAGGTTTAAGCTAAATTGGGCTGAAATTAAGGCAGTATATTTGTTTTGAGTATGAGATGGTTTTTGTGAAAAAATTTTGCAACACCCCCATTACCGCCCACAATTAAATGAAAATGGTATATTTCGAACGGTTTTGGTCATATTAGACTAAAATTTGATAGTTTAGTTCATAAGGTTATTTTCGGCAAATGTACTAAAAATGGCGAATATATAAAAATTTTTTCCGAACAGCATGAAAATTCGTATATAGCAGTAAGGTAGTTTGCGGCAGGACAACGTCTGCTGGAGAATACAATACATCAATAAGAATGCTGTATATATCAAAAAAATTCTGATCATCATGCAATGATGTTTCAAACGAAAACGTCTAGCATGTGTTTTGTTCGAAGGTCAATTTACACTTTTACAAATTCACGAAACGATCATAAAAAATTCATTGAATTGGTTCAGGACAACGTTTACTATAACTATAACGTTAACCATGAGTATATAGGTATAAGGAAATAGATTAAAACCTAGATTTATGTATTAAACATTGTAATAGTTTGAAATATTTGAAAAATAATTTCACAGAATTTTTTTTGACTATATTTGAAAATGTTTTTCACAGAAATTAATTTTTAAGTTGAAGAACATTATAAAAAATGTAGCAACAACATTTTAAGCAACTTAATTCTCATCAAAAAATCATAGGGGGGATAGGTGGACCCATGGCAGAATAACCAGGTAGGCTCACTGGAAACATGCTCTCTACGACAAATAAAACAATAACAAATGCGTAGCTATAATGTCAAAATATATTTTGTCAATTCAAAGCAGCCGTACATAGCGACACAAACAAATTGGTTATTGAACATTCTAACTAGTAGTCAAATGAAAATTTTATTAAAAGTTAATTTTGATTTGCTTTGTTTACAGCCAAAATACAATTAATTCTGTATTATAACTATAAACACAGCTCATTTTATTAAATTTGTAATGATTTTAATAAAAAATTTTTATATTTTCACACAAAAAATCTGGGTACTCGCTTTATTTATACGGTTACGAGTAAATTATACATCCATATGGCTGAACGAATAAAAATAAATTGTCAATAGTGACATTAAAGCTACGCCAATGTTTTGTTCTCTCGTTTTTTGCTCTCCGAATTGCATCTACCTGGTTATTCTGCCATGGGTGGACCATGATTTTTAATGATAGAAACTGTTTATGTGTCAAAATTGAGCAATTTTTGCAGATAAATGATGTTATATGAAAGAGTAGCGAAAATGAAAATTAAAAAAAAAAAGTAGAACAAAAACAACTCTTTGCCTATCTTTGAGTACAAGTCGGATATTAAGAGGTTTTTTGGAAACAATATAAAACATTGCATTGGTAAGGTAACGGTTAACCTATTTTCATTTTCCCAATTTACTTAATTGAATTTTCAAACAAAGAAAATTTGATGAAAATCGATTTGAAAATGGCGGAAATGTTTGCTTGCTAAATCAAAATTTGAAATTTCTATCGTTTTTTTTTTTTCATTCTGAGGCTTAAGAAAATAGTTAAACTGAGAAAATCTATAGTTTTTGAGATATCGCAATAATTTTGATGTCATAATAACAGGTTTTTTTTAAACATACCTAATATCCGTACAAAATATTTCCGAAAAAGCTTTCCATTTACCGTTATTTTTATTAATCAATGACTTTCCATAAAAAAATGCATTGTTATGTATTGAGAAAGTCCATAGTTTTTGAGATAAGATAAAAGAATATATTTATTTTCAGAATCTATGTTAAAAAATTACATTTTTGGTTACAAATTTTAAAAATGTTTTACTCTAATTTTCTTATAACCCTGTTATGTTGGAATTTTACAAAAGTAAAAAAAAGCCAGGAAAATTTATTTCATCATAACAAATACCGTTTAAATAAGTTATTCAAACCAAATACAGTAATTTTTTAATATTTATACCATGTTTACATAATTTTTAAATATTGCATTTGATTTCATACAACTAAATGCTTAAAAATATGATTTAAAACTTTTACATGGTATTTAATATTTTTATCGCAGGCGAGGCAGCGGGCATTTGCTAGTAGACTATAATGTTTTATCTAAAGTGAGTTGGCAATAATATGTAGAAGCAACGTGCTTCAAGATATTAATTAAATATTCTGAAAATTTTTAAGGATCTTTAAAGTACTGTAAAAATACCTGAAAATTTTTGAGTACCTATATATTGTTTACTTTTTCTGAAAAACTACTTATTTTTTCGGCGTGTCTGACCAAAATTAACCCTTAAGCAATGCAGTGCTATTTTTGGGAGCTCAAAGTTCAGAGACATCCTATGTTAGAGACGCAAATCGGCATTCGATAATTAAAATATACATACTCTTTGTTCTTGAATTATATGTGTAGAGCAAATAGCAAATATAAAATGACAGCAGTTTAAGCTTTTTGCAAGCTCGAAACTCAAGGGTTAATACTCGTATTGTTTAAATTTCATGCATATTAAAACGTTTTTCCATTTTATCTATTTTTTTAAATTAAAAACTGTTTGTTAAGTGCAAATTAACAAAAATTACAAATATAAAATGACAGCAGTTTAAGCTTTTTGCAAGCTCGAAACTCAAGGGTTAATACTCGTATTGTTTAAATTTCATGCATATTAAAACGTTTTTCCATTTTATCTATTTTTTTAAATTAAAAACTGTTTGTTAAGTGCAAATTAACAAAAATTACTTATCTTACAGAAACTTTATTGAAGTCCTTACTTAGATCCATTAGATGAATATTTTAACCACAGTTTCAAAAATGTCAAAATCTTATCAAATATATTAAAAAAGCTTCTATTTAACATATATATACATTTATTATAGGAATTGGAGCGGGGTAACATTTAAAACAATGCTTTCTGCTCCCGGCGCCAAAGTGGCTTACTCTAGTTTTAAGTCGAGTGACTATGCAGTCAGCATCTATTGATGAGCTTGTATTTTGTGCTTTCTGCCATTGCGAAAAGTCGACATCAGCTGTGACAGCAAATTTATGGCTGAGAAATTCTCCTCCAGCAGTGCAAATTCTTCCAATGGCCGCATTATTTCCAAGGCCGCAGCATAGTTATCCTTGCGCAGTGATTCTCGAAGTGTCGTAATCAAAGCATTGTCTATTATTGTCGCTTTTCTTGTTACGGGGACAACTGTTTCCGAGGATACACATTTGATTTGGGGAATACGCTCAGTTGTCTCTGTTTCATTCGGAAGCTTTTGTTTGTCTTTAGGTATCGTTTTGGGTTCCTTTGATGACTGTTGTAATTCTTGAGCAGACTTTTGAGATTCTTGGGCTGTCTTTTGTGGGTTTAATGCTGGCTCTTCTGGTACCTTAGTTGACAGTTGAGTTGCATTCGTTGAAAGTGTTTCTTTTTGCGAGTTTTGCTGTTTTTTTGGCACTTTTGATGACGATGATGGCTCCTTTGGTGAGTCAGTCTCCTTAACATAACTCTGAAGGCTTTCATCGGTCTCAGCATTGTAGTCATCGTCACCAAAGTATATGGTAGGTCCTTCTTCATTCTCATTTATATCATCGCCATCAGCAGCAAAATCAGCGGGGTCCATGTCAATAGCTGCATCAGCTGCATCATCTGCATCAAAATCCATAAACGCATCATCACCAACTTCATCTTGTTGATACATGTAATCAATTTCGAAACTTTGCGAATCTTTGCTGTCCACATCAATAACATTGTTGACATCTGCTGCACTCTCTTCAGCTCCAGCACCGCTGCTACATTCTCTTGGCACAATCTTTTGTGTGTCTTCCAACTCTTTGCTACAATAGACGACAATGTCCAAGCAATTTAGCGATGATGGTGGTTTCTGTGTAAACACTAACGCATCCAGCTGTGTAAAGTCCAGATTGTATGCTTTTTTAAAGTCCGAGACCCATGCTTTGTTCGGAGAAAAACAATCAATTTGCAGAATATTACGAAACATGAGCGCAAGCTCTCTTACGTTGTCGTTGTTAATAACACCCGAGCGATAGTAGTGCGCTCGTCTGATGTACTCGTACATGACTTTGCCCAGAAAATTGATTTTTTTTTGACGCACCATGCGAGGATTGTCATTGGCACTAACCGTTTGACAGCGAGCATAATACTCGAGAATGGCATCGCGATTTTGTATAACGTTCTTTATTTGCTCCCAACTGCAATTGAAGGCGGTAGCAACCCGCATATAAATAGGGCTAAGATCATATAACCGTATGGCCTGTACACGTTCCTCAAGATTTAGGATTTTTCGTTGGGTATTTCGAAAACGTTGGCGTTCTAGTTGATATCTGCTGGGCCGCTAAAGATAAAAGAAGAGAAGAGAACATATTTAAAGCTTAATTTTTGAATATACCATGGTAGAAGGATAGAGGTAGCTGCAGCGCTGACTGTGCTCTCTTTCCATACTGCCATGTCTGTCAAATTCAGCTATGTGGCGAATGGAAACAAAAGAAAAGAAAGAAAAAGTTTTGTTTCGTTTTGACATTTCCGGCAGTATGCTCTCATCTGGTGCATCTACCTGTATTCTTCTACCATGGAATATACCATATTTGTAAAAAACTATTTTAGAGGTTTAATTACACTGCAAAATGCACCCCGAACCAAAGTAATTTTTATAAGTAATTAAGGGTTGGTGATCACAGAAATGGCAAACATTTTTTTTTTCATTTCGCGGGTTTTCGAGATATCGATAAAAAGGTGTTTTTTAGGTAATGGATCGACTCAAACCAAAATATCTCGCTGTTGGTAAAACGGAAAATTATCTATACTTAAGCATAGTACTCTGTTCAGTTTCATGTGAAATTCCACTCAAATCTCTATACAAAATATGACAGCTGTGGAACAAGCGTGGAAATTTTCACAACATTTTCGTCAGAGCAGTACTCTGTTCCGCAGCGTGAAATTATCGCACCATGTTTCTGAGCAACATTTTTTCACGACAATTTAATTGTACTGCCTATTTATTTTGAAGTGAAAAGAGAGAGATCATATGAAATCTCCCAACATATTCTCTGAATCTCTCTGAGAAACGTTGCCATAGAAACTCCTCGCAACAAACTTTAAGTCAGAAATTTCATGCAACAAATAAATAGATGTTGCCAGCGAAATTTCACGCAAACGAACAGAGTACTAGGCTTTATAATAAAACTTAAAAAAAAAAAATCTGTACATTGAAAATTTTTTCGAAATTATTTTTGCACTGAACCTTTTGAACGTTGTAGATTCCAAAAATGTAATTTTTAAAAATATTGTCTGTCTGCCTGTCTGTCTGTCTGAAAGCGCGTCACGTGAAAACTACTGGATGGATTTTCTTCAAAATTCGCATGTAGGTTTCTTACGTCCCTGGTAGGGACATAGGCTTTTTCAAAATAACGGATCTTTTGTAAAATAATGGTGTTTAATTGAACGAAAGCACCCAAATTGAGTGATTGTCTATTTATGCATTTCGTCTTATTTTAGTGCCACATAAATAAATAACAAGTAAAGGTTGTTGTTATATAATGTTTTTTTTTATTTTTAATTTTTTTTTATTTTCTTTTCATTTACATTGTTTCTTACATTATTTACATTATCTGCGTTCCTTTCGCCTTAATATAATCGCGATAACAAATTTTCTCAAAAGAACGGTAAGAAAAACGACTCGTAGAGGGCACTACCGTTGCAGTCAAAATTAAATTCAAACAAGCAATCATGATACAATAAATATTAGGTGTCATGAGAACGTGTGTCGTTCAAAACTGTTGTGAACTGATATGGTAGCGATACCTTAGTGAGCGATGTTTTTCTCTGAATGTTTTTTACTCTAAACGTCAGAAAAATTGTAAATAATTTCATTTAATTATTAATATTAAGCAATTATATAAATAATTTAAGTGCACTTGTTGGCTCCGATGAATGCATCCAATGAGTATGACACACGCGTCGCCCATCATACTTTTGTCCCAAAATCCTTGGTAGCGATTCTCAATTGACTTCATCTGCTGGTGAAATCTTTCCCCATGTTTGTCACTCTCGTCGCCGAGGTTCTTCGGAAAGAAATTTAAATGGGAGTGCAGAAAGTGAATTTTTAAAGACATATTTACTCCCATTTTTTATATTTCCTGAGCAAATCGTTGACTATTTTCTCATAAGATCCACTTTTATTATTCCCGAGGAAGCTAGAAACGATCATTCTAAAAGAGTTCCACGCTGCTGCCTCAACTGATAACAACAATTCTGCGAATTGAAGATCGTTCAACACCTTTTTTATTTGCGGTTCAATGAATAAAACCTTCTTTTATTTTGACATCAGAAAGATTTGGGAAAATGGTTTTCAAATATGTGAATCGCCTTCGCCTTCGTCGTCTAACGCCTTTACAAAATTTTTCATAAGAAAATCAATAAGTTTAATGTTTAGCGGTGGAAGAATTATGTTTTCCTTTTTGACAAGTGGAACTTTTTTGATATTGCTCTCTCCAACTATAGATTCAATTCTTTCTGGCCAATCCTTTTTGTAGTAGTGGTGTTCACGTGCTCGACTGTCCCACTTGCAGAGAAAACAGCAGTATTTTGTGTAGCCACTCTGTAAAGCACATAGCAGGCCAACGACTTTCAGATCAGAACATATTTTCCAGTCGTGTTCTTCATATTTAATACATGTTAATTACTTCGCCATTGTTTCGTACGTTTCCTTTGTATTTGCTGCATGTGCTATCGGAATCTATGGTTTTCTGTTGCCTATATGCAATAATACAGCCTTCAAGCTCAGTGTACTGCTATCGATAAACAAGTACCACTCTTTGGGATCGTTCAGCTGGTCGAAGGTACTAAATAAACCAGGAATGTCTTCGCAATAGCAGACATTGTCTATCTTATTAAAGTGTCTGGAAAATGGTTTTTCACAATGTCTGTAGTATGTCACCTTAACATCGGGCCCCAAAAACTTGAAAACTTGTTGCATACGAGAAGCATGCAATTCCGATTTTTCCTTTGACAGTTCCAAATCTCTTATCCAGTCATTCAGTTGCGCTTGCGATAAAACGTGAGTTTTGTTTTCAGTTGTAAATACACTTCCTCCAGTGGTTCCTTCCGACTCCACTGAATCGAAGGATTTTTGATTATTTTCACGTGTTGAATTGGCACAAGTAGGATATGGAACATCGTCAGAATGAGAAACTGGCAATGAAACGGTCTTGATAGTGGCGCATACCACTCTTTTGTGTCTTCCAACGCCAGTCATTTTGGCCAGACCAAAATAGCAATCGCTTAGGTGACAAAACGGTCGTCTCCATATCATCGGAACATCAAATTTCATGTATCGCTCTTTGCCCGAGCTCCATTCGGACAATATTATTTTGCACAATTGGCACAACACACTTGGCGTCCATGGTTCACCAATATTCTCAGCCGCACTACCATTGGCGTAGCAAGCGGTGGGACAAGGGGGGCAGTTGCCCCCACTTATTAAGCTTAATAAACAATTTAAAAAGAAAACTTCAAAAGTTATTCAATATATCAGTTTTTTTCACAACGATAATATTTTTGTGTTATATATTTTGATCTTCTTTCTCTCTTCTTCATAACCATGCTTTCGGATAACCAATTTCTTTCTCGGTGTTTGCAAAAAGATAAAACAAAATGTAGAGTTTCTTCTGCAATTCCAATTTGAAAAAAATTCGGATACACTGAAAAAACTATTAAATGAAGTTGAAAAACTTGTTGCTTTGGTTTCGAGTGTGCCTGCATCAGCAGCTTCATCTGAGCGTTCTTTCAGTGCACTAAGACGACTTAAAACGTAGCTTCGAGCAACTATGACAAAGAAACGACTCACTCATGCGGCACTTTTATGCATACACAAAGATAAAACCGAAGAATATAATTCGATGGAGGTGGTGAAAGAGTTTGTTTCTCGCAAGGACAGAAAGAAACATTATGGAATAATTTTGAATTCATATAACTTTTTGTACCTTATTGCATTTAAACCATGTAAAGATATACCTAGTTTTGCTTTATAAAAGCAACAATATTTTCATATAACCATATAAAAGATCCTTTAAAAATTATCCCTAATATCAAAATTGGAAACACGGTTGCCACTTGGGTACAATTGTACCAAAATTGGTACATTTATTTTAACTTGGTACCTTGGTACTTTATTTTCCGAGTTTGTACATTTTGTAAAAGATTTACAATTTAACAACTTGTTACAAAAAGCGAAATTTGGTACCACTGGAGAAATGTTCAGACTTATGTTTAGTGGAACTTTCATTGCATTAAGTTCTAAAAGTTGAAAGCTTACATGCTTTTCTTGTCATATATATAAAAAATCACATTTTTTGAGACTTAAGGATTTTTTGTGAGAATTTCCACTAAAGCAGAAAAATATCTCCAAACAGAAAATTTTTCTCTTATTACCAAAGCTATTCTAAAACAAATTAAAGACAAGTTCGATTTAGGTAAAGAAGATCTAAATGGTTTGAATATAATAACAGCTGCACAAGTTATGTTAGAAAACAAAATTTCTTTATTGCCATAATTCAATAATTCATATTAAAATATCATCTCATAGAATGCTACCCTGACGTTATTGTGATTCAAAAGAATCTTGTTTAGGTTTCAAATATTAGTTTTTAAAATTGTAATGACGTTGGGAAAATATTTGGGTATTTTGAGAAAAAGTCTGGGTCGTGAAGAATGGATTGGGGGAAATTTGTTTTAATGATTTTATCAATTTTGTAAATAGTCTAATGTGCCTTCCACACAGCTCAGCAGCTGCTGAACCAATATTTTACATAATTTAATATTTTGGTATGTTTGGTATGTAAACAGATATACTACAGTGAATTATTATAATAAATGTTATAAATTTATTATATTTAAAAAAAAGTTGATATATTTTTTCCTATTTGGTACATTTTTTCGGAGAATTTGGTACAACAAAAAATAAGCAAGTGGCAACCATGATTGGAAAAACTTTTAAAAATAATGAAATTTTAATATTTTTTATTTAGTTTTATATTTTTTTTATTTTGAAACTAAAATAAAAAATTTGTTTATTCATATTCATGTTTCTTTTAAGAATTTTTTTTTTGATTTTTTTTCACCCCCATTTGTACTGCCCCCCACCCCCCCCCCCCCCCGATGTAATTAACTTCCGACGCGCTTGCGCACTACCAAAATAGAGAAGACATGACGTTTGCAGTAAATTCGTAAAATTGAGTCGTTTTTTTTTCGAAAGTAAGTAGAGCGCACTCGTGGCAGAAAATATTTGGACCGTTCTTACACTGGAATTCTCGCAGTCTTTTACTCATTTTATTTTGTAGTTTATTGTAATTTTTATTATTTTCTTTCGTTACGAATTTTGCGCTTCTTTTGTTTGCCACGTTTTTGCTGGAATTTTCTTGCTTTTGTTTCTTTTATACAACTCGCCAGTGTACAATAAAAACAGGTAGGATCACGACTGACTGTGTTCTGCTTCTCATAGCCATTGGTCTAAAAATCAGGCGTTTCGCTTTGACGGTTCCAGCGGTCGCGCTCTCAGTAGTGATCCTACCTTGTTTTATTGTAGCATGCAAAAAAATGTATTCCTTGACCCTGCTCTCACTCACCCCAAGGTATATTTAGGAAGGTAGTGTTAGCAGATAAAATTCTCTCTTGTTGTGGGTACCTGAGCTGTCAAAATCAGTTGCTTACGAAGAAAAGCAAATCGAATAACAAAAGTTGTCAATAACTTGTCAATATATATAATTATGTTGTGTTTTAAATTGATTTATTTAAATTGATTTTAGCAACTTTATTGTTAACAACTTGAGAACTTCTTACTAAACCGTCCTTCTTGGCCAAACGCACAATGAAATTATAGGATTCACTCATACGTCTGATTTTGCCGCAGATGGCATAGGTCTTGGAACCAACAGTCATGCGGCCGGTTTCTGCATCAACATCGACAATGCTCAACTGCACAGAAGCGTGGTACTTGGCAAGAATGATTCTGTTGGATGCAGAACACTTTCTGAGGCAGTTCAAATCAACAGACTATCCGGCGTCGTTTTTCATGCTTATAGATTTTTGATGACACACGGCAAATGGAGCAAATGGGGTCGAAAAGAAAAGTCATTAAAATACTTGTGAACAGTTTAAAATATTTCGCAACAGTTATTTAATGATAGCTTCACGAAAAATACAAAAAAAAAAACTTTCAGCACACACAAAAATTAAAACTATATAAATTTCACATACACATAATATACACATTTGACAGTTTTTTCTCAGCTTTTATTTATTGTGTTTTACGCTGTTCTTATGTTTGACAGCTACGGTGCCCACCTCTCTGTGACGACACTACCATGTTGAATATACCTTGACTCACCCTAAAAAAGGCAGAGTAATGACGTTACTTTGACACAGTGCATCTGTCAGGTGTTCTTATTACAGACTTTTTTAAGACCGCCTTATTTTGAATTCCGAGAACAGTCAATAAAATGTGCTGTTAAATTTCGGAAAATTCACTACTTTGTAAGTCTCAAATTAAACAGCAACGCAAACAATTACAAATAAGTAAAAGTGAAAACCAAACCAATTCAAAACAAAATTTATTTGCTGCGCTAAAACATAAGAGAACCAAGAGGAAAATGACAAACAATGCAACTTCAAAGTAACCGACGTCAAAATGAATCGCTGAATTTTAAAATTTTTGAAAATGCTGCCTTACGTAACTTGTCACCTTCCCACTTCCCACCTTACCTGTATACGTCAAAATTAATTCGATGCTCCGCCTAACGTAAGGCGCGTGAGAACAGGCTCCTTATCGTTTTGACAGTATCGGCGATTGCCCTCTTAGTCATGATTTTATTGCACCATGCAAACTAATGCATTCAGTTCCTGCGGTCGCGCTCTCAGTCGTGAGCCTACCTGATTTTATTGTAGCATGTTTGATTGTATCTTTTATGTGCTTTCTCAAAACTAATGCCTAATGAACAATAAAAATTTAAAAAAAAATTTCTACCTACTACACTCCTTACTTGTTATCTAATTACCTACATATATGGCAATAAATAAGGTGAAATGCATAATAGGCAATCACTCAATTTGGGTGCTTTCGTTCAACTAAACACAATTTTTCCTTTTCTCAATAGATTTTCTTCAACAATATCTTATTTTTTTTTTATCTAAGTACTGGCTTTAATCAAAAAATATCAGAACTAAAAATGTTAATTTATTACCAAAATTTTCAATAAGTTTTGTTTTATTTTTTGTAAATTTTTCTGAAAAATACTCAAAAATTTTATTTGTTTCGGCGAAACTAAAAGTTTAATTAAAAAATAATGTGCGGATTCTTTGTAGGAAATTTAATTAGCTTTAATTTTATATCTTAGTTGTTTGATTTTTGTTCTTGGTTCTAAAGATATATGCTATTAGTGGAACTAACTTCTTTTTTTCCAAAAACGGAGTGACAGAAAAAAAGTAATGACATTATCCGAATCTCCGGTCAATTTTACATTAGAAATGGATAGTGGCTTCATTGCACATGACTTGTTATTTTTAAATCAGTGTTATCTGTGAGCCACGAAAAAAAACTTTACTTTACAAGGAGCCTTAATTTTCAATAATGTCATATAAATTCAAATCTTTTATTTAATATGTTAACGCTCTCGTTAATTTTTTTGTTAAAAAAATGCTCAAAGCTTCCGTACCGTACTCTTAATCTTGCATGCTACTAAAGCATGATTAAAGCATGCTATACTAAAGTTCAGAAAACTTACTTTTCTCCTCTTCATCATTGTTGTTGTCGTCGTCAAACAAGCTTGTGTTGTTGTTGCCCGCACACAAAAAATATACACAATTTAATGCTTGACTATCGTTGCAGAGCCTGCCTTTACAGAACACGTTGAAAGAACAGGGGACACGCCAAACGACTAAATACAGAAAATACAAAAACAGCCTCTACAGGCGTCGTCGTCGTACAAGCGTCGTTTCCAACAAGCTACGAAGAGCAGACAATACCATGAAGAACAGAACAACAGCGGAGAAGAAGAGTCACCGTCTTACGACTCACGAACCTGGTTCGCTTTCCCGAATTGCATTGCAATGGTGGCAAAAATTTATTAAAAAGAAAAACAAAAAACCTACAGCCAGGATAATACCTTTCAATGCTGGTGGCACTCGTTATGCTGTAAGGCAATGCAAGTCCAATCATCCGCAGATAAGTCTGCAGTAGTTGTTGAATTTTTGTTGCAACACAAGAGTTAGCGGGTCGAATTCTACCCCATTTGTCTGTCATGCAGACATGCCGAATGATGGCTTGGGATGGCAGGCTAGAGAGGTGGTCCAGCGTGGTGAATCCGCCACATTTGAGGCAGCTGCTACCACGTATTAACATCATGTATATCACCATGTCTGCTCTATAATGTGTCGGCAGCATGTTTCCACTGTGTTTATCTGACTTGCCGCTAAAAGTAACTTATGTTGGCACAAGGCAGGCTGTAGTAAAAGCTAAAAGGATATTTTGGCCAAATAGGCTTTTCTGTTTAGCAAATACATAAGCATAATTAAATATGTTAAGAGTGCAAAATTATGCACTTTGATTTACACTTTGGTAATGACCTCTAATTAGTATTGAAAGAAAAAAAAACAAAAGTCTGAAAGTAAATATTTATGAAAGCGAAAATCTGTTAGTAAGTAAGTAAGAAATCGGTTCAGTGCTAAGCCCTTTACGTCTAGATATATATAAAAATCAAATGATATCCGTATGTTACTCCATCACTTTGGAACCGTTCCAATGGTGCTGCTCACATTGTTAGGGTGTGTTCAGTCAGTCATGGTACGTGTTTTTAAACATATTTGTACAACATCAGATGAGCAGTTCTCGAGATATTGCAAAAATAGTGTATCCCCTTTCGCCCATACGATTTCTCATACCCAAAATTTGCGATATCGAATGGCTTTTGAGCTATCAAATAAGTTATCGAAACCATAAAAAAAACCATCTCGTACTCGAAAAATCTACAATCTGCATAAAGCAGTCCATTTTATTAATTTCTGAAAAAGCTGGCTTACATAAATTGACCACGCCCATTTTTGTTCCATTTGCTTATAGCAACCATTTAAACTAAATTACCAAATCTAAGTACAATATGACTATTACCGTCTGCAATATAGCATATTTATTGATTTGTAAAAATCCAAATTTGTGGGTAAAATGGGTGCATATCCGACACTCCCTCTAGAAATTTTTTTTTTGTTTTGACCCCATAAGTACAAAAACGTAAAAAATAATTTTGTCCAGCTAGCTTGTTCTAGACGCAATACTGTGCGATGTTAGCGTTTTGAGAAAACATTTCCCCCAATCTTTCTGGGCTATATGTGTTCCCGGGAGGGTGAGGTAATTGGTTCAATTGTTCGAGAAAACCAACACATTGGTTGAAAAGTTATCGAAGTAAACACAGTCTCGGAATTCAGTATTTGACCTCAATTTACGGATGCAGTTTCACTGATTAATTTTCTTGGGCGTGGGACAAGAATAGGTAAGGGGGCGTGATACCTCCCATAAAACCCAAATTTGCGATAATAGTTTTGAAGTTATAGGTTACACAGCCTCAGAATTGAATATTCGATCTATATTTACACATGCAGTTTCATTGATAACAAGTTATGGGTATTGGACAAGGGGGCGTGGTACCTCCCATACAACCCCAATTTGCGATATCGAATAGCTTTGAAGTTATAGGTTGCACAGCCTCGGAATTGAGTGTTCGATCTCACTTTACACATGCAGTTTCATTGAAAACATGTCATGGGCACTGGACAAGGGGGCGTAGCAGAAACGCACCGGGTTTATAGCTAGTATATCTATATATAAATAGGCGTAGGCAAAACAGTTCGGTATCATTTTCTCCCGTATTTCTTAAGAGGTGGTTAAGGTTTTACAAATGCTTTTTATTTCGGAATGTACATGTCGAGAGTATTGTGTCAAAATTTCAAGGAAATTGAAATAAAACGCAGATACAGCGTTTCAAGCGACCGGCCCTCATACTGGGATTTTCGAGTATCCCTTTCAGACTTGACGCTAAGCCGCTGAAAATTTTTTTATGATTTTTGGACTAAATGGACTTTATATGATCTGAAAATATATTCAAAGCCAAAACTTTAATATTTTCACGTCCTTCAAGGATTTTCAAGAACCAAAAGTTTGTACTGAAATAACTGAAATAGCTGACTTTTGAAATTAAAAAAACGACTGACGTCCGCTGCTAATTTTTTTTAAAAAAAAAGTGTGGCGCAAGAATTATATATTCCATGGTATAACTATTTTACAAGGTAGCCGTGACAGTTTTTTGGCGATTGGTAGTTGTCAAAAACAGCTATAGAATGTTGTAGTTTGCTGCTGTTGACTAGCAATGTGCTTATTTTTAACTTATCTTTTATTCATTAAATTTATTCGCGAAGTTGATTGAAATGTTTGTAGTTTGTTGCGGTTGACTAGCTATGCTTAATTCGTAGCTTATTTTTTCACTTTTCTTTGATTAATTGCATAAACAGCTAAATTTGACTAATTTTGAAAAAAGCCAGTCTACGCGGCTACCTTGTCAAATAATTGTATCATGATATATTCAAGATTTTACCTTGCGCATGTCCGCTCTTTTTGTGAGCACGTCCATGTGACGTCAGAAGTGCAAGAGAAAAGAGAGTCAAACTGACTGAAAAAAACGTAGTAGACAATTTTTAATAGGGGTATTCGATTTAAATATCTCCTCATTTTCTTATAAAATCTTGGTTTTTTAAAAGAAATAATTTTAAATAAAAAAACAACGCTTGTACAGAAAAAATTTTAATATTTTTCATTACTATCTTTAATAAAAATTTTATATCTTATTGGGGTGTTAACTTCCGTGTTGACCCCTTCACAAAAACTAGCTATGTTGTTCGATTTATTTTGAGAGCAGTTCGATTGTTTCTTTGTGTGTTTTGTTTTTGTTCCCCAATTAGCCAATCAAATTCATTTGATTAGTTTCGTTTATTGTTTATGTGATATTTTTGTTTGGATGTATTTTCACTTATGACGTAGACCTGCGCAGTAGATTGCCATTTTTGCGCACTTAAGGCGTGATTTTCTTTATATTGTTCTTGAGTGTGACGCGAGAATTCCATCAAAATTTAAGAAACAGCAAAATGAACATCGAAACATAGTTTTTGTCTGAGCTAAAAATATCAAATAGACATGGAGGAAGATTTGTTATTAACAGCCCTATTCTGGCAAATTAACAAATTGTTAACCAGTATTTTGAATATTTCTATGTGTTTGTTGCAATTTTTTTATTTCAAAACAAAATTTGAGGCTCAAAAATAAAAAATGTTGTTAAAAATTGTCAACTGCTTTTCAGTTATTGACAATTTCATTAACAAATTTTGTTTTTTGAGCTTTAAATTTTGTATTGAAAACAACAAACACATAGAAATATTCAAAATATTGGTTAACAATTTGTTAATTTGCCAGAATAGGGCTGTAAATTTAAGTTTTTTAAACATCTTGAGATTGTATCGAAAGATTAGAAATAAAAAAAATTCGAGACACTGGGCTGTTCCACCAATAAATAGAGGCCGGGTACCTAATGGTTACTTAAAAAAAGTATTTTTAAATATGAAAGCTCATGTGTACCAAACCGAAATGTATATGATTTGCTAGTTAATTTAGTTGGAACACGCTTGGCAAAGCCATATCAAGACATCTTCTCTAAAGAGCGGATTTCCATAACACTCTTGTGTGTTATAGTTGTATATATATGTTATAGCCTAAGTATTTTTAAAAAACCACGTATAGTGTAAATTTACAAAAATTGCGGACATTGCATTTTTAGTTGCATTTTTCACATTTTTCGCTCTTTGATGTGCTCTAAAAAAAACAACCGGCCAATATTATCTGAATAGAGGTTAAGGATCCGATAAATTTTATCTACTTTAAAATAAATAAAAAATCCAAGTCAATATATAGAGTAGTTCTTGAGATATCGAGGAGGTCAGTTTAAAAACATGATTTTTCAGAAAACGCGTTTTAAAGTTTTGGTTAGCGATTTTTTTCGAGTGCGTTTTTTACAAAATATGGGTTCCTTTCGTATGCGATAACTTTTTATGCAATCGTTATCGGCCAAACTGCTTTGGACATGTATTTGAAAAGCTATCCATAAGCTATCGAAAAGGTAATCGAGTTTTAATTTAAAATGCTTTTGAGGTCAACATTTTCGAGAAAAGAACAAGATTCAATTTTAGAGGTCACAATTTTTTCTCAAGAGGGCAAAATTTCCAAAAAGGCAGAAAAAATGTAGCATTTTTTCGAGAAACGAAAACGCCATAAGCATTTTCTACATAAATTCATTTACCATGATGATCAAATCGTCTGCACTGTTTCACAAATGTAGCTTTTCTTTTTCGTAAATGTTAAATAAATGAAAAAAAAATCTTTTTTAATTTTTTTTTTTTTTTTTCTTAAGATAATGAAAAAATGGTTGAGGCAAGGAAAGCAAAGTATATTAAATTTGTGTTTAAGTTGCTAAATTACATTGTTGCTAAATTATCTAATTACTTAATTAACCAATTAACCAGATAAAAATGACTAATAAAAAAAACCAGGGAAGATTTTTAAATTTGATCGCTTGGAAAATAAACTTATATTCCAAGTCCTTTAGAGCCATTTTGTTCACAGAGAGATAAATTTATCCCCGAGTTAATTCCAAGATTTTTCCAGTTCTTCATTTGTTCACAGTGAGTTAAGCATTTAACTCTTCAAGCTGGAGATAAAAATGGTGATAAGATAGCTTAACCCTAGAAATACCTAACTCGTGAAAATTGGTGAGTTAAGATTTTTAATTCGCTCTCTTCACTCTCATTTTAATATTTTTTATTTACTTGGTGTCAAAATATGTAAACAGACAGAGCTCTTTTAATTGAATTCTGAAAAAGAGAGGTTTGACTAAAAAGTTTTTAAAAAACAAAAGAAAAAAAAGTATAACAAAATGGATCTTTTGGAGCACTTTTGGGAGAACTGGAGCGACGATGATGACGAAGTTTAAGTGACTTTGCTGGCCGAACGCAGGCATTATAAATGCAGGAACGCATTGGATTCGACAAGTGGAACGAGAATGACTTCGTCTATCGTTTTTGATTGACGAAGGCCGCGGTCGTACGGGAGCTGCAATTAATTGAACCATC
This sequence comes from Dichetophora obliterata, assembly GCA_963920525.1. Classification (NCBI taxonomy): domain Eukaryota; kingdom Metazoa; phylum Arthropoda; class Insecta; order Diptera; family Sciomyzidae; genus Dichetophora; species Dichetophora obliterata. The sequence goes on along the minus strand of OY986438.1, from coordinate 197,859,466 downwards.
TCTGCGACATACACGGTAAAAAAAATTAAAAGTATAATTTTTAAGGTTATTATCTTTTTATGGACCCCCCCAACCAAAAGCTATCTACGCCACTGCTTGTGCGCTATTTACTGATTGCAATAAAAAACTATTGATACTGAAAATTAAAATAAAAATTGCCAAATGAAAATGGCAATTTATTGAGGAAAGTTGGGAAAACCTTCCTAAATAAAGATTACCTGTGCTATACCTCATTATCTTTTTTGTTTTATCACATATACGCCTACCTGGTACACACAATAGGTCTGTTGCCGTACATTTTGGACTAAAAATGGTAAAACTGTCAAAAGCGTGCGAATCAGAAAAAAATCTCTTAAAAATAGATTCGTATGTATTACAATATTGAAATTAATTCTCAAATTAACATTAACATTTAGTTTTTTACAATTTAACATGTTTCTGGTTTCCATTCCAATAGTTTTTATTTATTTTAAAGAACTTTTTATGTTTTGCAATTTCTTTGCAAATTTGTAAACAGCTGATTTTAAGCAGTTTGACATTTTTACCATTTTTACCAGCAGAAATTTCTGGGACTAAGACTTGCAACTTTTGACAGTGAGGGGAAATTTTTTACTCTCTCGACTGCACTCTCTTTTACCATTTTTTCAAGTACTGGAACATTTTTTTGACTAAAACCTGCAAAACTGGTAAATTGGACTAAAACTTAAGAGTACGGGAACAGACCTAATAGCAATGTTTCTTTTTTTTTATACAGTTCGTCAAATATTTTAGTGGGCTAATATGTTTTCATCTATGAACTCCGTGAGGATTTATGTCAATAAATGTAGTATTTCGAAGAGATTATTATGGCAAAATTTAAAAAAATACGATACCCATAATTTTTTGTGGTGCGCTACATGTAGAATGCGTCATATGTAAGATTGAAATTTTGTTCTACTCATTTAGTTTTAAAATTCAATGGCTTAACATGATTTTAAATATTAAATGTTAACGGTCTTTCTTGTATTAATCAATGCAAAACTAAGTCTACTTAAAAGATTTCAGTCATTTATCGAAATATTTCGAATCCTTCTCAAAACTTTAATATTAATTTTTTTTTAATTTTTTTTTATTGTGTGGCGTATCATGTTCTTACAAAATGCCCTTCAATTAATCCTGAATCAGCTGTTAATAAATGAACCGTAGCAATAACTGAATTGAATTTAAGAATTTATTTTGGGCCAAAAATAAAAATAATGCTTTGCAAAATCTTTCATTTGTTATTACAATTTCAAGTAGGCATCGTTTTAGCATGACTTGTTCACAATAAATGAGTTTTATTTAAATTTAAGTCTGGTCTTAGAATCCTTAATTCAATTTCATGAAAACTTTTTTTTTTCGATATCGATTTGAAATTGGCATTATTGAAATTTTTAAAATTTTTTTTTTTCTAAATGACCTTGTTGTTTATTATGTTGATTTTATATGATTTAAATACAAATTCTAAATGTTTGATAGTTTAAATCATACTTGAATTTAAATACAAATTTTAGTGGTTTGATAGTTTAAAATCGTTTATTGAGCTTAAGGTCAAAGTTAGAACAATTAATTGTACTAACGAATCTTTCGAAAGAAACAACAACAACAACGTATTTTCAATATGAAAAGGAAAAAGTCACTAGCTGATTTTATTGCAATTTCGGCCATGCTAAAGGCTTCGTCAGAAATCTTTGTGATACAAGTATGATTTAAACTATCAAACATTTAGAATTTCTATTTAAATCATATAAAATCAACATTTTTTTTAATTTATAAAAAAATTGAGCTTTCCAGTTCTAAACGTACTCCGTCATATGATTCGAGGATCTGACAAACCACCGAGTTATTATCTTCCGATAAGCAATTTTACCATAATGTGAGCATCGTTCTGTATAGTACAGCATTTCGACTACGTGTACAGCATCGGAAAATGTACAGCAAAACGTACAGCATATTAAAAGTTTCCCAAATAAATAATAAAAATATAAAATTTTCTGATCTAATTGGAGCGCTGTCGAAAATATACAAAATTTAGCATACTTATTTTCTATTACATTTTTATTTAATTCCTTGTAAATCCTTCATTAAAATATCAAATTTGTTGTTGCTATACGTAAAAAAACATTGCCATTTAGTTTTTATGGTTTAAACATTTTCTTTAAGTTTGAGTTTAAAATGAATACTGCAAAGCGAAGAGTAAACAAGTTTTCGAATGAGTTATCAAAAGAGTTTCCGTACTTAAAATATCTAAGACTGATGGTGGTGTGGAATGTGAGCTATGCAGTGCAAAGTTTTCAATAACACCTGACAAGACATACAGTCCAATTCTGAATGATTTTTTCCGGCGAATCGGAAAAGAAAATTTTCATTTTTAAGATAAAGTTCAAAAACATTCCGGAAATTTTTAATGCCAATTTGTTCATCAACCGTCGATATTCATGAGTGTAAGCAAAAAAAAAGGTGATATCTTTATCTGCTGTCTTAAAAATGAAAACTCCCTTTTCCGATTCCCCGGGAAACATCATTCACAATTGGGCTGATAACACAGAGGAACAAAAAAGACATTTTTTTCTGCGGCATAAGTTTTTGGAGTCAATTAAGATACATGGGATAATGAAGTTTTAGTCCTATAATTCACATTGTTTTAATTGACTCTGGTTCTCGCGATAAGCCACTATTTTAAAAATTAAGGTTGTTTCATAACAGATCATAACATAACTCCAGAACAGTTAGTCTGATTTGGTAAAATAAAAAATCAAAAAATCCGCAGCTAAATTACCTCCAAGTTACATCTGCATTATTTTTTAATTAGCTGAAGAGTTTCGGAAATATTCAGAAAGTTCTTCTGAAAAAAACATTTTTTTATGCAAAATTTCAATTTTTTTGTTATTTCGTAATTCATAAAAAATCAAAAACGTCAAAATAGCTCTTTTTTGATATTTAGTTATAAACACACATATGTTACGAAGAAAATAAGCCATATTTCATTAAAATCCATCGTTACCTATGGGATTTTCTTTGGTATTTTATGCTTATTAATTTCAAATCATCGACGTACAAATTATATGGATAAGAAGTAAATTCGTCAAGTTGTTGAGCTTCAAGTGCTTAAATCTCTAATAAAATAAATCAAGACGAAATAACTGTTAAATGTTTAATATATTGAGAAAATTGTATGTTATAAGCGAAAAATGCAATTAATAACTAGTAACAATATCAATCAGAATTAGCAAAAATATTTCAAAATTAGTTAGGAAACACTTTTGTAAGTGATTATCTGTTGTATTTTTGTTCACGATAGTCCCTTTGTAAGGTCCAGAAGTAGTCTGCCATCATATGGCAATCCCATCGGCCTTGATATCTATTCTCCATTGTCTTGATATCCTGATGAAAACGCTCTCTTTGTTCTATGTTCTATGAACTCAGATCCAAGCTCGACGCCCTTCTTTGCTAGTCTGTCAGACCTCTCGTTACCATTAATGCCCTGGTGACCTAAAAGTAAGTGAATCTGAATTTTGTGCAAAAATGTATGCCGCAGAAAAAAATTCTTGTTGTTCCACTGTGTATTTATTTATGTTTTTTATCAAAATGAGCTATCATCATTAAATGTGAATTGAACCAAAAGCGGCCAATTGATTTTAATAAAATATGGCTTATTTAATAATATATGGCTTTGTAACATATGTGCGTTTTTAGTTTAATATTAAAAAAGAGCTATTTTAACGTTTTTAATTTTTTATGAATTATAAAATATTGTAACAAAAAAGTTTAAATTTTGCATTTTGTTTTTTCAGAAGAACTTTCTGAATATTTCCGAAACTATTCAGCTAATTAAAAAATAATGTAGATGTAACTTGGAGGTAATTTAGCTGCGGATTTTTGAATTTTTTATTTAACCAAATCAGACTAAGTGTTCTGGAGTTATGTTAAGATCTGTTATGAAACCTCCTTAATTTTTAAAATAGTGGTTTATCGCGAGAACCAGAGTCAATTTAAATAATCTAAATAGTAGGCTAAGATTTTCATCAATGCATGTACTAAAATTGACTACCAAATCCCATGCCACAGAATCAGTGTTGCCCTGTGTAATGAATCGGACAAGCATAATAAGTATTTTTTAAGTTCCTCTTCATACACCAAATTGACTACTTTTTTCGAACAAAGGAATTTGGAATAAAAGAGAGGGAGCTAGCCATTTCAGAAGCTCTGCTTTCTTTTTGTACCACTTTTCACAATCACAGTTTTCGATCTATGGATTGTACTTTAAAATTGATTCAAAAATTATTCCTTTTTCCAACACATATTCGATATTTTGATTAAAAAAAGGTAGTAAAAGTTAAGTTTCTTGATTCGTTACTTATATGCATTTCAATTTTAAAAATTCTTGATGAATTTGATTAACTTATTGGAAAAGCTGATTGCATTTTGTGCTGACAATGCTAATACAAACTTTGGCGGAGTTTCACGAAAGGGCTCTAAAAATATTTTTGCAAAATTTAACAGAACCCTGGTTCAAAGTATTGAGTTGGCTGTGCAGCGCATATTATTCATAACTGTTTTCAAAATGCAACGGTTCTCTTACCAGTAGATGTTGAAAGTATTATAATAACATTTTATAGACACTTTTATATTTATACCGTAATAGTTGAATCATTTAAAAAATTTTGCTTACAAGCAGATGTTGAATTTCACAAAATCTTGGGGTATTGTATTACTAGGTGGCTTGCTTTAATGCCAACTATTGAGTGAGTATTAAAATTGTATGTTCCTTTACAGTCATCTTTTCTTTCTATCGAAAAATGTCCAATTACTTTAAAGAAATTTTTTAAAAATAATTGAACAAATAAATTTATTAAAAACTAAATATGCTGATTACAAAATGGCTTTGTGTTACCATTACCATTCAATATGACTTAAAAATGCACCACGAAAACGGAAGCATTAATATGAAATGGTTTAAATTGCAAATAAGAAATTTTTATGGTAACTGCAATCAATAGGGGTATTCACGGGTTGATGCGAAACGCAGTTGCGACGATGCGAAAATGCATGATTGCGAACTTTCGCATCATTCCAACAACAAACACATTGGAAGCAATTTTGCAACTTTTCTTGAATTATGCACTGCTCAAACCAATTGCGAGAACGCACAAGCCGATGCTAAACAGATGATTCGTGTTTTGGTTGTTTTCGAACGTGGTTGCCAACTGGGTAAAACTTTAAAAAGGTTAAGTTTGTACGTAGATTTTAATAAGTTTTTATGATTTCGAAATAAGGTGGCAATATATTTACTGTTTATTCGGCACTTTATTTTATTGCATAATTTGCAATAGTTGCATAAGTTGCAATATTGATGTTCACGCGTATATGCATTTTCACACTCTTGCAATTCGCAACAACCCGTGAATACCCCTAATATTTAAATTGCTGTACTTCGCCATTTGCAGAAATGAACACTTTCAATTGGATTGAACTTAAAAAGCCAATTAGCTGGAACAGAGTGGAAAAATCTCATCAAAAAATTCTATCTCATTTTTCAAATAATACCATTGAAAAAACGAGCTATTCGATGGTATCCCAAGTAACAATATTAGTCATATATTCATTCTTGCAGAGCTTATAGTGCTATCTTATATAGCAGCAAGCTTCAACTATAGCTTTAGTCGCGCTACTAAAGCTCTTGCAGAGAATATATAAGGCTACTTTCTTGAGTTTAAAAGCACTATTTTTACTTAAAAGAGTCCCTGTCAAACCCAAATAAGAGCTCTTGCAAAGCTCTTTTTTATTATTCATTTAAGTATGTATGTGTTAAAAATAAACTCAATAAATATATAAAATTTGACAAGTGTTTGTGATGATAAGAATGACAAATAAATTAAAGAAATAATAAAGTGATTATTATATCAGACTCATGTTCGTGTATTCGTTATATGCTGCGAATCTCGGTGCGCTTTTGAATTTATCGGAAACGTGAATGTAGTACTTCGAAAAACTACAACGGGCTTAACAAATAATTAAAATTAAGAAGTGTTAATTATTTAAAAATAGTTGGAAAATTTTTAACATTCTTTAAGATCAACTAAAAATGATTTAAGTACTTTATTCTTAAATATATGTATCATAGAAATCATCAATTTCGTTGTAAATATTATTGTAAACACTAACATTTAGCTTAAACTCCGAAGATTTTCTATTTTTTATAAGATCGCCATTTTTTTCAAAGAAGCTCTTTATCAGATTTTTTAGTCACTTGTTATTCCCAAAAAATTTATTGCATTAATTTACAGTATTTTATATCTATTCGCTTTAAAAATGCAATACAAAAATACACATTAAAGCAAATATTATAATCAATCTACGAGTTTTAAAACTGCTGTATAGTAATTTTTATTACTTTAAAAGATCCTTTACAGAGCAAGTAGTAAATTTTAGAGTTCTGTTCTTTTGCAGATTTGATAAAATCCTTTACAGAGCTGTATAAAGTATTAAAGCTCAAAATGGTAAAAAAATCATATTTAGAGCATTTTCTTTAAAATTAAAAGCAACTAGCAGCAAACAAAGCTGCGGTAAAGCTTTAACCGCATATTATACACCTATAGAACACTTTTAGGACTCACTCGCACCTAGTTGCTCCAACAATGTTACTTAAGATATGTTATCTACAAAATTATGTATATGAGAAGATTAATTTTTGGAACAAAAAAAGACTCCAACCGATATGAGATGGGTGGAAGTTTTCAATAATTTCAATTGTCTTCATATAAGATATGTACAATAATTTAAAATATTTTTGAAAGAGTTTTCCCATTGCTTAACAAATTGTAGACATCCGTAAAAACGCAATTCTAATGGTCAAATTAAATATTGCTTCTAAATGTGAAAATTTGTTAAAAGAAATTGAAACAAATGATACCTATTAAAAACATTTCTTACTGCAGAAAAATATTAAATATTCACTCTTTATATTCAAAATAATATTTTTAAGTTATTTTAATGAAAAGCTTATAATTATTTTTCTCCAAAGAGTAATGGTTTAAATAAATTTTTAAAAAAGGTCTCCTGAATTTTAATTGGAATTTAAGCGGTCTTGTGGTCTACCACAAATACTGAGTACGATGACGTAACTTAAAAATTGATAGATTTAATGATTTTTCTTGTACAGCAATGAGGCTTCTAGGATCTGGTCACCTTATTTTACCATAAGATTCGCAATCAGCGTTGCCATATGGTCCGATATATCGGATATGTTACGATTTTAATACTTGAATCCGACGTTCCGATATTTGACCAAAATTCTTCAAAATGTTACGATTTCAGAAAAAGTACATCCGACGTCCGATTTTGCATATATTTTTATATAAAGAATTTTATATAATATGATTTCAGCTACCACGGCTGGCGCGTACAAGGCGCAATCTGGAACACCAGATTTCACAAACTTTTCGCAGCATTTGCATCCGTATCGCGCCGATAACTCTTCGAATGTTGATTTCCAGGTGTTCAATTGTTTGTGGTTTATCGACGTAGACAAGTGACTTTACATAACCCCAAAGAAAATAATCCAATGGGGTTAAATCACACGATCTTGGGGGCCAATTAATTGGGCCATTTCGTGAAATTCTTTTTTCGTCAAAAGTTTCCTTGAGTAAATCAATTGCAGCGCCCGCTGTGTGGCATGTGGCTCCGTCCTGTTGGAACCACATATTAGCAAGATTAATGCCAGCTAATTGAGGTACGAAAAAACTTCGAATCATGTTCCTTTACCGTTCACCATTGACAGTACGTTCAGACCATCATCGTTTTTGAAGATATATAGGCCAATGACTCCGCCAGCCCATAAAGCGGACTAAACAGTAATTTTCTGTGGATGTAATGGTGTTTCGACAAAAGCTTGTGGATTCTCCTCACTCCAAAAACGACAATTCTGTTTATTTACGTACCCATTCAACCAAAAATGGGCTTCATCGGAAAATAAAATTTTCCATGGAAATTCAAAATCAATATCAATTTTTGCTTCAGCCCATTCGCCGAATTGGCGGCGCATACGATGGTCGTTTGGCTTTAATTCCTGCACAAGTTGAATCTTGAAAGGACACAACCCCAGTTGCTGAGAACGGCGACGAATTGATTGATTAGGATCATCTTCAATGCTTTCCTGTACAGCGGCTACAGATTCTTCAGTGCGCACTGTTCGGCGTCTCACGGAATGCACATTATGCAACAGTAAATGTGGTCCTAAAACGATCTATTGTTCTTCGAATTAGCAGCTCTGAAGGACGATTATGTACGCCATAAAATGGACAAAGTGCACGATAAATTTGACGAACAGAACCATTATTTTGATTAAAAATTTCCACAATTTGCACGCGTTGCTCTGGTGTTAGTCGATGCATAATGAAATATCAAAGCAAATTAAACAAAAAGCAACTATCAGCTGTGAAATGGGTGGTCAAATAAAGCAGTGATGCCAACTCAAAGTTGTATCACTCTATAAAAAACATCCTTTACATATATATACATATATGAAAAGAACAAAATTAGTATAATAAAATTGATGGCAACTTTAAAATAAAAAGATGCGATGGTACTAGTGCATTTCCAATAATGGGAAAATTTATTTCTGAATTCTTGAGCTTACCGAATTCCTCAGCTAACATTGAGCGATCTTTTAGTCAAATAAATATTAATAAAACTTAAGTTCTTTTAACTGTTTTAGTCGTGAAATTGATAAAGAATTGATAACCAAATTTAATAAAGCAATGTATATATGACGTCGAAAAAATTATATTTTTTATACATATTTTTTTCACTAAAATCGAATTTTTTTTGCAGTTTTTGCTGGCTTAAAACAACATCATTTTTTTGTTAATTTACTTGTAGCAAAAACTTTACATTTCTAGAGCTAAAATTTAAAAATTATGTCTTATAGCTCTATGTTTTTAATTTTTACCGATTTAAGAGATCTAAATTAAACCAAACTGTGTTGCAAATGTATTTTATTTGATTTTTACTCTTCGTTTGTGTGTTCAAAATTATTTTCAAAATGTAATTTATTGCAATATATTTTCTATATTTATAATGATTATTGAATTGACTTTTGAAAAAAATGTGCTTTATTTAAATAAATAAACCTTAAATATTCGTCATACGTTTAACAAAATGCAATATTTTATTTGTCTTCTTTGTTGTAAAATGCGTCTGAAAATTTCTTAGTTCTTGTTTTCAGAGTTTCACAAATACGACGAAAAATCCGACGAGCATAGTGCAAAAGTTACGCTGTAAAATTTTTTTCATGGCAGCACTGTTCGCAATTAAGAAATTTTAAATCAATTGTGAACTATTAAAAAAAATTGGGCACATAAAAATGGTTAACAAAGTCAATTAATATGGGGGAAACACCTCCTTCTTACTGTGGCTACGCTCATGGTTGTATATAAGTATGTTTTGCTGATATAATGGTATTTGTACAGTTTTATAGAGCTTTTGACAAATTAACTACTAACTACTCGAAATTAATATTTCAGATATATATACATATATAGTATATGTATCTAACATTTTAAACTTTTTTGTTCGTTTTAATCAAATAAAATATTTCAACGCTTCAAGCAAGCCAGCTTGAAGCAAACAACAAACGGAACCACACCGCGTAACGGTCGATGTTTAATTAAACTCAACAACAACAACAAAAACGACAAATACATATATTTTGCGCTCTTCTTTAAATCGGTGTTCAGCTGCCGCAGAGAACGAATCAAGGCATACCAACAACAAAACAACCACAACGCAAACAACAAGCACAAAAGAAGACGAGAGATGAGCGCGCTTGCTTGAATCAGTTGATTATTGGTATTCAAGCCGCCCGGACAAGCACGGGAAAACTACGATATTATGAGTTCTAAAAGAAAAAATAAAATGGCCGACCTGCGCAACCCAACACACTCAGCACAGCATCGTGAATTTTGGTCAGAGTTTTTTTTACTCTACGAAAGTCTTCCCGCTCTCTGGAACATAGGCAGTATATTATATAAAGAACGTGCTGCTAAAATAGCCGGTTACGATATTATGGTCGAAAAGCTTAGAGAAATCGAACCTAATGCCGATCGCGAGGATGTGTTGCGAAAAATCAATATATTTCGTACAAACTTTCGTCGCGAAATAACGCGAATTAATATGAGTAATAAAATGGGCAAACAATACAAGACAACACTTTGGTATTTTGATTTACTAAGTTTTTTACAAAATCAAGAATGTCGTAAGCACCGACGCAGCAAACCCGAAGCTGACAAATGTATAATGGTGAGTAGATGCATTTTTTAAAATTATGTTTACCATCTTCATATTACACCTTGAAAGAAAATTTTTAAATAAAGTTGTTGAAATAATAAAAAAATAGTAGTAAAAAGGTAATAGTAGTAAAAGTTTTGTAGGTTATTTTTGAGTTATTTTAATATATTGCTAACAAATACGCTTTTACCTTGTTTATTGCAGCAGGATGGTTTTGCCCTACAATTTAAAATAAAATAAAAAAACATTAACCTATGTGAATAGTAAAATTGTTTCAAAAAATAAGTTGAATTTTAAAACTACTGAAAAAAATTAGCATTTTCAATTCAAAAAGACATAACAACTAAAGAATTCAAAGTAGAGCTTTCTATTGATTATAATGAAATTGGATAAATTCTTGGTCATGTTTTTCACCTTTGGAAATTTTTAACAAGCTAGTAAAGTACTAGATTTTCTGCTTTTGAAGGCACAGATATTCAGCAAAAATTTAATGGTTAAATATCCAGAAGTGAACAATGTACCGTTATGTTTCTTTTTATCTTTTCTCTACTTTCGAAATTAAATTACATCTCAAAAAAAATTTATAACCACTTAACTTAAATTTTTGTTTTCACTACAATTTTTTTTTTCTTTTATTTTGGTTACAAAATTGGCACTAACTTCAAAAGATTTTCACATTTATTCGATAGAGAAAAAAAAGGTAAAATAATTTAAAAGTATATAGAAGTGTAGGCCGATTTGATGATATTAAGTTTTAAAATCATGCATTTTTAAATAGAGGACAAAAACAATTCTGGGAGTTTTCAATTTAGTTAAATTTTTGAAGTACAAACAACTTTTTTATTTTTAGAGATATGTTTCTTTTTTTGGTGTCGTTAAAGAGGAAATCGAATAAATTACAAAATGATTATAAAAACAAATTTGAATTATTTCGTGAAATTCTTAGAAAATTGCGCTCAAACTTGAAATTTAGTAGTTTCAACGAATTGATTTCATCTTCACACGAGCACAGCTCGGTAATGGGTAAATAGGGTGGGTTTGTTGATTTACCGTTAGAAAGATGTATTCATTGCCTTTCAAATGAGCTCTTGAAATTTTGCTCTGTGAGTTAAGGCCCAAACATAATAGGCCCAAGCTGGCTGCAGCTAATGTCAAATTTTATAGAAATACATAGAAGTGATGCGTACAAGCTCAATAATAGCTCAAGCCAGCTTTTTTCGTCAAGTTTCGTTAACTTGTTCTGGCTGCAGCCAAAGCGATTCAAATCGAATGTTCCGTAAGGAATCAGCTGTTTTTTTCTTTCAAACGAATGTAAAAAACATAAACATTAACTTATTTTCGTGGCTCATTCCTGTTATTGCAAATTTAACTGAACAAACCAAAAAAACGAATTTATATACAAATAAGCGAATTTTTTCAATGACTTAAAGACCAGCTCGCTAAAGTAATTTTGGTTAAATTAAGTATTTGACAGAACTTGAGCTAGTTTTTCGTTGATTTTTGACATTAGCTGCAGCCAGCTCGAGCCTATTATGTTTGAGCCTTAAGTTTTTCTGCTAAAAACAGTAATGTGCATCAAATTCATGAAATATTAATTTCCTAAGGCTGTCAAAATAGACAACACCCCCCTCCTATAAAAGTTTTTGCTCAACTCGACATCACCTTTCAAATCCGCAAATAGTTGCGCTCTATGGCGGGACACCCTGTATAAAATGATTTTTACATAATTGTTTTCACAGACCTTTAGTAAAATTTTATGAAAATTATTTTTATAGACTATTTTAACCCTCTACGACTACGTACTTTTTATAACTACACAAATAGTTGCACTCTATGACGGGAAACCCTGTATAAAATACTTTTTACATAATTGTTTTCACAGACCTTTAGTAAAATTTAGGAAAATGATTTTTATGGAATATTTTAACCCTTTACGACTACATACTTTTTATAACCCCACGCATACTGCGTAAGTGGTATATTAACTTTGTCACTACGTTTGTAACACTGATAAGGAGGCGTGGCAGGTACAAAAAAGTACTTATATTCCTAATCAACATCACCTCCTGAGTTGACATCGCCATGTCCGTCTGTCTGTCTGTCAGTCGACATGATTTGATCGACAGCCGCAATTTTTATGCTTTCGTATTGAAATTTTATATATGTGCTTGTTTGATATGAGCAAAATCGAATGAAAACCACGCCTACCTCCTACGCCTATCAAACCATAATAAAATCTCTAAAAATAGCTGCGTTCCTTTCGCCTTAATATAATCGCGATAACAAATTTTCTCAAAGGAACGGCAAGAAAAATGACTCGTAGAGGGCGCTACCGTTGCAGTCAAAACTTAATTCAAACAAACTATCATGATACAATAACTATTAGGTGTCATGAGAACATGTGTCGTTCACAACTGTTGTGAACTGTTATGCTAGCGATACCATAAAAAACGATGTTTTTCTCTAATGCCGTGGTTATGCTAGCCAAACATGTTTGGTGTTCATTTTCGTTAATATATTCTCTTCGCTAAAATGTTTGTTTGGTGGTTATGGTATGATTGGTGGCACAGTTGCATTATATGTAACAGTATGTCAAAACACAAAAAAGCACAACCCTAATTTGCATTTTTGTACTTATTATACACATTTGTTATGGAATTGAAAATAAAATTAACGAATTAAAATATACGAACTAATATTACTTACTCTGAATTTTTATTATAATATCTTAAACAAAATGGTTTGCATATATCTGACATGCTAGCTAGCTGTTTATGTTAAGGGTTACTTGAAGAGACAATCAACTTCACTTTTTAATACTTTTACCTACTTTTTTGATGCTATTATACAAAATGACTACAGCCAACACTGGAAAGTTCGGCATGTTTGACGTTTCAATCAGCAATCAAAATGTTCAGTCCGAGAGCGAGTAAATGAATATGAGAAAAAGTTCATTTTTTCATTTTATACGTGAAACAATAACAACAAAAAATGTTCGGCAATCATGTTTGGCTAGCATAACCACGGCATAACTGGGTTTTACTCTAAACGCCAAAATAGTTGTAAATTATTTAATTTAATTATGTATTATTATTATTATGCAATTATATAAAAAATTTAAGTGCAATTGTTGACTCCGCTGAATGCGGAGAATGTGTGTGAAACAGGCTTTTATTTTGTTTTATTTTGCTTAACACTCGATGGTCGCAACTCGTGAGAAAATAGGTAGCTGTCAAGGCTACCTAATAGTGATTGTATCATGCAAACAATTAATTCAAAAAATTAAATGACAGCTTATAAAAATATGCAGATGCGGCAACTGTGTTTCAAATTTTTTAAAGTTCAATTTTATATTTCAATCAACTTTATATGGGCAGCAAAAACAATCCTATTTGTTGTAGGATTATTATTTTTGTTTTTGCTTTGCATGTAAAAAAATAATCTGGATTATTTTGAAGCGAATGGAACGCAGCTAATGCCACAAAATTTTTTGTAGTGACTTATGTGATTTTGTACATAAGCTTTAATATATGGGTATTTCCAGAAAAAAGTCTACCGTGACCAAAAAATTAAAACTTATTAAAAACTTATTATATTATATCATTTAAGAGATACATATTAATTTTATTAGTTTCAGCATTTTCTACATAAATTCATAAACCATCATGATCAAATCGTCTGCACTGTTTCACAAATGTAGTTTTTCTTTTTCGTAAATGTTTCGTAAGCTTTTTTGTTTTAGTAAAAATGGAAGGCATTGGCTAGAGATAATGAAAAAATTGTTGAGGCAAGGAAAGGACAATCTATTAAATTTGTTTTTTAATTACTTAATTACATAATTACTTAACTACCTAATTACTTAAATACCCAATTAAACTGCAATGGAAATTTTAGTAACGTTACGCCAAATCAAAAATCCTAATAAAAAAAATACCAGAAAAGATTTTTAAATTTGATCACTTGGAAAATAAACTTATGTTATTTCAAAATCTTCTAAAAAAAAGTTTCATACTAAAAGGCTTGCCCAATTCAGAGAGTTTTTTGTAATCCAAGTCAGAAATTTTGTAATCCAAGTCAGAAATCACTTCCGTTTTTTGTAACGTAACGGCAACACATATTTTTGCTTATATCTTTAGATCCTTAGGGTTAATTGTTGTCATGACTTTGACTTAATATAGTGCTACTTAATTACTATGCAAATATAAAAAAAAACTTGTTAAAAATTAGACTGAAACATTCTATTTTTTTAATATTTATCCGTACAAATCGTCCGTAACGCCAGTTTGGAAATGCCCATATATTCCTCATACATTTGAGAATTGTTAAAATCGGATAAAAACCATGCCTACCTCCCATACAACGTGGCTTCATCAAATCTGTTTTGACCTTAAGCTTTGGTCTCAAACTTTAACCATATAATTCAAATTTGTCAAAATAGTTTAAAAACCACGCCTACCTCCCATACAAAGTAACTATATGAAAATGATAAAAAGGTCTCAAAAATTTCTGCAAAATTAATTTAATGAATTAAAATTATGCATATATGCTTAGAATATTAAATTCACTTTAAGTTTGAAATTTGGCAAAATCGTATAAAAACTCGCCCAATAACCCATACAAAGTGACGTCATCAAAGGCATAACTTTTATAAATTCCACAAAAATGTAGTTATTAACAGCGTTTTCAACACATAATCTTCCATATCTTTAGCGTGTTCTGCATTTTAGTTTTGGCTTATCCTCTATACGAAGGTGACGTGGGTGTATTTTAACTGAGAAGTGAAACTGATTTCATGAGTTTATGGATAAGAGTGCCACACTTGCTACATACCAGAGATGCCTAGAAAAAGTTGCGTATCCCCAGCTAGGGCATCACTTCTATTTACCTCGCTTTGAGGTCTTTTTTTCGCGGTTATTATTACTACAAACAACAAAAATCTGAATTCTCATAAATGTAGCCATGGTTTTTTTTGGCCGCTTAAAATTAACCACAATTTTGCATTGGCAAACATAATACATACCTCATTTAGCAGTAACGAGGAAGTTTTTAACATTCAAAAAGTAGACTGCTAAAATTAGCATTAAAATTATAATTTTACTCATTACTTCCATCGGCAGGCCTGCTTTGTTTTTTATCTGGGAATTGACATCAATCATATTCATTTACACACTCGGTGACAGCGGCGGATCAGGAAAAAATCTTGGGGGCTGGGTAAATTATCAAGGACACACATTTTCGATTTGATAAAATTTTGTCTTGTTAGGCCTCTTCCACACTTTGTCAACGCAATTCCAACGCAACAGCGAAAAAGTTGAAAAGCAATGCAACTATAAACCGAATGCTTTCAGACTTGCTTCAAAAGTCATGCAACATATAATAATTGTTATTATATAATAACTCATGTTTTTCGACTTCTTGCACTAATTGAATATTTAACACTTGCTCATTCATCTTGCAAACTATTTCTTCTTCTTTTAGATTCTATTAGGAACTAATTAATTAGCTTATTCACTTTGATTAATATAAAGCCTACTGCACTACAAATACTTGAATTCATAAAACAAACAAACTGATGCAACACGTCGCCGATGAAAATTGCGGAAAGCCGCGTTGCGTTGAACAGGTTGAGAACGTGTCGAGAACTTGTTGCGTACAAGTTGCTTAATCTGAAGGTTTCGGTATAAATACACAGGCTAGCAACTTGAGTTGGAGTTGCGTTGATCAAGTGTGGAAAAGGCCTTACAAATACTTAAAATAAGATGGCTTAAAAGCTTTCCATAAGGTTAAAATTCAATCGGATGCTTATCGTCTTCAGGCTGATCTCGTAAATGTTTTTTCTTGGTTTAATCTAAACCAATTTTCACTAAACCTTTTAAAATGCTTTGTTGTTTCTTATTATAAGATAATTTCTCTTATATCGTTGGATTATGTCTTAGATAACACTAAGCTTGTAAGGTTATCCGATCTGAAAAGAACAAAATATAATTATATGTAAAGCAAACACTTACGCCGAGGTAGTTAGTGACTTCGTCCTTTTTTTAAAAATGAGACTGAAAATAAAGTTGCAGCTCGTTATGTACTCAAATTTACAGCCATTTTTTAAACAACTAACTTTAAAAATTTAAAAAAAACTCGAAGTCACTACCTCAGCGTAAATGTTTATTATACAAGTATACATATTTTGTTTTTTTTCAGATGATTGCAGATCATGTTATTCTGCAAGCAAAATGGTCCTATTCTTCTCGCATCGCTTCATAAAAACACCACGTACACGCAAATGTCGTCACAAAAAAATTTTTAAGTGCTTTAATAATTGTTGAAATCAACAAAAAATTTTGTATCAATATCTCTGACCATTTTTTTGTAGTAATCTTTCAAAAAACGCCTTCACTCAAAAGTACCCTACAAAAACGCATAAAAGTACCCTTAAGATGTGGGCACAATTATTTACTTTAAATAAAATATTAAAAAGTTAATGGTTTTTAAAAGTTATCGGGGCTAATTGCCCCCTTTATTGCCCCTCGCCTGCTCGGTGATGACTTGATTGACCAAAAACCAATTATTTTAATATTTTGCAATGCTGGTACAGCGGCTTGATGTGTGTAAGGGCTTGATTGATGATTTTTCGGCAGTTTTTTTGTTTACAGAAAAGAAAGAAGCTGTAAAAAAATTTAAGAGGACAAACAATTTTTGGCAGAATTTATTGACTCTTTTCCTTTTATTATTACGCTTTTAAATTCAACTTGCTAAAGCAATATATATGCCATACAATCGTCCGAGTCACTCAGCGCACATCTGTATTGCACGAAAAATATTGAAGAATTTTAATTTGACGTTGTGATTGATGAGGGTAGGGAATAGTATCAATCCACACGTACACATGCGATGAGTGGCACGGACGTTTGTATCGCTTATATTGCGTTAGGGCGCGTTTATAGTGCCAACTTGGTGCTTTGCCTAGCCGAGCCGAGCTGGAAACGCAGCAGGCTAATAGCAGCTGGTAGTGCGTTTGTTGCGCGCTTACCGCCGCCGACTTGTTGCAGCTGGCTTTTGACTACTTTGGGTTTGTTTGTATATATTAAATTTTTTGTTTGTTTATTTTTGCATTCGTAGCATCAAAAAAACCACGTGACTTCGTGTATGCTTTCTGTTTTCTTCAAACGAGCAGAAAACAAGTGAATCGAACGGCACTATGTTCAAGTCCCCCTCTATCGCCCTTGTTACCTATATTTGGGATTAAGTGCAAAAAATCGTTTTTTTTATGAAAGTAAGAATTCCACACCCCGAAACTTGCCCCAATACAGAAAGTTCCATTCTGGATTTAAGATATATGATAGCTGATAGTAAACTGAATATATTAGTCCTTAATCCTAAAATCGCACTATGCTCAAGTCCCGCTCTATCGTCCTTGGTACCTACATTTGGGCTGAAGTGCAAAAAATCGTGATTTTTGTATGAAAGTAAGAATTCCATACACCAAAACTTGCCCCATGTAACATGTTTAGTAAATGTTTCGTAAACTTTTTGTTTTAGTAAAAATGGAAGGCACTGGCTAAAGATAATGAAAAAATGGTTTGAGCAAGAAAAGGACAATATATAAAATTTGTTTTTTAATTACCTAATAACTTAATTACCCAATTTAACTACAGTGGAAATTTAAGTAACGCAACGCCAGTAACGTAACGCCATATTAAAAATCTTAATGTAAAAAAAACACTCAAGATTTTAAAATTTTATCACTTGGAAAATAAACTTATGTTATTTCAAACCCTTCAAAAAAGTTGTATACCAAAAGTTTTGCCCAATTCAGAGACTTTTGCAAATATTGTAATCCAAGAAAAATCACTTCCGTTGTTTGTAACGTAATGCCAGCACATATGTTTGCTGTAAATTGTTGTCATTGTTTTTACTTAATAAAGTGCTACTTAAGAACAACGCAAATATAAAAAAAAAAATTTAAATTAGACTTTTTCATTTTATTTTTTTAATATTTCTTCGTACAAATCGTCCGTAACGCCAGTTTGGAAATGCCCATATTTTGATTATACTTTTTTGTGAGAAAACTACTAATAAAATGTTGTAAAAACACATTTTGGTGCTTTAATTTTTAAATTTGTTTTTGATTTTTACCCTTATAATGTATTTTTACAAAAAAATAATAAAATTTATGTAATTTCTCCAGAAATACGCTTATTTTAAATAATCTTACCTAATAATTTATTTATGACTTTTTTGAAAAACACGTCTTCGGGCACTTTCCCCCCTAATTTCGCGGAAATCGCGGAAACCAATCATTCGATTTGTATGAAATTTTTCGTCAACACACAAGTGCATCGGAAAACCTCTTAAATCAATCGTTATTTAATTTTATTAATCCTAAAAATACTTTCATATCTCCAAAATTACGGAATCGACGTTTTTCGATTTTTTTTTTTTTTAAAAAACCAATTTTCTAAAACAAAATTATTTCATTAGATAATTAATTGTGATCTATTCTTTTTATATTTGTACATGGTTTTAATTGTGAGCTTTTTAGATCAAGTAAGTTTGAAGAAGGCAACAACAACAACTTAAACAGTGGATAGGTCACAGCTTAATCATTCAAGACCACTGAAGAGCGAGCGTTAGGAGCCTCCGAAATAGTTCTGTTTAGTCTGCTGTGTGATTGACTCCATATAGAGATGTTGTTGCCTTCTTCAAACTTACTTGATCTTAAAAGCTCACAATTAAAATCACGTACAAAATTATTCAAGTTTTTAATATTTTTTTTTTAAATGATAGCCTTAACTTTCTCAAAATTTCCAATTCTAGAGCGTACTGTAAATTTTTGAAAGGTTTTTTAGAAATCTAGAAATTTGTAAAACTGACCTAATTTTTTTTTTTATTTTTAACAGCCCAAAAGACGGTTCAACAGTTCATCGTCTTCGTCTTTTGTTGTAAAAAAATCGCGCACAGAAAAACCTGCAGAACCCTACGACTACGATGAGGATGGACTTTTAATCGAATATGAAGAAAACCACGAAGACTCCTTGCCACACAATTCTACAGTTATTTGTAACAGTCCTACAAACAATGACATACATTACCAAAATGTATTTCAAAATTTTTCAACTGGTCGAAAAGATGATCCAAAATTAGAACCACCTGATCATGATGTAGGCGAGACAATAGAGGAAATCGAAGATATTTCTGAACTTATCAATGACGAAGGCGCAATGGTGGATGTGGATAGTGAAGAGCACGGTATAGCCGAGTGTGAACAAGAGACTACTGACGAGTGGAGTGACAACCCCTTATCCAGTGTAACAAAGAGACATAAAGCTGAAATGAAACACCTTGTATCGCAGTTACAGCCAAACCAACTTAACCCATCTAAAGTGACAAAAGTAAAAAACACACAACTAAAAGCGACACAAACTGAACCAACGTCCAAGAGTTTTAGCGAAGCTTCCGAAATTTTAGCCAAATCTTGGGCAATTCAATACGAAGAAATGACCGATGATCAGAAGATATACGCTAGAAAAGCTATTGCGGATATTCTATTCGATGGTTGTATGGGAAATTTAGGTGGCAATATAGTGCTACAGCAACAGGATGAAAGCCAGTGTATAATGCAAGGAGCAGCAGCAGCTAGTAGTAGCGCTGAGCTAGAGCAAAGAGTGACTGGTTCTAATGAGCGAACCTTGTTGAAACGTCAACATTTGCCACATTCCTACCAAGATGTTGTCAATAATTTCGAGGAATGCTATGTATTCGATAATGGCCAAGCTGTGAAACTACAAGACTGGGCTGCAAAAATGAAGTAGAATTAATTTTTATTTAATAAGTGGATAGTATGCATTTCTCAACAATAAATACTTAACTCTGCTACATATTTTTACTACATATTTTTAATTGACATATTTTTTTAAAACAATACTAAGTATACAAGAGAGTGCAACTGTCACACACATTTTGTGCCTCAACTAACCATTGTTTTGGAAAAGGGTTAAGTTTCTCCATTTTTTATATGAAATTATAAATTTCATAATAATTATATAATTATATGAAATTATAAATTTTTTACCAGTGTGAACACTCGTCAAATTGTGTAGTACGATTTTCTCAGTTCAAAAAAGTTTTCAACCTGAGCACATCGTGGCAAAAGAGGGAGCGGAAGAAAATAATAACAAAATAATAATAAATAACTGTTGCAAACAATTTATAATAATTTATAAAATTATTTCTTCTTCTTCCAATACAATTTTAATAACAAGTGGTATTAAAATTTTTCCGTCATCGCCATGTGCTTACTTCGGTGTTCAAGATAAAATGAAATTTGACGAAAAATTTGATGAATCTGAACACTTCTGTGGTCAAACGATTTGACAAATGATTTGATGAGCGGTTTGAAATGTGAACAGCCCTAATGTAAAGTCACAAAAGATGCAACCCGTGTTGCCGCAACGATTCTGAAAAAAAGTATCCATGAAAAGGTAAAAAAGTATCCAAAAGTAGGCACTTTTGAAAAAAAAGTATCCAGGTATCAAAATCCAAAAACCTATAACGTATTCCTTTTTTTAACACAAAAATACAACTTCAATATTTTTAAATAATGCAACCCAGCTTTTTAAGCTTTCATAACAATTTAATTTATATAATTTTAATACTAATAAATATATTTATTGAAATTTAATAATAAGAAACTAGGCATTTATAATTATTTTAAAAAGAATAAAATTCAGTACTTCTGTCTTTAATTTGCGTTGCTATTGCTCTTGAATTATATTAATTTTATAAGTATAAGATTTTTACAAAAGCAATACAAAAAACAATATGTAATTACATAAAAAAGGAACAAAATTTAACAACTTGTTCAATCTAGTGTAAAATAAATTATATGGGTTGCTATTGCCTTTAACCTATATTAAGCAAAAATTGCACGTTGAAAAAGAAAAATAAAAAGAAATAATTTAAAACCTTTATTGTGAAATGACTATATTACAAGGACTTGAAATTTTATTTACGTAATTAATGCAAAAAAAACAATATTCCAAAAAAGTTTTTTTTTGTTTTTAATGCATCTTATTCTCGCTAGATGGCGTAAAAAATAGTCGTTTTCAGACAGGGTCAAGATATTTTAGTCCCAATTAATTGGAATCAAATAAACTAAAGTGCATATTAATAAGAGTACTTGTCGCTACATCCTATACTAGACTAATTAAGTTTCGTTACAATTTGCAATCGCTACGGGAATCTTAAAGGTAAAAAATAACAGATTTTTTAAAAAGTCGCGCCAATTTTTACCATTTAAAATAAATTTCTTAAATTAAACTTTTTCATTTTTTTTTTCAACGTACAATGTCATCTTAAATTAAGAAGTTCATATATATTCATATGTAAGAATTTTGGAAAATAAAATAAAACCATTTCCAAAGAAAATCTTTTTGTCTTATCGTTTTTAGCTAGTTTTAAATCAGAAAAAACGTTCATCAACAGCTGAGCTATGGCAGAGTTAAAATATTATTCACAAATTTTATAAGTTCTTTTAAAACAAAAGAGTTTGCTTTAATGCATTTTTTGATAACAAAATATTGTCCAAAAATGTGTTAATGTCATTATTTATCTTAACGTTTTTGCAGAATTAAATAGACTGCTTACTTTTTATATTTTGAAAACAAATACATATATTCATATCGAAAAAGATTTTTAAAAAGAAGTATCCAAACTTACACTGAGGCTTAAAAAAAGTGTCCATCAATTTTTGAAGGAAAAAAGTAACTAAATGGATGCAATTAGATCCAAACGGCAACACTGGGTGCAACACTTTTTTAAGAGAATCCATTTTATGCTCAGTTCACTACAAAAGCAAGCGATTCATTTTGAGACGGAGAGAACAAATTCATTCATTAGAATTGCGCGGATGTTCAGGCAGATTCAATTCAGTGCAACAGCAACACTTGAAGCGGCATAAACAGCAACAATTCGTTTTTGAGCAGCGCTGCCAGATTGTACCAAACTCAGTCATGCGAAATCAACAGACAAAAGACCCAAAAATTGTTTCCCTCATTCATAACGTCCGCAGCCATCCAGAACTATACGACTATCGGCTACCAACACATAATGAAGAAAATTTAAAAGACAATATTTGGGAATCAATAGCTGCCACCTGCGGCATGGAAAATGGTAAGAGTTATCAAAATAAAAATAACAAAATTTTATCATAACGCCAAACAAAATGTATATATTTCATTATCGTTTTCTTTCCAGCCGCCGAGGCCAAAATGTATTGGAAGAATCTGCACTATTCCTTCACCGTTTTTTATCGCAACGAATTGATACGACTTGTGCGCGCCAATTACGAAGAGCAGGATATAGGTCCAATACCTAAAGAAATAATTTCATCCAAGGAGGCTCTATTTGGCAATCAGTCGTGGGGCTATTATAGCGATATGCGTTTTATTGCGCCATTTCGTGTCAAAGGTATCGATCCGGAATTAGATCGTTTAATAGAGTTAGCCAAGCCGATAGTTTGTTCGGATGCACATAAAGAAAAGCTAGTGGCTGAGACAAGAAATCTTGCAGCGACATACAGACGTAGCACACCGCCGCTTTTAGAAGCAGCAGCAGCAGCGAGTATAGAAGCAAAAGAAACAACAACAATGATTGTACCAATGATAGAACCTACGAACCATACAAAGCAAGAAATATTAGTGGGTTTGGATGTACCGGAAATAAAAACTGAAAGCTTATCCCTTGACGATACTTGTTTGCGAAGCTTTTTTGATTCGCTTTACCGTTCCACACGCTCTCTTCCAACGTCTTTACAACGTAGAGTTAAACGTGAAATGCTTGTCGCACTGAATAACGCCGAGACGGATGCTGAGGAAATGGAAGTGCGTTAAGCCATGTCTTATATAGTAAAAATGTCTATAGTAGTATGTTTTATTTGAATTCCTCGACTTAATAGTTATGGAATATTTCAAGAATAGCGACAACTCTAATTTTTAATTATTTTTTTTGCAGATTATATGGATGTTGGCCTCCTAACCCAAATCTGATAAAAGTTATAGGCCTCCAAGGTTGGAAAAAATGGCCTACAAATTTTTTTTTTTAATTTTTTTATTAAAACTACATTTTATGGGTATCATAAGAAAGGTAATTAAAGTACCTATTCAAAAAGTTATCAAACATGAAAATCTATGCATAACTTTTAAAGATATAATGAACATTTTTAGTGTAGTGTTTTGGTAAAAGGGAAACCGCTAGTTTTTCAAACAGATTGTAAATATAAGAATAGGTATATCTTAAAAAGTTATGAATGGATTTTCGTGTTTGATACCTCATTGAATAGGTACTCGCATTACCTTTCTTTTAATACCCATAATGCGGAACACTAAAAAAACAGCAAGATTTGAAGGTTATTTTTGCTACTTTGGAAGCCTATAACTTCTAAACCAATTGCGAGACGCCTGAATTTTTCCAGATTTGGATTTAGGAGGTTAAAATCTGTGTGATCCAACAAAACAATATTAAAAAGGAAAGTTATAGCTATTCTTGAACTATGCCCAAGTTATAAAGTAAAAAATTTAGTGTAAATAAAATTTAATGAAAATGTTTAAAAATATCTGTATTTCTTTACCCTTAGGGTGTTGTTACGGTGGTGGTCATATGATCCCTGGTCATGACATCTCTTTTTTTTGTTTGATGAGCTGTGTGACGAAAGTATGTTATGCTGGTGGTCATATGATGTCTAAGCAACAGTACACTTTTTGCTACTTTTAGTATTTTTTCAACCGATGAGTGTTGCTATTAAGCAGGTTTCATTATTGCTTTCATACATTTCGTACTAAAAGTGTACTATTTTCAGGCCTAAACACAAATGTTGTGAATAATTCCACCACGCAACACTGTTTTGATCCAATGATTTCATATTTTTGTCGAATCATTTGGTGACCGTGGTGGTGAAAATTTACTCTCTTGCTCTCGCTCTAAATTCTGAATTTACATTGAAACAACAACAATGCATGACCATGATGAGCCCATGACCGCCACCGTAACAGGGCACTTAGCGGCCACAAGGGGTAAATACGTATCCCAGGCTAAATTTAATTAAAGTTATCCTTAACTACGAAAATGATATAATATGTCGCACCATCAATAGGTTGTTGATAAATGTAAGTTACTTGCATGGTACATACACAAGAAAGAAAAAGTATTAGTAGCAATACAAACGATGAATTTTGGAAGGTGAGGTACTTGATCAGACCAGTGTCGCCACAACAGCCATATAGTGAAGTATTATTGCTTTCTGAATCAACAGATTTTTCGTGTCAGGAGATAAAAAAGGCCAATAAGCAATATTTTTATCATTGTTATATTTTTTTTTTTCAACAATATTTATGAAGGAACAGTGTTTTGTGTATGTAGAATAAAATAATATTTAATAATGTAACTCATGCGAATATTTTTTACGCACGTTGTCAATTTATATCATTCAAAGTTGTTAATAATTTCATCCTTCATCTTTGTGTATGTTTTATTTTATTTTGACAAAAATGTAATATTTTATCAATACACAGAAAAGTCTACCGTGACTAAAAAATCAAAACTGCTTAAAAACTTATTAAGGGTTTTCATGCAAAGTGGCAGGCTTCTAATTTGGGCAATTAGTTATTTTTATCAGACAGGTTGTATGAACAGCCCTTAAAGTCGATTGTGCATTTGCAGCATATAAGTCAGCTGTGCGATCTGCCAGCGATGCGTTCCATTTAAACAGGGACGCTTTGCGGATTGTTTGCTTGTTTTCTGAAATTTTTAGAATTAAATCTTTATTAGTTTTGCTCAAATTATAACTTTTCCTTCAAAAAAGAAAACAGCTGATTGATCATATAAGATTGCCACCTCGTTTGCTCACCTAAATCGAAGAGCAAATTTATCTGGTTTGTGCAAAAGCTTTTTCATACGAATTTTGACAGTTCATTTATAAGGCTGATAAACTTATAAGGTTTATACCATTTATAAGGGTATTGCCCATTTGCATGAAAACCCTTATTATTTTATGATATTATCTAAGAGAAACATTTTAATTTTATTAATTTAGGCAATTTATACATAAATTCATTTACCATGATGAAGAAATCAAATCGTCCGCATTGTTTCACAAATGTACTTTTTCGTAAATGTTTTCGTAAATGATTGAGGCAAGGAAAGAAAACTATATTAAATTAATTCATGACTAAATTACAATTAAACTACAATGGCAATTTAAGTAACTTAACGCCAGTAACGTAACGTCAGATTAAAAAGCTTAATTAAAAAAAAAACTAAAGATTATTAAATTTGATCACTTGCAAAATAAACTTATGTTATTTCAAACCCTCCTAAAATAAATTGTTTACAAAAAGTCTTGCCCAATTCAGAGACTTTTGAAAATTTTGTAATCGAAATCAAAAATCACTTGTTTTTGTAACGTAACGCCAGCACATATTTTTACTTATGTATATCCTTAGGGTCAATTGTTGTCATTGTTTTTACTTTATATAGTGCTACTTACTACGAAAATATAAAAGAAACCATTTTAAAAATTAGCCTTTTTTAATTTTATTTTTAATATTTCTTAGTACAAATCGTACATATGTATTATTATTTATTTATAAGAAACCATTGTACACGTGAGACTATAGGTCTCTTGTAATATTAAAGATATGTAATATTTAACTAAAAACTTTATTTTAGAATTTTCATTGCATATGCTGTCAGATCTCATAAGATTTTGCGAATGATTTTCTCTACGTGTTCTTAAAGTTACAAGTTTTTAATTTGAATCTTTATACAATGGTTTTGATTAATTTTGTTCTATCGTATTTCAGTTATATGGCAACGCTTTTGGTAGGCAAAAAAGCTTTCAGTTATAAGAACACTCACAAATGTACGTAAATCTATGCCTTTATCTGATTTCAACCTTATAAAATTTTAATAGAATTAACGCTGTGATTTTTATAAGACATAATTGAAATTAAAATGTTTTTTTGTATAAGCAGCAATATAAAGATATAAACAACATGCAGGTGTTTAACCCTTCTACACTTAGGTGAACCTACAGACAGGGAGGAGTACACATTGCACCTAGTTTTGACAACAACAAAAAACTACAATTAAATAGTTAAACTACAAAAACAAAAACTTAGCTGCAGAGCAACTGCAAAATTAACCCAGACCAAGGCTCATTTATAAATAAACTTTGGCCCAGACAACACACACTAAGCTTTCAAGAGTAAAGCTTTTAATATAACTTAAAGCTTATTGCGGTAAGTACGGGAAAAGCTTAAGGAACAATTTAAGAGCATTAACAAAAGCTTTAAGCTACTGAAGTCATACCAAAAAATAGCTTTTACTCACTGCTGCTCAGCGGGTCGATTTGGGAATTTGTTGTTGTTTGTTTACAAAATAATTCATTGCTGAATGAATTTCAGCAGCAAAAACTCCATCATGATTAACAAAACAAACGTGAGAAGGATTTTGTTTTTAATGAATTTAGTGCTCTTAGAACAGCTGCTGAGTGTAAGTGTAATTATTTGGCGTTTGTGGAAAAAATTTTGTGTTTTTTTTTGTGTCTGGTATTTTTTAAAACACACAGAACAGGGTGTTTAGCAAATATGAATTATAAACCATTGGAATTAAAGGTGGTGCGTCTGTTGCAAGCAGTGGAAAAACATCCAGAGCTGTACAAGCAATGCGATCAATTGTATCACAGAACATCACGAGCTATCAAGCAAAAAACCTGGGACAATATAGCTCGAACAAGTAGATACGTCAGAAGTAAGTTTAGTTTTAATATTTTAAACAAAAACTGCGTTTTTTTCAAAATCCAAATCTGGATTTCCTGCTCATGAAGAGTATTTGACTAGATGGCGTTGAATGCAAACATGAGAATGTCAACAATGCTTTTTCCGATCACTTACTTCATTATACGCCACCTGACTGTGATGTTTCAAACTACAAGTTCACAAAATCTAAATCCATAGCAGAATTTTTTTGTATAGAAATTGGATTTGGATGTTGGAAAAAACGCGCCTAATATTTATCTAGTATTGCTACACATACACTAACTCAAACAATTGTCTGTGCACAAGGCATCTGAAAACTTTTTTCACTATATATAAAAAAAATATTTTATTATATTAATTGAAAAGAAATTATTTTTAAATGCTTTATATTTGTTTCTTGTAAAAACAAATAATACAAAAAGTTGCTCATTTTTTATCTTAATTTTTATCGTAAGTTTTACAAAGTGTCATATATATACAGCTATTGCCAACTAATTGGAAACGCTTTTGCTATCGTTAATTTTGTTCACTGGGTTATGCGTATTTTGATTCACCGTTAATATTTTATGTATGATGCAATTATATATAAGGTTGAGTTAAGGCCCCTAAAGACGAGCAACTAATCGAACAACTGATTGATAAACTAGTTTGTGTTTTTCCTACAGACACAACTTTCAATTGATAGCAAATGTTAAAATTCAGTTCAAAACATTTTATTTATAAAATGCCCACAGCATAACTTTAACAAAAACCGAAGAAAAAAATTCAGTTTTCCGTTTAGTTGCTAAGTTTGCTAAAAACACGACAACTAGTTGATCAATTCGATGAGCTTCAGCCGAAAAAATCAAAACTTTTTAATTTTCAGCAACTGGTTGGAAAACTGGTTGAAAAACGGAAAAAAAACCAAAAACCCACCTACACACTGCTTATTTTCATCAACCAGCAACCATTTTATCAACCAGTTGTGCGATTAGTTGCTCGTCTATAGGGGCCAAAGAAGTAAAATATAAGGAAATGGTGTTGCTTACACATACACTGTACGTGAACTGTCGCACCATTCGTAAATTGTGCGAGCGAGAAAGAGTGTGTTTTTTGACGTTTTTGAGAACCCTTGTATCTGATTGGAAGACTCCTCAGGAAAAAAGTTGAAAATAATTTAATTTTAAGAATTTTTCACTGCTTAAAAAGCAACAAAATTAAAGAAAAAAACCACTAAAACATATGCAATATGAGTTGTGCGGTTAAGAATTGTAATAGTTCCCGAAAACTTAAAAACAATGCGCATTCGTTCCACAGGTAAATATGTCCATACGGTTTAAATTCTTTTAACAAAAGTGCTTTATTTAGTTTCTAACGATATTTTTTTATCTTATTTGTTTTAGAAAGATATATATTTCTAATTAAAAACTGTTTAAAAATGCAAATTAGACCCCGTTGATTTTGCGCCAGTTTGCTCAAACCACATCTGTCAAAACACAAACACTGCTTCAGGGGCGCAGTCATTTTTCACAGTTGAATATATTTTTGGGGCGCTCTTATTTGTAGCATAGTGAATGAGACTTAGTACTTGTTTGTTAAATTTTTCTGATTTCTGCACGACAACTAGGCAGAAACAAAAAAAAAAGGATTTTAAAAAAGTAATATAATTTCATTTGTAATTAAAGTTCAAGTTTAGAATTTATAGGCCTTCAAATTTAGAAAAATTACCTAAAAATCTTGCTGTTCTTCCCGTTTTTCAACAAAACTAAGCTTTATGGGTATTAAAACAAAAATAATGCGCGTATTTATTCAACGAGGTGTCAAGCATAAAATTCCATGCATAACTTTTTAAGATATAATTTTTTTTATAATAAAAATTGGTCTGAAAAACTAGTGGTTTACATTTTAAGAAAGCAATCCATTAAAAAGAGACTTATTAAAAAGATAACTACATCCAGAAGTGCTGTAGAGAGCGAAGCCTGTGTTGGACTTACTGAGGTTTGTAATCCCTAAGCAGCGGCCGAAGGCCTACTTAGACATTAAAAAGAGACAACTAAATATATTTTAGCGATTTTAAGTAAAAAAAAATGATTGTATCTTAAATGCATGTATTTTTATGTTTAATATCTTGTTGAATAGATACTTGTATTATATCTTTTTTGATACCCATAAAATTCAGTTTTGTTGGAAAAATTAAAAAATCAGCTAGATTTTTACTTCACTTTTTCCAACGTTGGATGCCTGTAACTTCTAAGCCAATTGCGAGCGATCTGAAATTTTTTAAATAATTAGAGTTGTTGCTATTCTTGAAATGTTCCTTAAATGTTAATGCAATAAGAACAAACTTTAACATTTTGGGCCTTCTTTTACGATACAACCGAATACGACCCTTTGTGATTGTTTCTGTATTTGTGTGCACCAACACCAATATAAAAAATACCACACTTTTCTGCTTTTACACCACTTCCTTATATTTTACTTCTTTGATAGGGGCCTTAAGGGGGTCCTCTGGTAATCCGAAAAATTTTTTCGATTTTTTTTTCATATTTCTATTGCTCAGATACTCAAAAACATTTTCCCAAAAGGATTTTTCAAAATTCGAAATAGTTTAGGAGATACAGGCATTTTTGTGTAGGTATGTTTTCGTCAAAATAACGCATCAGCAAAGTTGTTTATTTGCCTGCAGTCATTAGTCGAAAATTCTGTGGAATTCTTCCAAAATATGTATTGATATTACAAAATATACACACACAGTATGTATACACGCAGTATGTATACATGCATGTTTTGATTTAGGGGTTGAAATGATTTTGAGCCCAGGTGTTCACATGAAAGAAGCAAACGAACGAGATTCAGTTTATTTTCGAACGCTGAAAGCTACGCGTGCGCGATAACTGCTGTTGTAAAATAAAAGAAAAATCGTTTTGTGTTTTTTTTTTTGCTATGGATAAAAAAAGCCACCCAAACGCGCCGCGTAAGTACGCGTATCGAACAAAAAAGAGGCATTTCCGTGGAAACCAGCACTCCCAAGTAGAGGACACCGACTTTGCCAGCACATCGGCCAAAAAATTGAAGAAAACACAAGACAATGAAGTCATCATCGAAAACAACCTCCAGTTCTGTTTCTTGGAATTTTTTTCATTTTTCCAAACGCTTGCTGCTCTGGTTATCTGCGCCCAATGTAAACAAAAAATTCGATTTGGAAAAACATGTATGCGTGGAGTCGGCTTCAAAGTGAGTCTGCAGTGCCAATGTAAAGCTACACAGTATATTAATTCTTCGCCGGTGGTCGGTAAATCTTTTGTTGTAAATCGCCGGTTGATATTTGCCATGAGATTGCTTGGAATAGGGAGAGAAGGTATTAATATGTTCTGCGGAGTAATGGACATATGCCAAGGATTGTGCCTTGATGCGTACTATGGCACCTTGAAAAACATGCATGTGTCTGCTAAAGCAGTTTACAAGCAGTGCCTGTTGAATGCGGTTAAAGAAGAGCAGGAACAGCAGAAAGAAAAAAATCCTGACTGTGACTCCTCAGTGCTGACCGTTTCAGGGGATGGCACCTGGAAAAAACGGGGATTCTCGTCTCTTTTTGGTGTCACTACGCTCGTCGGTAAACATACCAAAAAAGTGGTTGACTCCGTTGTCAAATCAAGCCTTTGCTAGGCATGCAAAATGTGGGGAAAAAAAATGACTCTGCAGACTTCGAAGAATGGTACGAATCGCACCAGAAAACATGCACAAACAACCACAGTGGGAGTGCGGGCAAGATGGAGGTAGATGCCGTGAAGGAAATGTTTGCCTCATCGATCGAAAAATATGGCATAAAATATGAAAAATATATTGGCGATGGCGACAGCAAAACCTTCAAGGCCATTATAGACCTTGATCCGTATAACGGCGACCCCGTTGTCACAAAAAAGGAGTGCATCGCTCACGTGCAAAAACGCATGGGCACACGGCTGCGCAAGGCCAAAAAAGAAAACAAAGGCATCGGTGGAAAAGGCACAAAGTCATAAGCGAGCTGACTACTTACTATGGACTTGCTATTCGACGTAATAAGGACTCTGTGGAAAGCATGAGAAAAGAAATATGGTCAACATATTATCACAAAAGTTCAA
Source organism: Dichetophora obliterata (assembly GCA_963920525.1). Lineage (NCBI taxonomy): Eukaryota > Metazoa > Arthropoda > Insecta > Diptera > Sciomyzidae > Dichetophora > Dichetophora obliterata. Next base: position 197,828,253 of record OY986438.1, on the reverse strand, counting down.
GTGATAGTAATCCACAACATATGTATTGCCCACCTGGTGAGTCCAGCCGAGATGTATGCTGAATCTCGCGACAGAAAACGACTTCAACGCTCAGAGCTAAAAACGTACGCATCATCGAAAGAGGGTCGCACAGCCCGCAGAGCCCAAAAAGCCATGGAAAACTCGTTTTATGAGATGGAGGAAGGCACACTTTATGGGGCTGGAATTGCCGATTAATATTCGTAAGTATTGTATTAAAAAAATATGTGTTAATGTCATTTGTGTGCCTCAAAATTGAAGTCAAAACTTTAAACGCGTTTTTCTCGAAACCATGTTTTTCAAAACTTTGCGCACGATAACTCAAACAGTTTTTGACCGATTTTGATATATGAGGCATGAAACGACGCAGAATTTACGCCGCTATAGCCCCTACCTCAAACTTGCCGAAAAAATAATGTTTACTATTTTTTTTCTACACTAGCCTACAAAAAAAAAGGTCGAAATTCGATTTTTCATTTTCAAAGTGGCGGCTCCCCCCCCTAAAAAAATTTCGATTTTTGTTTCCGAGGTAGGGGCTATAGGGACATTCATTCTAAGTAACTGAATATTTTTTTTTTTTCAGACGATGTTTACTCTTGGAATCGTGCGCAATTTGGACCCACCTTTTTTCCGGAGAACCTCGTTACCAGGCCGAGAACTTTCTGAACGGTCCATAAATTCACTTTTTCAAAATTGTGTATTTTTTTCAATAAATTAAGCTACCCAAATCAAAAAACGGAACTAAAATATCTTTACTCGTTCTCTTTCCACAATATTTTGAAAAAAGGCTAAAATTTGGCATAGATTACCAGAGGACCCCCTTAAGCTGAGAGCACATATCTGTCGGCGAATGTCAAAAACAGCTGTTTGGTGTTGTTATCTTTTACTTTGACATACGCCGATCCAAGTTCCATCCGTCCAGCGTTTTTTTTTTAAAAGATAACTGGGCACTTTAAAAAAGGAAACGTTTTCCTTGTTCCAATAGTTTTGGCGAATCGCGTACTTTTTCGGCGTTTTGAAGTGGTAACAGAATCTCAAACTCCAAGAAAATTGTTTAAAAATTATTTTAAACACAAATTTAATATTAAAACTCAATAGTTTGACTTCTAGTTAGAAATTTTAATTTGATTATGTACTTGTATTTTTTGTTTTACTCTGACATTTTGCGATCCAAGTTTTGTTGTTGTATGAGAACAATTTAATAAGGTTACTTAACCTTATATATAATTGAATCATGATTTTGTGCTTAAAAAATTTTTCCGCAACAGGATTGAGTTTAGTTGTGTTGATGTGGTGATAAAGTGACAGTTAATTAGAAACAAATTCAGTGGTCATTCATAAAATCATTTGAGTTTCTGCAAATATATCGTTTGCTTTAAAAATTTGGTAAATAACAAATCCAAAAGTGTTTTGAGTCGAAATAATTCAAACTTGTTTGTTATTAAAAATGGGTGAAGTCAAGAGCTGTACTCCAGCCATAAGATAAGCTATTATTGAGGTTCAAGCATCCGGACTTTGATACCAGAACATTGCTGATCAAATATGATTTTTAATCAGTGACTGTACCGGTTATGGTTTTTATCAAAAAAATCAGATGTTAACAGTTATCATTTATCTTTTATTTTTTCCGACAAAAATATTAGTTATTTTATGCCTTTTATATTTTTGGACAAAGATAACTTTTAGTTTTGTCTTTTATTTTTTAGGTCAAAAATAACAGTAATTATGTGCCTTTTATTTTTTCAGTCAAAAATATCAGGCAATTAGAATTTTTTAAAGGCCGCTTGAACGACAAAAAAAGTTTAGTGCAATTTTCATTGTCTCAGCAGCGCGCACATTTTGAGCTATTACACTTTTTTAGTTTTAATAGTATTTTATATAGTCAAGCTGTCTTTGAAAAAATACACATTGCCTGATATTTTTGACCGAAAAAATAAAAGGCACAAAGTAACTGTTATTTTTTACCTAAAAAATAAAAGTCAAAAGTAACAGTTATTTTTGCCCGAAAAAATAAAATGCAAAAAATAACAGTTAAGCTTAACATTTTTAGTAACAGTCGAAAATTTAAAAGGCATTTAATATTTTCGAAGCTGCTACCATTACGATTATATTGGTTTATTTAAAAAAAGTCCTCCGGCAACTTTTTCGTTATGCCTTTTTCATCTGAAAATTGTAAAATAACAGTTATTTTCGGTCCCTGTTTTTAATGCTAGGCACCATTTTCGAAACAACGAGACTCGCATGAACGTTCCGAAAAAAGTCCACGGAAAACCACAGGCTACATTGATAAAAAAATCTAGCGTATTTCAGAAGCAGGCGCCAAGAAAACAGCTGTAGACATTCAACGTGAACTTGACTCGGATCACAGTGTCACTGTTGCCAGATTAGGACATTTTCCACTAGATTTAGTGGATTTTTAGCCGTTTAGTAGAAAATTTTAGGGAAAGAAATCTTTAGGGGAAAACATTAGTGGATTTTAATTTTCTGTTGATGGATTTTGGGTATGTTTAGTGGATTTAAAAAATAAAGTACAGCAGCATCAACTGTGAACTGTATCCTGTTGTGTTTTATTTTTCACTCCCTTTTAGCTTTTACAAGGTTTTTACATATAGCAGTGTTCACATCGTCAAATTTTTCGTCAAACTGTTGGTCAAACACCATGAATTTCTATGGTATTTCATGTTGTTCTATCATTGTTTGACCAACATTTGATGAGCAACTTGACGCTGTGAACACTGCTTATACTAAGTCAAATCGTATTGATCCATGGAAGAAGCCATCATATTAAGAAAAAGAAAATTAGTTTTAATTTAACGATTAACAAATTAAAAATGCAAATACAAGTAATAAAGAAAGTACAAATATAAAATAATGAATATGCAAACATAAAACATATATGCTATAAATCAGACCTGTGAAGTACTAAGTATATACTTTATTCCGTATCGTGTAATTGCAAGTACCTAGTTACTTAAAAAATAAGTACAAAGTACAAGTACTTCCATACTTATACTTAAAATTTTTAAGTACAAGTACTGCGCTTTCAATTATTTCTCAAGTACTTTGTAAAGTACTTGGTGATTTTGGCAACACTAAAATTAAAATTATTTTAAGTACTCGGTTAAAAATCTTGGAATAAATTTTAGTGCCACTAAAATATTGCTGTATATTTTTAAACCTTGCGGTTTAAAATTTAAACTTTGCAAATATTAACTCATAATTTAAACTTTTCTGTACTAAAATTAAAATCAACAGCATAAAATCAGAAAATCGACAGAATTTCCAAAAAGGGCAGAAACAATGTTCCATTTTTTCGAAAAACGAAAACGCCATAAATTTTAATTTGGACCCGTAAAAAGTTAGCCTGGCAATGCTGAGACTCAATTAAGGCTATTTGGTTCATATGTTTGTATATTGCTTCTTTTACGTATCCCAACAAGCATTAAGATTGTTTATCAACTTACACTCAAGTGAAACTCCAACCTTTTTCTCATATCTCCAACGTTGGATATTGAAAGCATTTACAGTCGAGAATCATAGCCTTCTCAACAAAAACGGTACCATGATTCTCCAATATATTCTCCACTTAATCTCAACCCATAACTAAGTGTTATTTTTCAATGTGGAACATAAGTTCTCTAATGTTTTCTTAACTTGATATCAGGTGTGTTTCACAGTTAGATAACAAGTGTTATTCTCAAGTTGAGATCAAGTAACTTTTCAAAGTGATTTCTAATATTGTATAATAACAGTCCGTTCGTTAGTTTAAATTCTTCGCATAAGTTATACAAATCCATTTATTTCACTTCAAATTTACATTTATATTTTTTTTAAGCAATGTTTAAAATATCAATATTTAAATACAATTCACAAAATTGCACTTCAGTATAATACAAACTTTTTAACAAAAAAAAAACAACCAACTTCAAAACCTCTACAAAGTAAAAAATAATTTTAAATTACATCTCACATTAATTCTTGGTCAAATTTGTTAATTTATTTATACATATTATTTAATTGGAAATCTTATAACTATAATTTTTTTTTTATTTTGTATTATTATCATAAATATATATGATAAATTTCTCCATGAATATAAAACCTTTAAAGTCGGCGCTATATAATCAGACTTTTATAAAATAAACGCTCCGGCTTTAAAGGTTTTATATTCATGGAGAAATGCATATATTTATGATAATACAAAATAGAAAAAATTTATAGTAATAACATTTCCAATTTAATAATATATATAAATAAATTAACAAATTTGACCAAGAATTCATGTGAGAAGTAATTTAAAATTATTTTTTACTTTGTAGAGGTTTTGAAGTTGGTTGTTTTTTTTTTTTTTTGTTAAAAAGTTTTTATTTCTTCCTTTTTAGAGATAATGATAACAATTTTCCCATTCTTGTAACGAATTTTCGCACCCTAGTGTCAAAATTAACTGAAAAACAGTATTTTCTTATATTGCCACGCCATTTTGTCCAGTAACTCCCACTTTTTTACCGTAATTTGTAATAATTGTTTCAATCCGTGTACCAATTTCCAGTACCCTAGTGTCAATATTAACGGAGATACAGTATTTTTCTTATATTACCACGCCCTTTTGTTCAACAACGCCCACTTTCTTCACAGTAAATTTTTATAACTATGCCTACCCCTGTACTTAATTTCAGTGTCCTAGTGTCAATATTATTCGAGTTACAGCTTTTTTCTAATACTGCCACGCCCTTTATATAATAACGCCCACTTTTTTTAACATAACTTTTAATAATTGTGCGAACCCCTATATTAAATTTCAGTACTCTAGTGTTAATTGAATGTTGAATGTGTACCTGCCGGGTTATAACGGCATGCCATTTGCCATAAAAAACGTATGTACAATGACTAAATGCAAGGGTAAAACTGGTTTTGAACCTTTTGTCTCTTTCTAACAAAATAAAAAAAATATGCAGAAATGCAAAAATATCTCTAATTTTATTTTTATTTTTCAAAATAAACAAACAAAACTAACAAACTAACAAACAAAAATAAAAATAATACAGAAATTCCAACAAACGAGTTAGATATTAGCATTTATATGCTAACGGCATGACATTCCCCATACAAAACGTATGTACATACCCGGGTGTGTTGCTGTTGAAGTGCTTAAAGAAGTTCTGCTGTTGACATAAGGGTTAATGTTATTCGATATACAAAGTGTTTCTTATATTGCCACGCCCCTGTAACGAATATCGCCCACTTTTTAAACGGGCACCTACACGTCCGATATCTTTATCTGTTGACAAAAAATTGTGGCAATCGGGCAAGTACTTTGGGAGTTATCGATGTACATACATTAAAAAAAGAAGAAAAAAAAAGAAACCAACCAACTTGAGAACCTCCTCCTTTTTGAAGTCGATTAAAAATGAGATCGTATTTTTTATATTAAAATAAAAATATAAAGTTCGACTATTTTCTTTCCTTACTCCCCTTGTACTCAGACTTCTTTTTCAATCGATTTCAATTCTTCCTCTGAAGGGCCAATGAATTTGTTTATGTATGCCTCTGAAAAAATAAAAAATCCTATTAACATTTTTCAGTTATGGACTTATGATACTTTTTTCTAATAGCTTTCTTTCTAGCTGTTCTTTTCCAGCAGAAGCTCATAGCTGCTTTCTCCGTTAGCATTGTTCTCCAACAAAGTTTTATAAATTTCATCGAGTTGGTAGATGTTAACGTATTCAATTCAGCAACCTTGAAAAATAATTTTTAGCACAAGAGCATAACTACTTTATATTTATAATTTACTTTACTTAAAACTTTGTTATAAATAGCGAATATTATTTCCCGACCATGTTCTTCAATTCAATACGTTATTCAAAATTTTTAAAAAAATTGGAATGTTCCATCGCAAGGCCAAGGAAGAGGCCGCAAAAAATTACTAGGCAAACGGTTGGAGAGGAAGATCAAACGGATGGTTAAAGATAACCCAAAACTAAGTGCCGTAAAAATTGCACATTATATTGCAGAATATGACAACGTTACCGTAAATCCACAAACCATACGAAATTGTTATCATTCAGTACAATATAAGTTATGTATTCCTCGTTCACAAAAAAAAATGTAAAGCTTCGTTTGGAGTATGCAAAGACATATGTTGAAAAGTTCGATGACTTCTGGAAATCTGTCATATTTTCGGACGAGAGCAAATACAATATTTTTGGGTCAGCAAATACTTTTTGCGGTTAAAAAATCTAAAAAAGTATTTAATAAGTTTTATGTTAAGTATTAAAAATATAGAGCATTAATTATAATTTTATTAACTAATATATTTAATTTATAGAGATAGAATATAAAGCAGTGTCGGGCAGCTTTGCACACCTATACTTTCTCATCTTGAATATGTATTCATGAGCGCTTTAAAGCTTACACTGAAAACAAAGTAGTGCTAAAGCGCTTTTTGCAGAAATCTTACTAGGCATTATGGGATATTTTTGTTCGGATTTGTATTGCGAAATTAAATAAATAAGTAGTGGATGGAATGTCAAAAGGAAACAAACCGATAGGCGGATAATGTGAAATACAGATAAGCAGACGGAAATGTAAAAAGGCAGGCTAATAGTAAAAAACAAATATGTTTCTTTATTGTGCTTATGTTGCTTATTGTGATTTGCCAAGGCCAAACTGACAGCGTAAGATGCTTTCATTATACGTACTTAAAACTGATCACTATATGATATGATATGTGGAAATGCCGCTTTTAAATAATTAATTAATTTCTCCATCGCATGCCCCACAATTACCTTATATTGGCCTTATATTGCATAATTTTAATTTTACCTCTTTGATGCCGCGCCATGCCGTTATTTTTTAAAAATACAAAAATTTTTCATATATACTTCCAAAAATTTTGCATACATAAAATTTTATACAGTGTAATCTTACGTTATATCTGTGGTGATGAGCAATAACAGCTTAAGTCTTATTTCAAAGTTTCCAGAAATCTTGCTTCAAAGCTTAAGTTATATGAAAGGGCCTTTTGTTTTTGCGTCATATCTTTGGCTAAGGTCATGCTAGTAGTTCTAGATTTTGTGTGTTCATAATGATATATACGTGGAACACAACTATATCAATAACTCAGTTCTGTCTTAAATCGACTTAAGCTATTATTGCTTATCGACACAAATATAATAAAATATATTCAAGGAACACGCAAGCGCAGATCTCATCTGCTTGACATTCGCTTGAACACTGAAGCTTCCCTGCAAACATTTTATGAAAAAATATGACTCAAAAATGCGTCATTTATGTGAGTGTTTTATGAGTGTTAATAAAAATGAGTCATAAGACAGTCTTTTTTATGCGTGATTTATGAGTGTTAATAAAAAGGAATCATAAAAGAATACTTTTATGAGTGTTTCATGAGTGCTCATAAAAAGCACTCATAAAATAATCCTTTTTATGCATGTTTTATGAGTGTTCATAAAAAAGACTCATAAATGAATCCTTTTTATGCATGTTTTATGAGTGTTCATAAAACGGAGTCATAAAAGAATACTTTTTATGTAAGATTTATCAGTGCTTATAAAAAGGACTCATAAAAGAATCTTTTTTATGCATGTTTTGTGAGTGTTCATGAAAAGGAATCATAAAATAATCCATTTTATGCATGTTTTATGAGTGTTCATAAAATGGAGTCATAAAAGAATAATTTTTATGCGTGTTTTATTAGTGCATATAAAAATGACTCATACAAGAATCTTTTTATGCATGTTTTATGAGTGTTCATAAAAGAGACTCATAAAAGAATTATTTTTATGCGTGTTTTATGAGTGTTCATAAAACGGAGTCATAAAAGAATACTTTTTATGTGAGATTTATGAGTGCTCAATAAAAGGACTTATATAATAATCTTTTTTATGCATGTTTTGTGAGTGTTCATGAAAAGGAATCATAAAATAATCCTTTTTATGCATGTTTTATGAGTGTTCATAAAATGGAGTCATAAAAGAATACTTTTTATGCGTGTTTTATGAGTGCATATAAAAACGGACTCATACAAGAATCTTTTTATGCATGTCTTATGAGTGTTCATAAAAAAGACTCATAAAAGAATTCTTTTTATGCCTGTTTTATGAGTGTTCATAAAATGGAGTCAAAAAGTCTGTTCTTTATGAGTGTTTTATGACAAATCATAAAAAGACTCATAAAGCAGTCATTTGTATGCGAGTGTTATGATTTATTATATTTATTTAGAAATAAATATAATCAGTATTTAAAATGTCATTAGTCATCATAGACTAGTAAACGAAAACTGAATCTGACTCCAATGTGAAAAAATTTCTATTTGCCCTTAAAACGTAATTCGCGAAGTTCCTGTGATTTCTGTGAAAGTAATTTCTGAATAATAAGGCGCTTGCTATGCTGGCGCTACAGTTCGTGGAATTCCTTTCTTGCTGCGATCAGCTTGCTGCGCTTTTGGTTCGCAGCAAGCATTCAATTAAAATATTTATTTGGAGTTTAAACGTCGATGTGCGTGGAAGTAATTTAATTTCTTGCTATTATTTAATTATAAATGTTCATAGTTCGTGTCTGTAGTGAAGTTATGTCACAAAACTATTATAAATGGATTTGCTGTAACATCAGCTATACGTGGTAAGTGAACTAATAATAAGTTTTCAAATAAAACAAAACTTAACTTATTGTCTTTTTTTTCTCTCATACTTTGGCTTTAAAATAGCCCCTAATGCAATATTTCTGCTTAATATTCATCAAAACTATTTTCTTTTTTCATTTTTGTTTATAGGTGCATTTTTCCGAAAGTTTAATCACACCGAAAAAGAATTTTCATTAACCTGTGCACGCTGGTTGCAAACTGCAAAAGATAGAGTTAATTTTAAGAACAAACATTGAAATATCCTTTTTTTATTACTTATACTTTACTTTTAACTGTTTTTTTTTTCAATATAGGGAAAACAAATAAATGTGATTTGGTTAAGTTTTTATATTTTTTTTTCTGAATGAATTTAAAACTTTTATTAAAATAAATTTAACGTCCAATATAAATATATAATATTTGCATATGTTTTAATGTTATTTTTTATGACTGAATGAATAAAAAATTTAATTAAAATATATTGAATATATATAAAAAATCAATTTTATTGTGTTTCGGATAAAATGTCTTAGATAAAATGTCACAAATATGATCCGTTTTATGAGCTTTCATATAGGGGTCATACATTTGCTTTTATCCTCAGAAAATGTTGGCTAATCTTTTAATAACATCAAATCAAAGTCTACAATTTGTGTATAAAAATATCTATTTTCTGAGACTTTAAAGAGTCTTTAATATGGACCTAATAACTTTTAAAATAGTAAATAATATGAGTTCTAAAAGAGTTTAATTTATGATTCCTTACGGATTTCATTGCATACGTCTTAAAAAGTATTAAATATGAGTCTTAAGAGTCTTTAACAGGCCTCGTAAAATAATGATTTATAAGAGTTCTAAAGTAATCTTAATTATGAGTCTTCAAAGAGTCCTTTGATATGAGTCTTAAAAGAGTATTACATATGAGTCCTAAAAGAGTCTTAAGTATGACTCTTGAAAGTATAATTTTTATGAGTTCTAAAAGAGTCTTAATTATGAGTCCTCAAAGAGTATTAAATATGACTCTTAAAAGAGTCTTAAATATGAGTATTAAAAGAGTCTTAAGTATTACTCTTAAAAAAATAATTTATCTGAGTTCTAAAAGAGTTTTAATTATGAGTTTTCAAAGAGTAATTTATATGAGTCTTAATAGAGTTATAAATATGAGTCTTAAAAGCGTATTTTTTATGGCTCCAAAAAGAAACATAACACAGTCATTGTTATAAATCATATTTTGGAGCCCATAACATACGAAAAAGTACTTATAAAAGAGTCTTTTTTTGAGCGCATAATGACTATAAAGGCTCATATATATGAGTCTTAAAATAGTCTTTTAAGAGTCATAATATTTGCTGGGTTTGATCGTTCTGTAGGTGAGATGAATACATATTTTACTGCACAAACACAATCTCAAGTGTGCAAAGCTGCCCGACACTGATATAAAGCATTACAAAAATTATAATTCGTTGAATTCGATTGAGTATTCCCGAAATTCAGAAAAGATTTTCCGTAAACGGAGAATTATTTGAGACAATGTAGTTGACAAAGGCAACTACATTTTGAGATCGCTATAGACTACTTTTTGTGTATTTTTTACACTTTTTAGACCCTTTCTATCCTACTTTGCACCAAGAAATAAATAATAAAACACCAAAACTTCTCCAACTTTTCCAATACACCGACATAGTTCAAGATACACTACTTTTTTCAAAATGCCCAAACAAAAATAACTATGATACAGCTTATGAAATAAAACATTATTGTACATTTTTAAAATTTCAATCCCAACGATCGTTTTTAAAAAAATTTATCTTTCTCATTCAGCTGAAGACGCAAAAATTCGCTGGCGTGGCCTACTCATCTACTTTCGACAAATTCTCGAAGATGTGGCAAGAAAGAAAGTTCGACGTTATATACCAAATACCAATAATCCTGAGGATAAGTATGTCCAGCTTAGCGATTGGCGTTATTATAAGTACATCAAGTTTATGGAACCGTATATCAAAATCTCAAGCACGCTTCCCGATCCACGAATAAAAACCGAAACAAAAGAAAACACACAACTCCAACCACAAAACAACACATCTAATACTGTGGCGTCCACAGACGCAACCAGCGACCTATCCACTGCTACAAAAACAAATACTCCAGCCATTTTATGTACACCCAAAGTGGAACCCATAGATCCTGATTTGCAGCCTGCCATGGAAAAAACACCCTCATTGCCAACAGTCGCAGTAACACAAGAAAACTCAAAACGGTCGTCACCTACTAACGAGAGTGCTGCTCCAAAATACTTACATCGCAAGGTGAAAATCGGCAATGTTGTTGTGGACATTGAAATCAATAGCAAAACCAGAAAAGCTAATCTCCGAATGAAAAATAAACATGGCACAACAACCTCAACTACGTTGCCCATTCAAATGGCATCTCCCACAGTAGAGAGCACACCTCACGTTCTAAACTCTACTCTAACGCAATTTGAAGATCTTTCGAGTAATGATCAAAATTTACGAAGCTTCTTTGATGCTATGCTAAAATCGGCCCAAAGATTACCAATTTATCATCAGGAATGTGTGAAAAAAAAACTTTTGCATGCTGTTAGAAATACGTATGTTAAATAAAAGTAACATTTATTTAACACGATTCTTTTATTTTCAGAGCTTATTTTTAAAAACAAAAATAGTTCAGGTTTGCATAAAGGAATGAGAGAGCGAGGGAGAGATAGAGAGAGAGAGAGAGAGGATGTGTAAGAATTGAACAGTGACCGCAAATGACGATTTTTGCTATAAATCGTTGTATAATAGGAAACGGACTGCCGAAACTGTCAAAATGAATTTTGAAAATCTGAAAGCGATGACACAGGGGTTTCACGAGACAGTACCCTGCAAACATTAAGACTCTTTAAAGATTCTTTTTAGACTCTTATTTATGAGGCTTTATCGTCATTATGAGCTCAAAAAAGACTTTTTGTTTTTTTTTCTAGGTTGAGGGCACCCCAATATAACTCCTCTTTGTGATGCTTTTATGACGCAAAAAAAAGACTCATTTATGACTCTAATTAAATACTCTTTTAAGGCTCATATTAAAGACTATTTTATGACCCTCATTAAGCCCTCACATTAAATACTCTTTTATGACTCATATAAATGACTCTTTTAGGACTTATATTAAGGACTCTTTTTAGACTTCTAATTAAAGACTCTTTAAGGCTACTGTTAAAGACTCTTTTAAGACTCATATTTAAATCTTTATATGTCACTAGTTGCTTTCTAATATTTGTTGGTCCACTGCTCAATAAGGTCTAAATGGTTTCCGGAATTTTATTATCAGGATTTCGATTATTAAAATCCTCCTAATCGCTTCCTCATATTCTTCACTATTTTCTCCTATCTGCACATCTAAACGAATTTTTAAATTTTTTAAAAACTTAATTATTTGCGAAGACTCTTTCTTGCACTTTTTCCTTGCATTATTATCGTGAAAAATGTATAAGACTTACTTGATTATTTTCTATATTTAATATGTTAATATTTAAATGTAATAATTAATATGGAATCACTTTCACAAAGTCCATCGTTTAAACTTACAATGAACATTTCAATTCTGTTTATAATGCTTGCTGCGCACCAAAAACGCAAGCTGATCGCAACAAGAATGGAATTCCCTGAATTGTGGCGCCAGCATAGCAAGCGCCTGCTTTATACAGGAATAACATTCACAAGAATCACAGGAACGCATAAAAATGAAACTTTTATGAGTTCTTTTTATGAGCACTCATAAAAAATGCATTAAATGTATTCTTTTATGAGTCCATTCTATAAGAACTCATGAAACACTCATAAAACATACATAAAAAGGATTATTTTATGAGGTGTATTTATGAACACTTATAAAAAATGCATAAAATTATTATTTTATGAGTTATATTTATGAACACTTATAAAAAATGCATTAAAAGGATTCTTTTATGAGCCCTTTTTATGAACACTCACAAAACACCAATAAAAAGTATTCTTTTATGACTCCTTTTTATGAACACTCATTAAAAATGCATAAAAAGGATTCTTTTATGAGTCCTTTTTATGAACACTCATAAAAATGCATTTAAAGTTTTTTATGCATTAAATGTATTCTTTTATGAGTCCATTCTATAAGAACTCATGAAACACTCATAAAACATACATAAAAAGGATTATTTTATGAGTTATATTTATGAACACTTATAAAAAAAATGCATAAAAATTATTATTTTATGAGTTATATTTATGAACACTTATAAAAAAATGCATTAAAAGGATTCTTTTATGACTCCTTTTTATGAACACTCATAAAACACGCATAAAAAGGATTCTTTTATGAGTGCTTTTTATGAACACTCTTAAAACATGCATTAAAAGTATTCTTTTATGACTCCTTTTTATGAACACTCATAAAACATGCATAGAAAGGATTCTCATAAAACACGCACAAAAAGATTCTTATATGACTCATTTTTATGAACACTCATAAAACACTGACATAAATGACTCATTTTAGAGTTACATTTTTTGAGGGCTCATAAAATGTTTGCTGGGTAGTGTTAAGACACATTCACAAATTTTTACCCAAACACACTCACTTTTGCTACTATCTGCTACTGTCTATTCTACAGTCTTAACTTTTTTGAAGATAGTTGGCGGGACAGAGGCTAGGACAGTAGAATGATATTTTGCATATTTAATAATAGAAGATGACAAAATTCAATAAAATTAATTGGAAATTTGCAATACATACTTCGGCGTGCTCATAGTTTTAACAAAAATCTTCTACATAAAATGGACATTTTTGCTATTTTGTCTACTGTCTTGCCAACTGTCTGGACGCTTATTCACATACACAAAGTTTGACAATTTATACGTATTCTTGGCTGTTATTTATGAACTAAAGTATTACTTTTCTGCTTCAAATTGAAATGTATGGGTTAGAGTCGTAGTTTTGGTAGTGTTGGTAGTGTTGGTTATATTTCACCATTTTTTTTATTTCACAGTTATAGTTATTACTTTTTTACTTAAAAATAATTTGTACAATTTATATATTTTACAATATAAAAATTAATGAAAAATTTTACGAAAATTTAAATGTTAAAGAAACATTTATTTTAAAAATTTAAACCGTTATATAAAAAAAAATGTTTAAATTTATATTTATATTAAATAGAAAAGTGGAAAATGGTTTAGAAAGTTGTCCAATTTTAACGAAAGTTGGAATTTTATAAGTTTTTGTTATACAAGTTAATACAAAGTTTAGTTAAATTTTTTTAGATTTTCGGTTTTTGCATCCTGAGTTACACTTTATATGTTTTTCTAGTTAAATTAAATAAATAAAACTATAAAAAATGTGTACTTCTTTGAAGGGAAGATTCTGTATCGTAACGTATCACATTATTTCATAATTATTTTCGATCTATTCCTTGCATTTTTAAATTTAATAATTAGTTTCGATCTATTCCTTGAATTATAACATGAATTTTAGTTGTGAGCTTTTTAAATCTGATACTTGATTATGGTTTGTATAAAAATAATCAAAAATATTTTTCAACGTAACAATTATAAACATATAGCAAAATTATTCCAGATAATAAAATAACTTTAATAAAAAAACTCGTGCACTCATGACACTTCGCAGATTTTTTCGTTTATATTGATGCAAACACAAACTACTTCTATTTTTTTATCGTAACGCGTCCTTTTTTGTTTGATTATATCTGAACAATATTTTTTTGTACTTTCCTATACCTTAAACATTGAGAACTATCAAAAAAACTTTTACTAATCGTATCACTGTGCGCTGTAAGAAAAAGTTTAGGTATTTACTGATATCACTTTGTTTACAATTTTCTTCTTGGATCATTAAATTTTGTCCTTAATCATCTGTCTGAGTCAGCACCTGGTTTGATAATTCGCTAAGCGCGATTATTGAGTAAGTGCGCCATCTGATCGGCTGAATATGACACAACATGTTTATACTAAACCCTTTCACCTTGAAACATAGTCCCTGTCAGCACCTTAGTTTGAGAATTCGCTAAGTGCATTCAGTGCCGTCTAAGTTTGCCATAGAGATATAATACCAAAGGTCTCAATACTTGAATCCACAATTTAGAACTCAAAGATTGGTTTCTGAGTATCACCACAGAGATATCTCTGTGGTTTTGCATTTAATCAGAAATTTCAACAGCTACTGCAAGTTTTAAAAATATTTCTGAAATTGGTTTGTGTACATGATATGCGGTGGTTTCTTTTCCAACCTTCTCAAAAATAGGCAAACTTGGTTGGCTTTTGCATCATAAGTTAAGGTGGTCTAGCGCTCGAAAATTTGAGGTTTTTTAATGATATTTTTTTAAAGTTTTAAATAACACTGGTTTCAAATTTAAATTTTAAAGAAATACAAATAATGGCCTCCTGAAAAAAAATATTGCGATAATTTTTTTTCATATGTGATGTTTTAGATAACGGTACTTTAGTAGTTTTTATGACATGACTTATTTCAAATAAATTGTAGCTAAAACTATAAGGGTATTCAGAGGTGTTCAATCTATTGTTGCGGTGTTAGATTGTTGAAATTTTGATGTACGTGTGAACACCTCCAATAAATTATTTTGCTGCACCTACACTTCTGTCAAAATTAGATTGTTAACTGACAACAAAAATATTCAACACCGTACCAACACTCATAACAATAGGGTCGAGGTATTGTTAGAGTGTTGAGTTGTTGAAATATGACAAGACGTGCATTTTGTTGTTGTGTTGTTGAAATAATCAACACTTAAGCAATCTAACACCGTAACAAGACTACCTCTGAATACCCTTTATGTGTTCGATTGAAAGAAAAAGCATATTGTTGGAAAGGTAATGCTATGTTCACACTGAGAGCTGAAATGCGCATTTAGAGCATTTGCTATATATATTTGTCCCTGTTACTGTTACAACGAGTAAAGGGCCGTTCGAAAATGCGCATTTAGCTCTCAGAGTGAACAAAGCATTAATTAATTACCTTTCCCTTTTACGCATCCCAAGAAGTTTCACTTCAAAAATAATTTTTGTTTCTGTCAGAAAAAAAAAATTATAAAAAAATAATTTCTATGTTGGATCATATAAATATCAACCAATAAAATTTCTTATTTATGATCGAAAAAATGTCGATAAAAATAATTTTTATTTCTGAAAGAAATATTCTGTTATTATTTATAATTCTTATTATTTCTGATCGAAATAATATTTATCTAACATCACATTAAAGTTATTTTTGGGAACCAATATTTGTAAATTATAACCGATAATCTATTTCGAAAAAGTTGTGAACAAGGAGCATCAAGACATAAAAGTAAGTAAGTATAAAGACAAAATAAGTCAAATATTTTATGCTAAAATGATAAAAACCAAGGATCTTCTGTCAAAATTTCTTGAATACATAGAAATTAAAATTTGGTTTATAAGCTTCTCAAAATTATGTTTTTCAAAAACTAAAACGAAAATTTTGATGCACCATAAATTTTCCCCATTTTGATAAAATTCCCACAATGTGGCAACATGTAGTTAAATTAGTAAAATTAGTTACATCAATTCTACATGATTAATCGAAAAATCAGACACTACTTTAGAAAATTTTATGCATGGAAAAATGCATCAAGCAACCGACTCTGTAATTTCAAGCCACCCTTTTAATTTTTTTTTAGATCCGTCCATAGGGTAGTTTTTTTTAACTCGAGCAGCTGAGTGTTGTACGCGCTTTTGTCATCTAGCTATTCGATGGGTTCGAATTCATTCTTCAGTCAGTAATGAACGGTTCGTGGCAACGATAACAAGTTTTTGTGTTGTGTCTGCACTTTAAGTTGTCTGGTTTTCCTTAATTTGTGTTGGCAGAATCTCAATTGTTGTTTTTTGGCTTCACTTAAAATATTCGTGTGTTTTTGGTGCATTTATAACAAGTAACAAAGCAATTTAAACATGGAAGATATAGCAAATGATCCGATAATAGCGTTTTACATGAGAATGTCAAAGTAGGTACCAAACAATAATAGACACACACTCAGAAAAGTACTTCTTTTCACTTGTAAATTTTAGTCCGACCGAGTGCGAAACAGAGGTGCCACTGTTTAGTGAAACAATGCTGCGTTTGTCATTCAAGGAAGTGTTTGGTGGAATGGTAAGTGCAAATGGTAAAATTACTTAAAACTGACATGTGTTGATATCAGTTTATGTGAATTATATGTATATTAATTAATGGCCACATTTTTTTAAAGTCAAACAGTCCATGATACAATAATGACCAGGTAGCATTGACAATTGCTTATTTTTCTTCAACAGAAAAACAACTGTTAGTGAAACAAAACGAAAATTTAAGCAAGTGTCAAAAGCAAACAATATAAAAATTAAACAATAATTACTGTGCGTTGAAATAATTACGTTAAATATATACACGTTACTAGAAGATAATTAAAATATCTGTCAGAAAAAATTCAAATCATATATATTTTAGCCATATATTGAATTGTATAAGAGATTTCATATGATATTTACTTTTAATTACTGATAAAGCCTTTATTTTCTCCTGAAGTGTCTTTATTAATATGCAAAAAAAAATGTTTTATTCAAATATTCCGTTAAAGGGGAAATCATGGTTCTGGTCGTCTTATATTTGCATAAGTTAAATATTTGCAATTATGAAATTTGCAACCGAGAATAAATAAATCATATATTTCATCGTTGCGCGTGCAATACCGCGTATCCGCCACTTGCAATACCGCGTAAAGGCCATTTTGGCAAAAAGGCAAAAATAAATTTAATTTAAATTTTTATCAATCCAGATTGATTCATTCATTTTTATTTTTCATTAAATGCTTATTTGAGAACAAATGGCGGATACGCGGTACTGCACATGCAACGACGATTTTATAAACCAAATAAAATATAAATTTTCAGACTTGAATAATTTACTCTCCACAATTCATAGTAAGTTTATGTAAGAAAATATTTTACTTTAACATACTCACAGCTATAAAATCTGCAATACTCAACGGATTTGGTTAATTTAAAATTTTTCTGAAAGCTTATATCATATTTAAAATAGCACTATCAATAACAATCAATATCGGTTGTTTATTAGGAAAAATATAGCCAGTTTTCTTAAAAGATCTTATAAAAAGAAAATTATAAAAGTAAATTTAAGCTCGATAACTATTGGATATATCGATAATACCTTCGATGTATCTTATTTTCTCAATGAGTAGTTCAAAACTGAATTTTCATTTGCCCTCCGGAAATCGGAATCTTCCCAAATCATGAAAGCGGTAAAAAATCGTGTGATTTGTGCGAAAAGCTTTTCATTCCGTGATGTAAAATTTTATGTATGGCCTAAAAACGAAACTCGTCACCAGAGGTGTATTGATGCTGCTTAGGTTGTTCTATATTTCACTTCAAAACATTGTTTATGTTTTCAATTATTAACAGTGACCGATTGTGAGCGCTTTCTTTTTGAGTATATTTTTTGACAGGAAACAACCGTCAATGCTACCTGGTAATTATTGCATCATGAAACAGTCTATCATTCTCAAATAGCAAGTAATATAAATTTAAAATTGTATTATTATATGTAAAAATATAACTTTCGTGTCTATTTCAGAGAGATTATTTATTATTTCCCACTTAAGGCCACTCTAGGCCTAAAATTTTTATGAAATTTATTTATATATAAATTTATATATAAATATTATGTATTTATTTTATTTATTTATTTATTTTATTTTTTATTACAATATTTTGCGGGTTGGGACTACACTATTTAGACTAGGACTATTTAGACTAGTCCTAAATACTAGGACTAGTATTTAGTAGTACAGGTGGCTAGAACTAAATAGTGTAGTCCCAACCCGCAAAATATTGTAATAAATAAATAAATAAATAAATAAAATAAATATATAAATATATAAATAAATATTATATATATATATATATAATAGTCTTTGGAGAACATACTGTTACTTTTTTGTAAAGACACTGACGGTATTTTCGTTTCTACAGCCGATTAAGCAGGTATCGAGCCGCAGTGTTTCGTCTACATTCATTCTCTTTATTCTCATTTATCTCGAAACTACCTTTTTTAGCATGGTGTTGTAGAAAAAACCAAAACTGTTCAGCCGAATCATCTAAAATTTTAATACGGGTATTTTCGCCAAAAGGTCTACCGCGACTGAAAAATTTAATTTAACTTAAAATTATTGTAAACCTTCATAATAGAGAAAACATTTTAAATTTATATTGTGAGAGTCCTGAGAGCTGATCTCAATTTGAATTTAAAAATTGCAGCGAACATGATGAATAGCAACAAAAGTTGAAAAGTGGTGACAAAAATTAAAAATTTTAACGAAAGTTGAAACAGTTATGAATATGTATCAACATTATTCCAGATTAAATTAAAAAACTTTCATAAAAAAAAACTCGTGCACACTTGATTTATGCACGTAACGAGTCATTTTTGGTGGCTTCAGGCTCAACCAAGTTATGCTTAAGCAAACAAAAGTTTGAGAGCAAAAGCAGTCACTTACACAGCAATATATGAAGTCGCCCAAGTTTTGTTTAAGCATTCCTTTCGTTCAGTTTTTCAACTTTCGTTTACTTTTTGAAACTTGAGAGAGAGCGCTTGACATCGTAGTTTTCTAAGCAGAATAGGGTTGCTAACAGTTGCTAATTAAGGATGTGCTGAATTAAAATTTTATAATTTGTATGGCAAATTTTTCAATGAAAAATATTGTTTTTTTTTTGTTTGTGTATATTTAAGCGAATCATGCAAAAATTGTATCTGTTTGCTGTGAAATTTTGCGTTTTCCACAGCTTATAAGCCAAGCAGCACAATTAACATGTTTTATGTGTTAGCTGATGGCAACCCTATTTAACATCTGTACACAAATTTTTTTATCTGTCAATTGAGAAAAATACGTTAATTTATTTATTCAAAACTAATGCAGATCCCAATTTTGCTGAAAAACTTATAAAAATTGCTAAAAAACATAAAAACATATATGAAAAAGCTGACAGGCACTCCATCAACAATTTTTTTTAAAGAATTTTGAACTTTTTTAATATTGTATATTTTTGTCAAGATTTTGTAAACGTTTGACATTTTTTAAGCATGAAATCTGCCAACTTGGGCGACTTTTCTACATAATCACACTTTTCGTCAACTTTTCTCTGAGACTTTTGTTTGCTTAAGCATAACTCGGTTGGGCCTTTCTATCTAACAGCCCAAATTTTGACAACTCTTAGCTTTTACACCTTGTATAGTGCGCTTAGTAAACTATTGAAAAATTAAAATAGGAAAGCTGTAAGTTTATTTTTTTTTGGTTTTTCTACTTATAAAAATCGTACGACTGTCACCTGTGTAGCTACGGAAATGGCAATATGCTATTCCCGACATCTCTAGCTATCGTTTGAACTAGAATATAGTTTTAATTCAAAAACATCGTTTTTTTACACTTTATAACCGGTAAAAAACAAGCTTTTTTCAGATCTTAAATTTCAGAAGCGCATTATTTTTTCAATTTTCTATATATCTTTTCTTTCTAGTTCCACCTTTAGGTTTTTATTTTTTATATAAATAGAAGAGTCAAAATCTACAACACCGCTCAGGCCCCTTTTCTTTGAGATTGTCTTATTGGGCGTCATTTTGAGCACGACCAACAATTTCTAAAATTAACAAAAAAAATTTATGATGAATGAGTATAACAATAAACATTAAAAGTTTCAGCCAATCATTATTTTAACTTTAAAAAAAAATCCTAAAAATACCTGAAATTTTCCAGCGCTGTTATCGTTTAGAAACTCCTTTTATATTAAACTAAACATACCGTAAATTTTTAATATTTTAATGTTCATCCAACAGTATAGTTAATTATACTACAAAAATTTATTTTGTATTTTAAACTCATGCTTTCGATATTATTTCAGCGTCCTCTCTGTCCCGAAGAATTGCAACTTTATCGTAAACTTTTGCTTTTCAATTTCTCCGAAAATTACACATCCGTCAGTGATTTGAATGCTATTATGACGTGCTTCAGTGAAGCACAGATTCGTAAATACTTCGATAAACATGAAAGCATTATCGCCCAATGGCACAAATTTTTAAAAGAATCTTTATTTGCCATCCTCTTTAGGGAAGCAGTAATTGAAATACTTTTTGAGTACAACAGACGTCATACTGCGCTTTTTGGAGAATTATCAGAAGACAAAATTAAAGGAACAGCCCAAGAAATAATCCACTTTCTTGGTTTTGAAGATAAAATGCCCAAACAATGGATTCGAGTTTTCAACTCTCTATCAGGAAAACGAATAAAAGAAAAAACACCATCTGAAAACTATAAAACTTTGACTATTGAAGATTTAGAAATATCCAATATATATTTGGATATCAAACATCGGTTGAATATATTAGTTATAGAAGAAGTTTCTAAAACCAACAGGCAATCTTTTAAAAAACCACCTGCTAAAAAAGCAAAAACTGACAAGTTTAACTTTATTGAAGTAGAACTTGTACGATCGCCTAGCATCGAACACGTTTTTGTACAATCACAGTCGAGTGCGGAAGTCTACGATATAGATGCTGAAATTCAAATTGCAAACGAAGTGGATTTGATTGATGAAGAATACGAGGTAAGCTCATCGTGCGATGATCAACAAGTTGAAATAGTTGAAACCCAACAAGAGAGACCTCAGGAAATTTTACAACAAGTAGATATACTCAACGACGACGATTTGGAATATTATGCTAATGAGGAGACTTTCAGTGAATATGAAGATAACGATAACAACAACGAGAGTACAGATTATGTAGATATTGATGACGATACCAAGATTGAAAATGGTGAATCTAATGGTTCTGAAAGTCCAAAAATTAAAGGCGGCATTATTAATAACGACACAGCTTTAAGCTATTTGGCTGCCTTACAAGCCTACGTTGTCGTTAATGGGCATTTTCAAGCCATTGAACTACTTGATAAAGTGGATAGCTTATTGCGAAAGAAAAATTAGAGTTTTAATTTTAAAATTTGTATTTAAATACTTGCATATATTTTTTTTAACCTATATGATAAGCTTCTTTTGTTAATAAAAACATAAAAAATATGTATATTAATAGTTGTATAATAAAACCGTGGATAAAATAATATAGCATTAATTTATTTACTACTACCTTATTGCAATTATTGGATTCGAACAGTATTTTACAAATTTGTATTTTTGTGTGAAATATTGGATTTTTAATCATTTACTCGATCGGTGAAGCCATGATAAAATTATTATAGGTAGCCTTGACAGCTACCTATTTTGAGAAACCTTTGCAATTAATTTATTCATATAAATACATAATAATAATAATGAAATTAAATCTGTGGTGTTTTATAATAACATCTTAAGGGAAAATTTTCAGTGCGAGTTTAAAGTCTAGTCAAATTAAACCGAGCTTAACTCACAAAAATTTAAAGACTAAACTTGGTTTAACTAGATATTTTAGCATTCGTTGAAGTTAAATTGACTTAAGTTATCATATAATCACCCTTATTATGGTTGTCGTCGTCGGCAGGAATACTAATGACTGCGCCTCATTGGCATCGGCGTTGTCAATATCGGTAACAATTGACAGCTATTGACATATAAGTGGTATCGGCGAAATAATATTGACATTGATGTTGAGTAGAAACGACGAGATTTCAGTCGACATAGTTTTAGGCGACGACTAGTTCAAAAACTTGTAAGTAAACTTGTATTTATTTGTTAGTTTAAACTTTATTAAAATTTTTAAAAAAATTGGGAAAAAATTAAAAACCAATCCAAAGCAGTTTGCAATATTATTTTCAGAACTGATAAATGTTCCAATTAATTCTAAAGGTGATTGGGATAAAATATCAAAAAAATTTAATGCTTCAGGTCCACCCAAGGGATGGTTGGCAAAAGGTAGCAAACAAAATTGCATAATAGTACTATATTTCAATAATAACTAATTTAATAGGTAGGTGTGGAGAAACCTGAAGTGCAAGACGAAAAAATTTAAGCACAACAAGGCTGAGTATCCTGCAACAGGCGGCGGAGCAATTAAACAATTTATCCTAAGTCCACTCGAGGAAGCTGTCGCTAATTTGCTGTAGTTTGAGAAACAGCTCAACCCTGAAGGTGTAGTACAGGGAGTGCACCTCTTACAGAAGAAATTAATGCTGAAAATGTACCACCACCTGTTTTTGGAATCTACACGTCAGAAATTAAATTTAATTCAATTATATATAATTTTAATGTTAATTTAATTCAATTGCAAAGGTTTCTCACTTAAATTTGCTTCATTCTATGTTTCTTACTTTAACAGCGTCAGTAGCAGCATCTGACAGTTAACTCAACAGTTGTGTTCATGTAGCATAGAAATTTTTCGCTCGATTAAATGGCGTATGCTACCTGATCAGTTTAAGTGGGCGCTACCAAAATTTTACCATTCAGCAAATTTTTACACAACAGTCTGCGCTGAATGCGGTCATTAAGAAAGAATTGACAACGACCTCGACGACGCCATAAGGGTGAATGTATTTCTATTTTGCCTAAACCTAGTTTAAACGTCCAATTTTGGTGAGTTAAGCTTGGTTTAACTTGACTATAGCTTAAAATCACACTGAAAAATTGGCCTTAAGTGTAAAAATAATCAGCCCTATCGGGAATAATTTTTCACGCGGAATCGAAAAAGGGATTTTTTATGTGCTTATCAACAAATTTGCATTAAAAATCTTTAAAATAATCTCAAGCTTTATCTTAAAAATGAAAACTCCCTTTTTCAATTCCGTGTGAAAAATAATTCCCGATAGGTCTGAATGTTTCGAGAAATCTTGCTTCAAAGTTTTCAGTCGCCATACAAGTTATATGAAATGGTGTTTTGTTTCATAACTTTTACCACGATCATGCTAGAAACTCCATATTTTGCGTGCTGATAGTGCTATATGCGTGGAACACATCTACATCAATAACTTAGATCTTAGATCTACATCAATAACTTAGACAATTTACGACTTTTCAGATTTGAGAAAAACATCGTTTTACTAAGGTATCACTACCATAACAGTTGACTCCTCTGAATGCGGCCAATGTGTGACGAACGGTCTGTATTTTGTTTGTTTTTTTGTTTGACATTCGATGATCGCAACACGAAATGTCACTCCTACCTGTTACTTATTATACCATGGGTTAAGCTAATGACTGAGAAAGTTTGTGCCAGAAGTAAAACTTATAAATCTGATTTTTTTAAATACAAAATTATCGGCAGTATTCTATGATATCTTATCTGACCTCATTTTCATACACGTTATCATGGCAGAACTAGACAAGGTGATGTTAAGGCTGAATGTTCTCTCTTTCTTAGTGACCATAACTGTCAAACTCAGCCATTTTGCCAATTCTTGCTTTCTCATTACATTCTCACTGGTTGCAGATTTTGTATGAGTTGTGAACTTTTTGTTTTGAGTTGTTTTGACAGTTTCATTCACCGGCTCTCCGCCCTAATACTGCCATGCCTAATTTTACCATGCACGTACTTCTCGAAAAAGATTTATGAGAATTTTTGTTGATTATTCTCATGGTGTAAGAAAACCAGGTGTTAGTAATTTTTTGACAAAACCATGAATTTCTTTGCTTCTGTCAAAAAATTGTGAGCGAAAGAGCGGAATTGTTAATAGTTGTCAAATTGTGTTATTTGTTTGAGTTGCTAGAAGATGTGATATTTTTTGTAAAGTTTTTATTGTGCGAATTAAGTATAAATAAATATAAAATGCAATTAATTGTGCCGTGTTGTGTTGAAAAAAGTTATTGCAGTTGTCTCCGCCGATTTGCCAAGTTTGTCATTGAATGTTTTGGCCATTTTATCAGAAACGCGCGCTGGAAGGTGCCGCCGACATGAAGCTTTGGCCAGCATGCAAATTGTCTTGCATTCATATCGTTTTTTTTTGTGCATAACGCACAGCGTCTCATATATT
The DNA here is from genome assembly GCA_963920525.1 of Dichetophora obliterata. Lineage (NCBI taxonomy): Eukaryota > Metazoa > Arthropoda > Insecta > Diptera > Sciomyzidae > Dichetophora > Dichetophora obliterata. Next base: position 197,803,567 of record OY986438.1, on the reverse strand, counting down.
TTTATTGTTTTCCATATCTATTTATTCTCACTTTAATCTCAGTAAAAATCTGATAAACTTGCAGAAAGACACGTATTTGACAAAATTTGTTTTTATTGCAATTCACCATCAGCTGTTTTTGATAAGAACGGGTAAACATAATTTTATCATTTTGAGAGAGAACTGTCAAATTCACTAACACCTCTATTTCTTACACCATGATTATTCTCATATTTACAGAAATTTAAAAATTTACGGTACAAAAAAGGTGTACGTATTTTCATTGCAAGATGTGGCAGCACTGTACTTTGACAGTTTCTTTATATTACCACATCATTTTATAGAGGGTTTGTTTCAATGCTTAAATGAATTTCAATATCAGTGATTTTTTATTGTTGGTTGTTATTCATGGTAGGAGAAAAACTACAATTATTTTTGTGTCCGTGCATAAATAAAGTGTGAATATAAATAGTGTAATAATATGAAATGGACGCAGAAAGTTAATGTACAGCAAATTCAGAAGAAATTCGACAAGTGCTCCAAATACTGTTAAATTTATAAGTTTTGTGGAATTCCTCAAAAGAAACAACAAAAAACAAAGTAAAAGGTTTGTTTTTATGTTAAGGCCAGTCCACACTACATGTCAGATAAGTGCACTATTGCTACTTCAGCGGATTGATTAATTTTGATAGCTACATTTGACCGGTATCTCTTTTAATTTAATAGCTCTCAAGTCGTTTAGAAGTTACAGGGGTCCAAAGTTGTAAAAATTGGCCTGAAAAACTCGTGATTTTTTTCCTACAAAACTAATGATGAACAACTAGTGATGCTGTTCCTATTCAACGAGCCATCAATCTTAAAATCCATGCATTACTTTCGAAGATATAACAATTTTACTTATTATGCAAACTTGTAATTTTGTAATAGGGTAAACCATCAAATGTTCAAAAACAGTAATGCCTGGATTTTTAAGATTAGCTGGTTGACAGCTCGGTAACAGGATCACCTTTCTTTTGATACCCATAATTATTAGTTTTGTAGAAAAAAAATCACGAGTCTTTCAGGCCAATTTTTTCAACCCCTATAACTTTGTAACCAATTGAGAGCGGCCTGAAGTTTTTCCGGATTTGTACTTAGAAGGTCTTAATACATATAATAAAAAAAGTCAAATTTGAGTTTTCACCATTCTTCAATTATGCCCCCCGAGAAACAATTTGTGTCCGTACCAAACTACTCAGGCACAAAAGTCCAGAGTATCGGACTCCATTTTATTTTATAAAGAAAGTCTTAACTATAATGTACCCGAAACATACCCAACAAGTACCTTGAAAGGCACCTGAAATAGTACCGTAGTAAGTACCGTAGTATTCCGTACCGTGGAATAACTTTAATTTAGCGCCCACGCCTCTTTTTTTTTGTTTGTATTTTTTCATATGCATTTTGGTGCAATGGTGCAAAAAATTGTCGGACTCTTATGGTTTAGGAGATAAAATTCAACAAAGTTACGTTTTTCAGGTGAATAATTGTAGTTTTTCTTATATTTTACTACCGAAAAAGCAAGATGCAGGCTGTTATCAATGATTTTCAGCCTTCTCAATGCAAAAGGTGAAAAAAATGTTTGTCTCTTATGGTTTAGAACAGCGATGACCACGAAAATTATTTTAAGAGTGCAAAAACAACAACAACAAAAAGAAAACATCAAAAAATTTTAAATCTGGATGCAATTGAGAATTACCAATAACACGAGTGCTGGCAGAGTCCGCGAGTGCGAACTTATATATACACTGTAAAAATAATAAGTCTGTTCTCGTAGACGAATGCAAACGAAATATTTCAAAAGTTTTTACTAGAAAGTGCCTGAAAAACGTTCGTTTACTGAGAGAATTGTGTAATGGAGAGGATATCACATTTTTCTCTCCGTTAAAGTTTTTTAAACTTTTTACAAGAAGAATTTCATGTTGTAAAAAGATGAAAACTATCAAATGGTAGCTGTGTGTGTGTAGCAGCTGATTTTTTTAGATTTTCTAATATTAACTGACGTATTTGACATTTTTTGTTATTTCACCAGAAAAGCGTTCGTTTACTTTTTAAAGTTCAAGTTAATTCTCTCTCAATTTTACGCAAACAGACCTAATGAATCAAGTAATTCCAAATGTTTAAGTTTTTTGCCAGCCAGAATACATTATCATTTACCCAGCTTTAACCACGTGGGCGTTTTCAGATATCCTTTTTTTATTTTTTGTGTTATAGTTTTTAATTTTTTTGTTTTTTATTTTTTTACTTTCTTTTTTGAATTTTGTGAATTTTCATGAATTCAATAACTTTTTCTCAATGTGTATTCTCACAACGAAAAATATAAAAACGATAGTGCCAAAGAACAAAAACAACAACAACATGCAAACGCAGAACTATCGATGGTTCGGAAGAACAAAAACCAGAACATTTATGCCTTTTCCACACTTGGTCAACGCAACTACAACTCAAGTTGCTAGCCTGTGTATTTATACCGAGACCTTCAGATTAAGCAACTTGCACGCAACAAGTTCTCGACACGTTCTCAACCTGTTCAACGCAACGTGGCTATCCGCAATTTTCATCGGCGACTTGTTGCATCAGAATGCATCAGAATACAAATTATTTTAATGTTATTTATATTTATATATTTATTTTAGTGTTATAATAAGTACGTTTGCATAATGCCACTTATTTAATGTATTAATGCTTTCTCGGATGTCTTATACATATTGCATGACTTTTGAAGCAAGTCTGAAAGCAATCGATTCATAGTTGCATTACTTTTCAACTTTTTCGTTGTTGCGTTGAAATTGCGTTGAGCAAGTGTGGGAAAGGCCTAAAAAGCGAGGTTGAAGTTGCAAAATGAATTCGGGGAATTACAATAATCATGAAAATATTGCAGTTGTTGTAAAAGAGTGGAAAGAGTTAAGCGCTGGGCATCGCTGGTTTAGAAGATAAAAATTCAATAAAAAGTGTATTAAAAATCGCCCCGATTGCTTCGTAAAAGAGAAAATTAGCTTCTACACACTGAAAATTTTGGTAGTATTTTACTTTTAGCTAAAATTATCTTTTTTGTTAAATTTTTTGAAAGTTATTATACACATACGTAATGTGGAGATGAATACAAACAGCGCGATTTTTTATAAAAATTTTTCATGTTTTCCAAATTATGTTTTGAATTTTTTAATTTTTTCAACTTTGAACTCCTTTAACTCCTAAACTAGATGAGAGCCGCCATTAATTTTTTAGATTTGGAATTAAAAGCCCTTAATACATATGTTCCAGGAAAAACAGTTAAAATAATTAATTTTAGCTAAAAGTATTCCACATTTTGCACTTAATTTTTAAGCTTTCACGAATTTTATCTCCTAAGCCATGCGAGACCATCTTTTTGTTTTGGACTAAGGAGGCCTAAATACATTAAATAGAAATAAAAAACAAATATTTACGCATTGAAGCTAAAGTAAAAATATGCCAGTTTGAATAAACCATTCAAAGTTAAAGAATGATTAAACTATAGAAATGATGATCAAACATTTTGTAAATGTTGCTTTTGTCCATATTACACGATGTCCATTTGCTCGGCGTACACATGGGAGTACAATATGGTTGTTGTAAGCTCAGAGATTTTTGACAGTTTTGCATTGGAAGCAACAACAAAATTATTTGTACGCCAAACAAACGGAAATCGTGTGACATGGGCATGAGATAGCATTACGTGCAAATTAAGGGACTTAGTAGCAAACGCTGTAAGCAACAAACATCTGTAGCTCGGTTCTGTAACTTTTCTCACCGCAGTTCTCACCAGTAGCTCGTTTCTATAACTCTTCTCGAATGATTTACTAGTATGCTTTTATCTAACTGACGTCACGATGACGTTTTACTCGTCTGCTCTGTTTCTGCAAGTGTGGTGAATCGAATTTCATTTCTCATTCTCACTTGATCTTTGGCAAGTGCGTTCGAGCGCTAAATTATAAATTTTATTGGTTCTACGAAATCCAATTGGTTTTAGCAACTTTTAAAGCAATGAATAAGGTTAATGAATTTATTTTTTATTAAGATAAAAGTCACGGTGAGTTTTTCCAGTTGCAGGGACACTAACTGCTTTATTCTGTGTAACGAAAATGCATCGTGTCCTGCTTGTCGTTGATGTGGTGCTTCGTGATACAGAATAATGCAGTAATACTCGACTGAACGAGTTCGACCGTTCAAGAATGACTTACATTACTTTCATTCGAGTACTTCTCGAAAGGTTTGTAGGAACAACTGATGAAGATTATGAGAAGATGTTCTCACTTTGACGTCATTGTGACATCATTCTCACTTACACTGTCTCTGTAAAGAAATGAGATAAATCGGCGACTTATTCGAATGTTTAGAAGGGAATTCGTTAGCCGAAGTGTTTCTGTAACCTAAAATATGAGACTCGAATCGAGTGAAATTATCAATATGTTTTTACTTGGTGAGAAAAATATTTGCGTGTTTTCAGTTATTTTGCTAGAGCACCTGTAAAGTTAGCAGCTGAAAAAATCTAAAGTAGAAGGATTTGGTAAATCTCTTACCAAAAATATAAGTTGTTCCAAATAGGTCTGTTCTCGTACTCGATTCAAGTAACTTGAAGTTGCTTGAAAGCGTTATTTTACAAATTTTTGAAGCTCGAGAGAGAAGAATAACATGCAATCCACAACTTTACCGAGCGACTGAATAACGAACTATTGGGGGTTGGAATTAATTTTAAAGGTTTTTTTTCGGTTTTTGAGCATTTATTTAGAAACAACGGTACAATGTATATTATTCAAAGTATTGTCCATCGTTAGCTACAACATTTTCCCATCTTTCTGGCAGCATATGGATTCCGCTCAGCCAAGCCATGCGTCATCGATCTGAATAGGTGGTAGTCGGAAGGGGCTATGTCTGGGCTATAAGGCGGGTGGGGTAGCACATCCCAATTCAGCGCCTCCAACGTTTCCTTGACGGTTCTTGCAACATGTGGCCGTGCGTTGTCATGTTGAAAAACCACTTTGTCGTGTCTTTTGGCATATTCCGGCCGTTTAACCTTTAATGCTCGGCTCAATTGCATCAATTGTTGTTGGTAGCGTTCCCCAGTGATGGTTTCGTTAGGTTTTAGCAGCTCATAGTACACGACACCCTTCTGATCCCACCAAATACACAGCATAAGCTTGGCGCCATGAATATTCGGCTTGGCCCTCGATGTTGATGCATGGCCGGGTGGTCCCCACGATTTTTTTCGCTTAGGATTATCGTAATGGATCCACTTTTCATCGCCAGTGACAATACGATGCAAAAAACTCTTCCTTTTATGCCGTTGAAGCAGTTCAAAATCGCCGTTCAACGTCTCTGGGCTTCAACTGGTACGGCACCCAATTTCCTTGCTTTTGACTCATTCCCATGGCCTTCAAGCGTTTGCCGACCGTTGATAAGTCGACTCCCAATGATTCTGACAAGTCTTGAAGGGTTTGACACGGGTCTTCATCGAGCAAATCCTCCAATTCCTCATCTTCAAACTTTTTCGGCTGGCCCGGACGCTCTTTGTCTTCCGTATCAAAATCACCACTTTTAAACCGACGGAACCAGTACTCACAAGTAGAAATCGATGGAGCATAGTCCCCGTAAGCCTCAGTAAGCGTGCGTTGGGCTTCAACCGCTTTTTTCTTCAAATGGAAGCACAAAAGTAAACCTTCCCGCAAATTGCGTTTTGTTGGAACGAAAGTCGACATGTTCACAGAGAAAAAAATATATGTTGTTTACACTTCAGTGGAATGACACATACTGAAAAATGAAGCTTAGATAATGTGCTTTGAAATGAATATAGTCACAGGTGTGCCCGATGCGATCTATTGATAGTTACGCCATCTCTTAGGAAACCTTTAAAACTAATTCCAACCCCCAATATATCGGTTGAACGACGAGATTGAGGTATTGGTAAAGGGGAGGGCTTGAACAGCTGCCCGAGTGGACCTGGGAACACACGAGCTGGTGGCGTCAGGCCATGTATCTCCCTTGAACACTTCCCCTGGTAGTACCTATACAGAAGACTGAGGCAACCAACATTACGTCGATGCCCATGAGAGTCGAGGGGATGAAATACTTTCAGCCCCTATCAAATATATCGCACGACGTTGAATTCGATCCAGAAGCCCCAAATAAGATCTTGAAGCCCTGCCCAAATGGGCGAATTGTACTCCATTTTCGGCCTGATATATGAGGTGTAAATCATGCAAAGATCAGTTGAAGTGAAATTTTTTTTGCACCGTTTTAAAGAACCTAGGCACTTGCCCGCTTCTTTCGACACATCGAAAATATGATTCATAATGAGGGGAGCTAAGAGGTAATCCACCCGCTTGTGGGTTAACAGACAGCACTGGGTCTTGCTTGCATTGAACTCTACTCTATTAACTCTATTACCGCACAATTGGCGGTATTCCATCAGGGCCAGAGGCTTTGTTTGCATTGAGATTTGTAAGGACCTTTTTAACTGCTCTCGTTCGAAAGTAAATCTCCTGCATTGCAGAAGATCCACCCTCAATAAAGGTCAGTGGCTGATTGCTAACCGGGAGAGTGAATTTTTTGGCAAAAAATCTAGTCAATAGGTTCGCTTTATCAGCTGAGTCATCTTTTAAAGAATTTATAAAGATGTGGACATCTCAAATGTTTGGAATCGATGACAATGTTTGATTCTTTACTCTTTTAACAAATTTCACTTTGCTCACTTTGGGGCAGAGAAGAAACTTTTTCGAATGCAAGTTTCGTGCGGAATCTTTTCGCCTTTTAAAATTGCACTATCAATCAGTCTTTTGTTATCAGTATTCTTGTGGAAACGCCAATTCTTAAAGGCTTCCTCTTTCGACCTGGCTGCGAAACATGATTTCCAATTGAGGTTGCGATAAAAATTACGTAACGCAGTCCAATTTGACTTTCCATAAAACCATTAAGTCCTCTTCGGGGCTTTAGACGTAAAGGTGCAGGAGTTAGAATATGGAAAAACAGCCGGTACAATAGTCCGACTTACCAAGAGGTGCGTTGACACTCACACCATATTTTTCATGATGCGAAGTCAGAAAAATGTCAAGGATATTATGAATATGCATATCACTTTGAGGGAAAAAGTGGATTCCTTCAATAGATGAATCAATTAGTTCGATCCATTATTTTACTTTCATGTGTTCCCTATTGCTTGTGTATCTTTTTCATCACGAACCACTATTTACTCGCATATCAGTTACAGAAACACGAGTTTTCGCAAAAGTGAATATTGTTAAATGAATTATTGTGACATCAGAAAAAGTGACTATTTGTCGCAATAGTTACAGAAACGAGCTAGTGGCGCTTACAACGCTTTAGGGAGTACAACACAAGTGCACACTTGTCAAGATCACTTTGGCTGAGTTTAGACGAGAAGCAAATACTTGAATGAATACAAATTTTGATGTTGTTTTTCCAGTTAAAAAAATGAACTCTCCGCAAGAGCGAAAATTAACTCGCTTTTAATAATCAAAATTTTGATAACGTTCAAGATCTGAATCATTGAGTCAAAGAAAGAAAAAGAGAACAACAAGTGATGAACTTCATGATTTGATGGTCGTCTGAGGTCAGCTTTTAACGCTCCTGACTAGAATCTCGTCAGTAGTTGCAAGATACAAAGTATCAACATTCATTCTTGAGTAAGTCTGTATTTCGATATCTTCTAACAAAAGCCTTCTAAAAAATTTTTTACAAATTTACTATAAGTTTCTGTACTTGCTTATTAATAGTTTCTAAAAATATATAATAATGAAATTTAATGTTACAGTTACATATTAAACAAATTATCCCATATGTTCTTTTTTTTATTAGAATCTGCTTTCAGTTAAGTAACATGGAGGACTTATCACTAGAAAATTGCTGCGTAGTTATTTCGTTAGCTAATACCTTTCAAAACGAAAAAATAGCCCAAAGAACTGATCTTACTGTCCCATTAATCGAGAAAATTCTGAAGAATAAGAAACACATTCAGAGGATTTTTGAATACGTACCCAATGCGGAAAAATTCATCACTCCAAATGAACTTAACAGTATAGTAGCTGTCACTGAAATTCTCAAGGAATTTACGTTGCGTCGACTCATGCGTCAGAATATAAGGATAACTGATAAAGAATTAATGCTGAATGGCAATCTGCTGACAAAGTTGTTCTGTGTGAGTGGCATGGAAATTGACGACAAATGGATCAAGTTTTTCCGTAATAACTTTAAACTGTATTTCAACCAAATAAAATCTAAGCCTTATATTAATTGTTATAAATTTGGCCACACAGTTTATAATCCTTACAATGTTCGAAATATACTGAAACATATACGATATAAGCTGGATCCCGATGTATTTGCTTCTTTCCGTAAACATTTAGGAAAAACGTCCGTATGCGTCCTTATATGCATAGATCCGTTCGTAGATAAAAATGTGGGTAGAAAACAACATGCAGAGGTGGTGTATACACCTAAAAATGAAGAAAGCAGAATGAAGGAAATTAAATTCATTAAAGATATGACCAATGTCAAAATTAACGAAGTTTTGAATGAACCTCAATTATTATGCTTGCATGAGGCAAATGAAGTCGAGGATAATATGGCGAATGATGATTCTAACGAATTTATAGAAATATATGCAGAGATTGAGGAAGAACATGCTGATAATGATGCAAAAACTGAAAAAACTATAACAACCTTTGGCATATCTCAAAACATAACAAATCCAGAATTTTCCATAAAACAACTAAATAAAAATCCTGAATGTACAGCGACAGAAGGGGTACATCCCTTAGATAAGATTAAGGAAGAACCCATTGAAGAGTCACAAGCAATGCAATCACATCCCTTGCATATTTATATTGAACCCGAAATAAAACAAGAAAAAAACTCAACGAGCTGCAACTTTGATAACCTTGAGTTTTATACCGATCAAGAAATGTTCAAAGGGCCAAACAAAGAGCAGTACCCTCTACAAATTTCAAACGAAGAGCCTATGGACCCTGAAGTAAGGCAAGAACAAAGCGTAACAACTCATTTTAACTCTGATAAAAACGATAGTTATGAAATCTATGCTGTCATTGATAAAGATGATAATGATGAAGAGAATTTAATTAACTTTTGTGAACAAACTGAAAGAAAAACTACAGCCGCTAACGAAACACAATGTACAATGAATCCAAAATATTTCATAAAACAAGGCAATACATATCCTGAATGCACAGTGACAGAAGCAAAACTTCCCTTAGACAAGATAAAGGAAGAACTAATTGAAGAGCCACAAACAATGTCATCTCCTTCGCACATTTATGTTGAACCTGAAATAAAACAAGATGAAAACTCATCGAGCTGCAATTCTGATGACCTTGAGTTTTATATCGATATAGAGTTGGTCAAAGACCCCACAAAAAGTCAATCTCCTGCACGAAACTCATACGAATATCATGTGGATGCTGAAGGAAAGCAAGAAGAAAAAAATGTAACAAATTGCAACGCTGATAAGAATGATACTTATGAAATCTATGCAGAAATTGATGTAGACGATGATGTTAATGATGAAGATGAAGATCGTGAAGAAAATTTAATGAAATTTGATAAACAAACTGAAAGAAATATAGCAACCGAAAACGAAATTCAATCTACAAAGAATCAAGAATATTTCAAAAACCAAGAAAATAAAAATGCTGAATACACAGCTATGAATGTGGAACTTTCCTTAGACCAGATAAAGGCAGAATCCACTGAAGAACCACAAGCAATGCAATCTCCTTTGCATATTTATGAGCAACTTGATAGAAATAAAGATACCAACGAGGCAATCGTTACTTCTTGTAACTATGAGAATTATAGAGTTAGTGAAATGTCAGAAAAATCGCCACAAAATAAGCAATCGCCTATTCGAAACACATACGAAGAACCCATTGATGAAGCTGCAGTGAAGCAAAAAACAAACGCAGCAATTTTCAACACTAAAAATAACGATACTTGTGAAATCTATGCTGTAATTGATGAATATGATGATGATGAAATTTTACTTAACTTTGAAGAACAAACGGAAATAAGTTTAACAACCAATAACGAAGCTCAATGTGCCTTAAATAAAAAATATTGCAAAAAACAAGAAAATATAAATCTAGAATGCACTGCCACGCAAGCGGATCTTCAAAACCATTCGCAAAAACTTACCTTAGTTCAGATAATAGAAAAACCCACTGAAATGAAGCTGAACTCAAACGATACAAATGCCGACAAATCCGATAAAAACGATAACTATGAAGGCCATCAAGAAGTGTTTCAAGATCCACAGGTAATAGAAAGATTTCGGCAACAAAAATATATTCTGTCTATGGAAGATGAAATTAAACAAGAACCAGTGGAAACATTTTTGAGCCCTTATCAGCTCTCCACTAGTAACGAACATAAACATTTAAGAACTGCACCGATTAAAAACCTTAATGCTGAAGTTGATGATAGTGTACAAAATAAGGAGCGTAAAAAAGCTGAGGAACCAAGCGAAATAGTTACAAACAACGAAAGTAATCACACACCTTATATTAAAACCATCTTCAACTATGGTGAACATTTAACGGAAGAACGAGCTTTACATATTGGAAAAATATTTAATTTAATGCGTAAGTATTTTTTAAACTCGTAGCTGGTTACTGTGAATTTTCCTGAACTATGAATTTTCCTTTAAAAATTATGTCCAGCTGTTTATTAGGTAAAAAGATGTAGTTATTGATTAACTTCTAGCTTAGTCAAGATTAAATTTTCTTTTTATTGTTGCAACTTGTTGCCTTGTGAACTTATTAAGCATAAAGCTAAAATATAATTAAAATTAAAAAAAATTAAAAAATGTACACTAACTATAGCGTGTATACGAGACTGCGTCAAATGCTAAAGTATTTGGGATCCTGCGTGCCGACCGGAATTATAAACGATGGTTACGAATGAAATAGTTTGAGCTATTAAACATTCAATAATTGACGAAACCGGTCCGGTTCTGCACGAAAAACCGATTTTGGGGGTTTTTTATATGATGTTTAAAAAAATAAAAATTATGCATTAGAAATTTGCGCAAACAATCACAAACCATCTATTTTTATGTAAACTTTGGTGAAGAATCTGATTCTGGATTTGGAATTACCGTATAATTTAGTTCGGTGCCACCAAAATTAATGAAAGCTGAAATTGTTGTTTCTTTGGAAAAAATTCGTTAGAGCAATTAATTGTTCTAACCTGACCTAAAAAAAGCTTAATAAACGATTTTAAACTATCAAACAACTAGAATTTGTATTTAAAATCAAGAATGGTTTAAACTATCAAACATTTAGAATTTGTATTTAAATCATAGAAAATTAACAAAATAATAAGGTCATATAGAAAACTTTCAATTGAAATTTTTGATTTTTTTTATACTATTTTTTTATGCTTACCCATTAGGTCGATTCTGATAATTGTTTAAAAACTTTTAGTAGTATTGAAGGCCATTTTGAGTAGACAGTCACTGAAATAAAAAACATAAATATTTTAGTTTTTTTGGAAAAGGTACCCTTTTTTTTTTGTTAAGTGATTTTTCAAACTATTAGAGGTATTTAATGTGAAAGACAGTAGCCAACCGTATGTTTCTAAAAATTTATTTCGACTAGAATATATCATAGTATAATTATTATAAAGTAGGAGCGACAATTTTAGCTGCAATAAACGTATGGCAAACAAAAGAAAATCAAAACGAGAGCGTGCCATAGCGTGCCATAGATATCAAAAATGTTTTGTGTCACACAAAGAAAATAAATAAATAAATTTAAGTTATAAATAATGTATGCAAATTAATAAACTCCATAACTAATCTTTTTCTTTGTTGATAGAAAGTGAAACTCCACGTTACGATGTCAGCGGAGGCGGTGTTGCATTAAAAAAAGTATTGAAAAAAACCGTTATTGAACGCATGGTAGAAGAATAGCGGTAGCCGCACGGCTGAGAGCGAACTACCATAACTGTCAAAAGGCCATTGACTGCTCATACAAAATCTGTAACCGACGATGGTGCCAGTTTACACTAGCTTCACTCAACCGACTCACCGAATGCCAAATAAAAGTGAGTCGCAAAAATTTTAAAATATTTAATACTCTTGCCTCACTTCATTCACCTTCCCACTTCCTCATCTGTTGTGTGGACGTCAATGTGAGTCAGTTGAGTGAAGCTAATGTAAACTGGCACATGGGTAAGGAATAATTAAAAAGAATCTGTCATGGCTGAAATTATTTTGCCTTTTCAATTTTTTATTGATCAATCAATTAAAATAGGATTTTGTGCAGCTGTTGAAGTAATTTATTTGATTGTTATTAAATTTGGATGGTGGTGGATGGCAAGCTACGTTTTCGTGAAAGTGCCTATAGCAAACACGAGCATCTTTTCTAAAATTTTTGGGACATGTTCCATCGTTGTCTTCTAGGCTCGTCAGCTGAAACACGAAAACTCGGTCCATTTACCTTGCCCAAATGTTTTTGGCACAACACGCACTTCATTTTAATTAAAAAAAAAATAATTCACTTTTATTCAAGTTTTTAAACACAATACCAAAATATCCAATAAGAATAATTTAATATTTCGCTGTTATCTTTGTTTTCTTTAAAAACAAAAACTGATTTTGACAATTCTGTCAAAGAGTCAGAAAGATCACGATTAGCCACGAAACAACCTATATTATTCTATCATGATTGAACGCTCGTTTTGTTTTCTTTTGTTTGACGTTCGTTTATCGCAGCTCGTGAGAAAATAGGTTGTTGTCAAGTCTACCTGATGAATTTTTGTATCATGGAATATATTTTTCACACTATGACAAAAAAATTATTTAAATTTAAAAAACATAAAAGAGCAAATGTAGCAATAACAAGTGAATCTTGGACAAGTATTTCCAACATAAAGTAACACAGTAGAAAATGTAGTAAATTTCTTTTAATCATTGTGAATTTGTTTCTATTGCTGTGTACTTTCAATAATGTGAGCTTTGGTTGTTTGGATAAAGTTTGCAATGTTCTTGTAGTACATGCCTTTCTTGTACCACATGCCTCCTTTTTTAATGATAAAAACTGTTTTAAAAATTTTCTGCTATACTGACACAATTTTTTACCACAAACCATATGTCATATAAAAGAGTGTAAAAATGGAAATTGCAATATAATTTTTTTACAAGAAAAAACTTTTAGCTTCCTTTTTGAGAGAAAAGTAATTATTTTAGACCTTTTCAGGAAAAAAATAATATAAATAGAAATGGTAAGCTTCGGGTAAAACTTTGCAGTCATTTGATTTAGTCTGAAATATAGCATTTTTATTGATTTGTGGGCGGTAAATGGTAGTGTGGCAATTTTCCCCTAAACAAATCCACTGCCAAAATTTTAGCTTAATCGGCCCGGTAGTTTCGGCATCTTTAAATGAAATTAAAAGTGGGCTTAGGTACAGTGGAACCACGCACGTTTTTATTACATTTGCTGACTTAACCATATGAACTTAATTACCAACTTTTATTCTAATACAATAAAGAATTTCTGTGAAATAGCAATTTTTTACCATTTTTCAAAATAAGGTTTCACAAAGAATCGGAACAATTCGGTGAATTTTTTAACAGATACTGCAAGAAAATAAAACCTGCTTACAATATTTGTTAACATTAATGCGGTACTCAGTGGTAATTTTTTTGTTTTACTTCTTCAATTGGATAGTTTTTCCCATATTTTTGACCATTTTCAAAAGCCTGTAGAAAATTCAATTGTAATTTTTTCTTTCAAATAATGAAAACTGTTTTTCCTTAGAAATTTTTAAAATTTCCAAGCCCAAAATTAAAATAAACCAAACAAATTTAAATTAGTCAAATAATTAATACCATATATAAAATAAAATTGTTTTGATGTTTTGAAAAATGTGTTGACAATGAACAATAAAATTACAATAATAAAATTGTCCAAAAGTAGTGATCTTAAATGATTATAGAATCCACAAATATTATTTTTTTGTACTAATAATTTGGATTTATTTTCAGTAAAGTATTTCCCTTACAACGATACCCATTTTGTTGGGTTTCTAGACAAAAACACTTTCGATTTTTGTCCACTACACGATCTACTGTGTGCGATGTCGACACTGTAATAAACTTTTATAAAGACTTCGAGAAATAAAAACTAATGAGCGATAAGCAAATGTTCATAGAGTTATTGAGGAGGCAGTACGAAGAAATAAATTCGTTGAAAGAGGTTGTTGGCTTCCTGAAAAATATGTATACCAGGGTCGTTATGTTCGAATGAAATAAGTTTTTCCGTACTTTTGCCTTTTAAGACGTATCTGAGGGCAACAATGTTACAAAATCGTTTAAATAACATTACAATTTTACATGTTTATTTAGATAAATGTAAAAAATGGTTTTATAATAATGGTTTTATAATAACTTAAAGATAACACATTAAGTCGGAATTCTTAAAAATGACTAATGAACATTCCAACTAACTCTAACTTTCCAATTAGAGAGTAAATCAATCAACAATTATTTTTTATTTTTAGTTGCAACAGCGTGATTTTGAATTTGGCAGTAGTTTGTGTTTTGCAATATTTTTAATATATTGTTAAATTACTGAAATTGTAACCTAAAGTGTTAATAATTAAAAAAAAACTTAAATTCATGTAATAATACAATAGATCATAAAATTAAATAAGTAAAAAAAAAAGTTCACAAGTTTTTGGTGAGTTAATAAACTACATTAATCATGAATTATTTTATTAAAAGCAATGTTATATTCTCTGAAATATGTAACTCTTTATATATGCAAAAAAATAATTTATTTGTAGTTAATAATTAAATAAATTGAATAATAACTAAATAATGTTTATTTGAGAATATTAATTGGTTTTCTTAGAAATTAATTAAAATATACCAATTGGCTTTTTTCATATAGTAAAACGGAAGTTAGAATTAAAAATCTGTTTTTTTAACTTCGCATTTTTTAATATTTTTTATTTTTAACCTGAAAATATAGCTTGTAGAATAGAAATATTTATTGAAAAAGCATACGACAACTAACTTTTGATATTTACGTATTAATATATAAGAATGGAATTGAATTATCACATTTTTAATTAATTTTGAACTTTTGTTTATTACACTCAGCTTATGGTAAATTATCTTGTGAAATACTTTTGTTGGACCCAATTATTTGTACCTATATGCATATATTGGAAAAGTAAGTAAAAGCAAAATTACTGTATTACAACCTGCTTACATACTCTTCTTCAATTTCAGCTGGCCTGCACGTTTCAGTGAAAGAACTTTGCGTATGTCTTTCCAAGCTGTACTTAGCGGAGAGGTAATTGACAATTTTTTATAAATACTAACTTATTTAATTCGAAACTTTACGTTCTATTTGTATTCAGCTCTATAATTGTCAAAATAAGTATACTATCCGGACAGAAGATGTGGAGTTGTATCGGCAATTTGTGCTTCTTGTTTATTCAGTGAAATATAAATTTTTTCAACTCATAGATATTATGAAGGGCGTGTTCAATAAGTCTGAAATAAAAAACATTCTCGCTAATTCCTCTCATATTCTTGAGGAATGGCGAACGTTTTTCAAGAAACATTTTATATCCACGCTATACAGAAAGGCTGTGTATGAGATGTATTTTGAATATACATTAAGATATTCTTACTTATCGACAGTATTGGACCAAAATACCAAAGAAGAGATTAAAAAAACAATTGAAAAGGATATTCAACAGTTTTTGCGTAGTGATGTTGAATTTGATCATCTACGTCAACATGGGTATAATGTATACGTAAGCAAAAAAGCGAAAAAATCGCCAATCGATTCATGTAAAGTATATACAATAAACGATTTAAGTTTAAATCGTATTTTCGAAGATATTAAAGAACTTATACCGCAACTAGTTGTGGAGAACTTGAAGTGTGCTGGAGCAGAGGTTGATAATCTGGTTGTGATCTGTGGGGATGCGAAAAGTTCAACAGAAAACAAAATAAGTAGAAATATTGTTGGATCCTCAATGGAAGCGCCACCAAATAAGAAACAGAAAATAGACGAAAATAGACCACGAAATTTAACTCAAAATATACATGGCAGTGACGTTAACACAGCTGAAATTGAAGAGATTGCAAACATAAAAATTTTTCAAACGGGTAAGTCTATTATTTTATAGGTAACACATTGTGATACCAAAGAATAACGCATTCCACTGAAAATACATTAGTTTCGTAGTAGATATTGGCCCATAGAATGCAACTACTAATGAATTTAATAGGTTGGTCAAAAAATAATTTTGTTTAAAGTCAAGGTTTATGTTTTAATCTATTTTCTTTGTTTCTTAAATACGATAATTTCGTTTTGGAACTTTAAGAACTAATTTTGTAATAATTTGCCACCAAATATAATTTATGTTATATTTATTTCTATTAGCCATTTGTAATTACTTTAAAACATTAATTAGGGAAGCCGTTTAATTTTAGGGTCATATGTATATTAAGGCGACTCATGCTTCATAGAAAAAAGAGTTGGTCGGGTCAGTTCCTCCAAATAATCCTTAGTTTATGTTGTGATGATTCCCCAAATATTTTGACTCTAGTGATAGCCATCCGTGAGCTGAAATGGTTTGAAATAATCTCCAAAAATAGATTTTTTGTAAATATTTTAATTTAATTTAATATATATACAATATATATATATTTATTTATTTATTTATTTTATTCATTTATTTATTTACGGTTTACGGATTATACAGTCTTACAGGCTATTAATTACAAACATTTTATTAATTACAAATCTTAACCTAATTGAAAATAATGAATAATTGCAAACGAAAGTCACTTAAAGTAACATTGAATTTCAGAAAATGGGAAAAATTATTACACAAACGAATGCTTCTTGCAATAGGTTCATTCAAGGAATAATTGGTTCTATGGATTCTATCATCAAACATGCGATTATTTCGCATATTTGAAGTACAACTAACTGTGTCATTTTTGAAGTCATATTTATGGTTTTGATGTCATTGAAAAGAAACTTAAATAAATCACAAATTTTATGCTGACAAAATTTTTGATTTATTACGCGAAATTCTGAGAAAATTGCGCTAAAACTTGAAATTTTGCAGTTTCAATGGATTTAATTCATCTTCATACGAGCACAGCTTGGTAATGGCTAAGACGACTGGGTTCGTTGATACACTGCTAGAAAGGTCAATGAGCTTTTTAAATAAGTTTTCCATGAGCTAGTTTTTATGCTAGAAAAAATAGTATGAATCCAAGTCATGAAATACCAATTTACCCCGTAAATCCTAAGGGTGTGAAAATAGACCCGCCTCCCATACGGCTTTTTTCTTAACTCGACCTCCTCTTTCACCTCCGAAGATATTCGCACTCTTAAACTGGACACCCTGTATATTAATTTAAGCAATTCTGACCAGGAATCAATACAAGCACTCAAAACCTTTCCAACGATGTCTTGAAAGTGAGGATAACATTGGAAATAATTAAGCCTTTTTACTTTTACTTTTTTTTTTACTTTTTACTTTTACTTTTAGTGAAAATGACTTAACAAAAAGTCACAAAAAACATCATTATCTCTAAACCGAATGTTAAAATTTAAAATTTGTTTATACAGATTGGGAGAACTTTTTCATAACTATTATTTTTGACCCTTTGTTTTTTTTAAACTACCACACCAGCCAATATTTTTACAAAAAACTCAATTTTTTGAGGTTATTGTAAACCATTACAGCTCATTGATGGCTATAGCTAGAGTATAAATATTTGGGGAATCATCATTACATAAACCAAAAATTTTTTGAGAAACCGACGAGAAATACCGACTTGTTTTTTTCGTGAGGCTCCTTAATGTATATTAGACCAGATCGGACTCCATACAAAAAAAGAAAAATTTTCATAAACTCGGTCTTAAATATTCCTTGGCTCATTGTAGACCCTCCACTAAAGGTTTTCGCGATGTGCTAACCCTTTGGAATTTTTTTTGAAAAAGGACCTTTTTCCAATCGGTTATACTGCAATAACTGACGACGATAGATAAATTTGTCCCTAGAAGAAATATGCGCCTTTTTCTTAGCTTTTGAATGATGTTCACTAAAACTTATGGCCTTATTTTGTAAAACGAACGCAGTCACTTGAGTTAAATTTTTTTAATCTGGCAATATGTTTTAAATTTTCAGTGAGAGAGAGGGTTTGTTCTAATTCATACGAGAATTGAATTGGCAGCCAAAAAAAACACCAATTGAGGTAATTGCGTGCATTTTACAAATTTAGGTCAGTTATAATTTTAGGTTATAATTTTTTTATTGCAAAAAATAGAGATTTCCATCAAATTGGATTTTTTTTTTAATTTGGATCAATATTTTTTTTTGTTTGTTTTGTTAAAAATAAAAGCCGAAACATTTTTCTTAATACTGGTTGAATTTGAGAGTGAATGTGAGAGTTAAGAAATGAATACTTACGGAGCAAGCAAATTTTCAATCGCTACTTGGTTTTAATTTTTATGGCGACACCAAATTTTATCACCTGAAATATTGCTCCATTTAATAACTTATTTGTTTTTAATTTTCCAAAATTGCCGAATGTAGAAAAAATGCCAACATGTTGTCATTTCCAATTTGATTGACAACAACTGACCACTCAAAATGACATAGTGAAAACCAAGCATTACACGTGCAAAGCATGCCGCAGCGTGCTTTTCTAAATTTGCTTACTTGTCTAAGCTTTCTAAGCTTTTCAGGTCATTGTCTATTGCTGAAAAGGTTTCGGTGACATTGTCAAAAATGTGTTTTTTTTTAATTCAATGACCGGCTGATGCAATCTATTCGACAAGAAAAATTCATTGTTCCGCAAATATTCAACTCTCCAGTAGTAAGAAAAATGTTCGGGCTTTTTTTTAACAAAAAATAAAAAAAATTAGATTAAAGAAATAAAAAAAAAATCCAATTGCTTGGAAATCTTTATTTTTCGTAATAATATTAATATTAAGTTTTAGTGAACATCATTATACAAAACGTAATATAAAAAATAAAAATTAACAAAAAAATCCTTGTTTTATATTCAAATAAAAAAATACGTACAAAAAACTTATGGAAAAAAATTAGTGCAAAATTTTGTATAGAATGACTCATATATTTAAGTTATAAGTTCTCTTTGCTATATATTGTATTTAAAATATTTTTTTAAATAGTTTATATTTTTGTAAATAATTTAAAATATTTTTGTAAATTAGTTAATTAATTTTATAATCTATTAAATTATTACATGAATTTAATTGCGAGCTTTAGCAACCTTTTAATTAAAACACTAGCTTCTAGCGAAGCAAAAAAGCTCGTTTCATTTATATGGTGCATTTCGACAAACTGGTGCACTGGTCGAACACCAATGAATATTAAAGTAAATAAGAAGTAACTAGAACAGATGGCAACCTTGGTAGAGTTTATTGCGGTGATCTATAAATAGCCTACTGCTTTAAAAATGAACGTTCAATTTGTTCTATATAATTCAAATGAATGAATTTCAAATGTGTGAAATCTTATGCAACTTTAAGCAGTGAGTTGATCACAGATTAATCACTCAAAGACTACTGAAGAGGAAATGTAGCGATTTCCGAAACAGACTGTCAATTCAGCTATGTGATTGACTCTATACAGAGCTGTTGTTGTTGTTGTTGTTGCCTTCTTTAAAGCCTCCTCGATCTAAAGCTCGCAATTAAATTCATATTTTTGTAAATAATAATAAGATCTCTAACACATTTTGAATCAGTAATATTTTATTTTGACCAATTTGGCTTTTTATACAACGTTCTGAATAAATGAAATAAAATGTATCCCTTAATTGGAAAAAATACTCAGGAACGTAACTAAAAATTGATTTTTGATATTAGTTCCATCAAAAATCTTCCTTTTTTTCAAAAATATAACAAATCTTTCATCTCAAATATTGTGACAAAGTAAAAAAAAGTTAATTGGTCTCTCGAAATTTCATACAAACATTCTAAAAAATCGATGATGTTTTAAAACTTTACCTTAGTATAATGCCTTATATTAAATTGCTTATCTGCTTGATCAGCTAAAAAGTTTTTCTATTTTTTTCCAACTCTTTTAACAGGGCAAACATCGAACTTAATATGCACTCTACAAGAAGACCCAATAATAGCCATGTACCTGAAAATACTTAGGTAAGAATATACATATGTATAAACAAACAAATCACACTTCTAATAATTTGCTTCTTATTTACATTTCAGAGTATTTTATAAAATCGATTTTGCAGTATATAGCGAAAAAATACTACTAAAAGTTTTCAGTGAAGTTTTTAAAAATAATAATAATGGACAATATTCTGCGGTAACACTATTAATTTATTAACATTAACTCTTGTAACAAATAAAATCAACTCTTTGACGTATATACTGTATATTTTAGTGCCAGCCACAAGATTTGCATCTCTACAGTAAGCTGCTTCTTTTGTACTACTTTAATCATGAAAAATATAAAAGCAGAATTGACAAGATCATGATTTGCTTCGACGAGACTACAATAGTAAAGCACTTAGCTAACACTTTAAATATCATCATTGAATGGCGAACATTTTTTAATAAAAATGTAGCAAGGCTATTATATAGAGAAGCTATCTATGAAATGCTTTACGAATATATGCAAAATTACGAACATGTGCTAAATAAAAAGCGTATTGCAGAAGAAATCTTAGTACAGAAAGCAGCGGAAATTCAGAGTTTTTTAGGTTGTCATATAGTCCTACCAGAACGATGGCTTGAATATTTCAGCTTTTTATTTGAAAGCAGACTTGAAAATCAAAAATTTGTACTAATCGAGAATGATTTACATAGTATTTATGAGTTTGTTAAATACCGATTGAACTATTTTCTTACTGACACCCTGTCAGGCAAACAAGAATTAGAACATGAAGTGGAAATGACCGATGAAATACCTAAAGAAAGTAAGTCCTTATATGTTTATAGACTTATTGCTCTATTTAGAAAACTTGATAATAATAAATTGTTACCCAGTTAGCAATAAAAAACTCGCCACAGAAAATAGAATAAATTTTGATACAATCGATACTTTCCTCTCAATATCGTGTTGAATATTTCTTACATAAAAATTTGTACAATTTTATTAAAATGTGTATGTAAATTCAATTCAGCTATAATATAGACTAAAATTTTTTGTAATTTTTGTCATTTTCTCGTTGAGATATAAAAATTTTTGTCACTTTTGTGACCAAAGTATTCTATTTGTATACTTTAATCATTATTGTTTCCATATTAGAATATGACCGTTAATAGTAAAACTTATTTTAAAATATTTTCTTCTTTTTCATAACAACAACTAGCAAACATTGATGTATTTATATGTGAGCAATTAGGAAAGGATCCCATAATCAAGAAATATTTTGAAATTTCAAAGTATGTAAATGCTACGAAGGAGTCGTTAAGGCTATTTATTTTATTTACTCACCAGTAATATTAATGCTTTTTTTAAATTTTAGTGCAAGACAGTCTTCCCATACGAAATTGCCTACTTTTAGCGAACAAATATTGCGTTTATCTTTCAACGAAGTGTTTAAGAATTGTGAGCAGGTGAGCTGAAAAACAATTTTTTACTCAATATGTAAGGTTTTCTGAAAACTTTGCACAAATCAATGTGTCATAAAATATTCTCTTCTGGCTCAGTAACAATTAAAACCGAAAGCAATTATAAACTAAAACTGAGTGCTTTAAATTTTTTTGTTTTTTTTATTAAGCTTTTAAATAAAATTAATTTTACGTTATTAAAATATGAACAGCGAAGTCGTGCAGACGTCTTTTGACTCAGTAAAAAGTAGAGTCAAGACATATTGCAAAGAAGACAAATTTTCCGAAATTGACGTGATAACGCTATTCCACTCAGCAAGACCAAAAGCAATTTTTTACATAAGTTTCCCTTGCGTGACAACTTTTTGCGTCTTTGATTGATAATATAAATTATTATTAGTATTATTAGTTGGATTTGCACTGCGACCTTAAGATCTATTATGCCCTGCATTGAACTTAAGAACCTCCTTTAGTCCAATCTCTGAGATAAAAGATAGTATTAGTTCTATATTTCTTTGTTTCAATGAATTATCTGGCATTTTGTGGTAACCCAGATGTTTCTGTCGAACTTGAACAAATGCGGGACACTGTCCCAGAATGTGCATAACATATTCTTTGTTTTTCATGCCAAACATACATGCCCTATCACTTAGAATTCGTAGTTTTGTGAGGTGATAGTTCAACCTACAGTAACCTGTTAGCAATCCTGAATCCTGATCGAAAGTGAAAGGATCGCTTTACCTATTCCATAGAATGGTTCCGGACCAATCAAAGAAATTGATGCTCCTTTCTTGCTAGACTCCTGCTCCGGTTCCTTCTTCACAAGAGAAGAAGGAACCGTCAATGTACCATGTAATCATGTACTGGTTTATATTATAAGTTTCGGATAGACCTTCCTATTTCTTTTTACTACTTATTTCAGTTTTACTACTTTCAGTGAAACTGCATTTTGGATGCATGCTCTTCCTCTGTATTGTTATTTCAGGTTATTGTCTCGATAGAATATCAGACTTCTTTCGAGCTACGCAATCCCTTTGCCCAATATCTTCACTAGTAACCCTCAGAATAGCCCTATTCGTCTGGGATTGAATGTGTAAGTTCGAGTAGAACTTCATGGATGCTGTTGAATATCAAATGTGTTTTCCAAAGTAGCTTTTGGCCTAGAAATACTCCCAAGAACTTAACTTCCCTTTGGAATTCTATCTCTGTTCCGTCTTGCCTTATAGATTTCAGGTGTTCAAGTTTATATTTCCTAGTAAATGGTATTATGTTAGTTTTTGCCGGATTTATGGTCAGCCCCATCTTTTTGCAGCATTTTTTTTTTGTCACCCTCAGGCCCATTTCAATTCCAATTCACAGGATCTTTTCAAATTTTCCCCTGCATATAAGCACTATGTGCTTAGCCTAGGAACACTAATCCAGTTTCGGCCAGTAATTCATAGAGAAGATAATACTCACCCTTGTGGGCAACCTCTTGTTGTAGCTGCTGTTATAGTGCTGGTACAAGTTTCTATTGTCTTAGTACTAAGCATATTACCCATCCATTTCGTAAGGGTGTTGTTGACCCCTCTGTGGGTAAGAGCTTTACTTATGGCTTCATGATAAGTATTGTCAAAAGCACCTTCTATATCAAGAAAAGCTTTCATATCTAAGGTTTCCTGAAGTACATTTGTCAGTTGATATAGTGCAGTCTCTGTTGATCTACCTATTCTATATGCGTGCTAACAGGGGTGTTAAGGGGATGTTATTAGAACACTGGTCCTTATATGGTTATCTTTGCTGCCCTTATCTCTTTGTTATATTGAGTTAAGGTACTCCTGTATTCTGACCATTCCCTTTTCTCTTTGCACGGTTGAAGAACCTACGTACATTTGCTCTCAGCTTAGATACGTTTTTGTTCATCTTTCAAAGGAACATCTTTGGCGGAATAAACTTTACTTATTGGACAACTGTCTTCATATGCTTCTATAATACTTTTACTACAGCGTTTTACCATTATTTCTAGTTCTAGTTCATTTCTGATATTATTCCTCATTCCTTTTGTTCCGGACTATCACATCTTATATCCCAGATATAAGGTATTATCTTCTGTCAGACCTTTCATATGACCCTTGAAGACCCAGGGTTTTTGGACCGGCACTATTCCTAGTTTCGACCTAAGGGTTGCCCTTGCTATTACCACCGTAGCGGATTTAGCATGGTGGAGATTGATTTGGCAAATGTTTAACGCAGCGAAGTCGATTTTGTTGGGACCCTTAACTTCATGATGTAACAGAGTTAGTTCCTCTTCTTTACCACCTGCTGCCTCCACTGCCACTTCCTTTACTACTCCAATCGATATAACAGCCTTACCACCCGATGAGTCTATTTCTTCCAGCTGTTGCTCCCCTTTCAGTTTATGGATGTAGATTGGAACACAACCACAGTTGTTGGCTTTGTTTCCAATAACCAGTGTGTTTTTGTTGCGATCTGCAACTTTTTGCCCATCTGCTTCTAGTGTTAAGCCTTCCTTGAGATAGCGTAGGTACCATTTGGTTTCTGCGCCACTCAGACCTGTAGTTTTCCTAATTTCCCCAAACCTAGCTTGTTCTGACTTCAGTCCAGTACTCGTCGATGGCTATGGTTGTGTCTCTCCAGACTTTTATACCTCTTTCGAGCCCACTGTGCCTATGACTATGACTTTCCTTCCGTTTTGTAGTAGCAGACCTTGGCTCCGGTCAAAATATAGGTTCTTTGGTCCCCTTGCATTTCGTATGTTTTGGCATCTATCTGCTTTTTTTTACATACGCTTGGCGATCGTCGTTGCGGATATCATTCTCCGCTCGGTCAGCCAGTTGCGATGCGGTATGAGTGCACGCTAATTTGTTAAAAGTGTTTATATTTTTTTCATATAGATCCCAAGAGTATAGGGGATAAAACCGTCCGCAGTGACATATCCCCTATTGACAGTGACATATATCACGGTAAGCCCACAGTTACTCACTGGGAT
Organism: Dichetophora obliterata; assembly: GCA_963920525.1. NCBI lineage: Eukaryota > Metazoa > Arthropoda > Insecta > Diptera > Sciomyzidae > Dichetophora > Dichetophora obliterata. The sequence goes on along the minus strand of OY986438.1, from coordinate 197,778,922 downwards.
GGGCAGGTATCAGTGCCCCCCCCCCCTCCCGACAGCAAACAAATCCAATAGACTCGGGTTAGGGAGGTACGTAGATAGATTAGATACGTAGTGTTTTGTAAGAGTAGGGTCACCTCGTACAGAATGTGACTCCTTACCACGCACTAATGATCCTGGCGAACGAGAGGATATGGCTTCTCAGAAGGAAGCTATATTCGCAGTCAGTGCACCCTGCAGCAACTGAAAAGTTAATATGCGTTGAGGTTAATTTTGCGCCTGGGATAATTTAATTTGCGCCTGGGATAATTTAATTTGCGTTTTGGTTAAATCGATTTGCGTTTGGGTTAAACTGATTTGCGTTTGGGTTAAATAAATGTGCGAATATTATATTTTGTTACATACAATTTAAGTAATTCAAACTGCAATATTGCCTTATTATTGCTTGCTCAATAATTGATTGCTACTGCAGCGCCAGAATAGAGTTCTTTATAATAACAAAAGACTAAAAATTGTGCATGTTCTTCTTACATTTTCAGCGGCCTTTAAGTTCAGATGATTATCAACTATATCACCAACTTTTACTTTTCAAATACTCCGAGCAATGTGCTACTATAGATGATTTGTCTAAAATTATGACATGTTTTTCCGTGCCATCTATACGAAAGTATTTCAAGAACTACGTGACCATAATCCGTAAATGGCACACTTTTAATGCGAACTTCTTGTTGGAATTCTTCTTCCACGAAGCTATGTATGAGATGCTTTACGAGTATGCTATAAGATATTGGCATATTTTTGACATCGTAAACTCTAATAAACTGAAACGAAAATCTGAAGAAATAAAATGTTTTTTTCACCAGACTTTTGATCTACCTTCTGATTGGTTACAAAACTTTTATCCCGTATTATTTAAAAGAGTATCGAGGGTTAAAAAACAAAAGAGAAAATGGAGATCACATTATGACTTGGAATTGGAAACTATTTACGAAAACATTAAAAGTCGTCTGCACTTTTTAGTAATAGAAAAATGTGATTCGATTGTATCGGCTTGTAAAAATTTCAAAACAACTTTAAGATTGACGAGAAATGAACCTTTAAAACAATATGTCAGAAAGACTGGTGGGACTGGCGCTCTAACAAACAGAACAGCACCTGCACAGGACTCTGGTGTAAATACGAAAGTGCAAAATGAAGGTTTCGAAAAAACTCCCGCTAACAAAACTAATAAGAATACAACCTCCCACACGGGTAGTTTTAAAGAAGTCTGCTTTCATGATAGCCGCAGTAAAGAAGAAGAAAATACACAAAATGTACCTTCTAAAGATTCCAACGTAAAGAAATCAACTTCTATTGATAACTGTATTACAGAAGAAATCATTGAACTAGACTCAGACGACGATAATGAGACAACTAATGAGACTGGCGCTCTAACAAACAGAGCAGCATCTGCACAGGACTCTGATGTATATACAAAAGTGCAAAATGAAGGTTTAGAAGAAACACCCGCTAACAAAACTAATAAGAATAGAACCTCACACATGGGTAGTTTCAAAGAAGTCTGCTTTCATGACAGCTACAGTAAAAAGGAAGATACACAAAATGTACTTTCGAAAGTTTTCAACGTAAATAAATCGGGTTCTATTGGTAAATGTATTACAGAAGAAATCATTGAACTAGACTCAGACGACGATAATGAGACAAGTAATGAGACTAGCGCCCTAATAAACAGAGCAGCCTCTGCACTGGACTCTGGTGTAAATACGAAAGTGCAAAAAGTAGGTTTACAAGAAACACCCGCTAAGAAAACTAATAAGAACACAAGCCCTGATAGCCACAGTAAAGAAGAAGGAGAAGATACACAAAATGTACCTTCTAAAGATTCTAAAGCAAATAAATCGAGTTCTCTTGATAAATGTATTACAGAAGAAATCATTGATCTCGACTCAGACGACGATGCGAAAGAGACGCGTAAATGCATACAAGCGTTGAAACAATATTTAAAGAAAAGGGCAGAGAAGAAAAAACATTCAGGCGAGAAAAGAAAAAAGCAAAATAGTGGTACCACTGTTATAGAAACGCATAAAAATAAAGTATCCCACCAAACAAAAGGTATTTTTATCATTTATAAATTTGTTAATATGTTTTAAACCATTCAATATCGTTTTTACGTATGTAGGTAAAACGACAAATTTTTAAAAATCATATTTAGAATATTATTTTATGAATATTTTTAACAGTTTGAAAATTGTTAACTTATACACTCCATGCCAAAAAGTTTATAAATTTTTTACGAATATTGTCGTTATACAGTAAAGAAATCAAACAAGCATATTTTGATCTTTTAAGTCATAAGGGCATATCATGTTTTAACCGCTCAGATTTTCTGAGAGCTAAGAGGTATAGGCTATAGAACACATATAAATATTTACTTAGTACATACCAGCAATATTTAAAGAAACTTTGTTTTGGTCTGATGAAAATTGAATTGGCGAATTTTACAGCTGTAAAATTTTATCGCCATTTAATGCCATTTTCATTTTTTTGTGCTTTTTCATTTAAATTTAAATATTTGTCAAAGACATACATTTTATTTTTAGAGATAATAGTTTTTAAAGGAGGGAAAACGTACATATTAGCATAGTTACAAGCCATATGGCCACCATGTTTGTATGTCACATACACCCCGTGCCAAAAAAAAACGCATCACCTAGAATTATTTTTAGAAGTGGCTAAAAATCTGCTTTTAGATTGACTTTTATACTAAAATTTTTTACAAGAATGCATTAATTGACATCTTCTTTCCAATTGTGCTAAAAACTGTACGTTTCAGGCAAATGGTGCTCAGTAAGGCTTTAGGTAAAAATACTATATCGACAAGTTCCATTTAACCCTGGATCACTAACCTATTGCTGAGTTGCGTCACAACTAAGGCATTTTACACATGGAGCAATTGAAAAGTAATGCAACTGCAACGCAATAGCTTAAAAAGTTGCAAGCCACTCCAATTTTAAACTGAATTGCAACCTATGCTTTCAGATGAGCAAGTCACGTCGCAACGCAACATTTAAAATTCATAACACAAATTCTTTTTAATAGAAGCTTTAAATAGAAATAAAAAATTAAATTAGTTCAAGCGATTCGAGTGACGAAGATGTTATTTCATATTTTTATACGCGAAGAACCCAATTTCAAAAAGAATTTCGGTTCATCTATACATAAGGAACAATAATAACTGCAGATTAATCGTCGCAGCAAAAGAACGGCAGCAAACTGATGTCAAACAAAACACAATATGCAATATAAAATCGCCGATTAAAATTGCAGCAAGCAGTGTTGCATTGAACTGGTCGCAAACGTGTTGCCAACTTGTGCACAAGTTGTTTTATGTGCTTTGATATAAATACATTGGTTAGCAACTTTTTTTGCAGTTGCATTACTTTTCCATTGCTCCATGTGTAAACGACATAACTCTGGGTGTATTTAACCCATATAAGAAATTTTTAGTTATAAGGATATAATTGCTTAAACCTAACACAAGTGTTGGTTTTAAATAAATTGAAGTTTTTTTATCATTTCAAAATGTTTTTTAATAAAATAATTTGTTTGTTCCATGTAAAACAAAAAATATTTGAAAATCGTGTTATTTCTGCAGTTTTAGGGCTAGTAAAATATGAAACACATTAATGTAAAGCTAAAAGTATATGAGTCATTCTCTTATAAATCGCACAAATTGTGCAAAAAATAAAATTTGACATAATGTTTATTATTTTTATAGGTTTTTTTGGCCAGTGCCTTTTTGAACTGCAATCAAAGAAATAATGCACTTTTTTCCCAACGTTTCGTCACTTATTTGGCGACTTCCTCAGGGGATTGTATTGCTTTAAAAAACACAAAATTTAATCAACAATTAGGTGTATGTACAATTACAACTTGTAGTATATAAACATTAGACTTACAGATATTTGCTTTAAATTTACATTGCAATTTTGGCACAAATTATTTAGACATTTATTTTAAATCATCTTTCTTTACGTAAAATAAGCTTACACGTGTATCGGGATTTTTCCCGAAAAAATTTTGTACGGAATACCGTTAGGTCAAAACTGCGAAAATGGCAACATTTTTCAATGTCTGTGTTACCTAAATCGCAATATCTCGGTTTGTGCTATTCCCATTTATTTTTGGGCGCGTTAGATAGATAATTTGTTGTTCTTTTATTATACAGTAAAATTTATTATTTTCTTCTATTTAAAATAAATGTATAAAATTTGAATGATCTTTTCAAATGGCTTTTTCATGCCTGTGCTCCAGGTAAATGATATTTTAGATAGCCCCAATGAACCCGCCATACATTTTTACAAAATACAAAATTCTCAAAAGAATGAAGCGATTTTTTATAGATTTTATATAAATTTTTGCCGAATCTGAGACATCAAATCCTGAAAGTTGTGCGATTTGTAAAAGAACGACGACCCATATGTAAGAGTTTGAAATCAATTTAAATTAAAGCTTTTCATAAACTTTTTTATGAAATAATAAATGTATCAGCTTGTAATTGCTTATAATAAAAAGTTTGTATATTAAATATTAAAAATTTCATTATTTTTTTAATTATAAGAACATTTTTGAATTTCTTACCGTCCACCCTGCCCTACCCTTGCTACGCACATGTATAGATTAGAGTTTGACTTTCAGATCGTCACATACATATGTATTGCATTAGAAATCTTGCATAGAAACTGACTGGGTGGATTTCACCCTAAGGTTAGTGATAGAGGGTTAATGCTAAAACTGGTTTTGTTACTGTAAGAAACTTAGTAGAATTATACGGGGTGATGTGACTGCGTGCTATTTTCTTACGAACAGCGAACTTAGCTGTTATTTGGCTGTATATTTTACTTGTTACTTATTTTTAACTTTTTTTATTCTATTCATTCAGAGCTTGGTTGTAATGATTCCTTTTTAATTTGATTCCACCTCAATCCCAATTTCATGGAATTAGGAATTGGTAATTTTAATTGGAATTGTAATGGGTAATTGATCACTTCAATTCCTCAAGAATGGAATTGAAAAAAAATTTAAACTCCATTACGGTAATTGTAATTGGTAATTGAACGCCTCAATTCCTTAGGAATAGAATTGGAAAACATCGCTTTGTTAGAATATTAATGAAATTTTCTACAGGGGTGTGGAAGTTATGTACCAATCACCATGCAAAAAGTCAGCGGGATAGAACCAGGTAGCGTAGCAGCTATACATTTTGTTCTAACTCAAAATGTAGCATTAAATTATAAAATTGGTATCTTGGATAATACATTTATTTGTAAATTTTTCACTAATCGACTAACAGTGGGAGTCAAATTGAGTTTTCTAAAGGCCGCTTTACATTGTCCTACTGTGTGTTACCACATGTGAGATAGAAAGTATAATTGAATTTCATCATGCTGTCATTTTTAATTTTTGTATGAAGAAATTAATTTTTCGCTTTTAGACTATCTCACAGAGTCGCACCGCATTTTTATACTTTACACTATACTAAAACGTGAAAATTTGAGTAATGAATCGGTTTTTAATCAATTTAAAGCCCCTACAAAGTTCAATAAGCTGTAAAACTGCTTCCTTCTGTTATTCCATTTGAAAATAATTTACGAGCTTAAAATTTTCTCACCTAAATAATAATTTTCAAGTAAGTTTATGGTAAAATGCATCTCTGGTGGGATAGAATGTGTGATGAAATTAGAAACAAACCAAAAAATAAAATGTGGTACGACATGCCAAAAAAATCAGAACACACATTGCTTTCCGTTGTTTACACCATCTCACTTTCTATCACACATGAAAATTTTGACATGTGTTAACACACAGTGGGATAATGTAAAGCGGCCTTAATACATAATGAAGTAGTTTTGAGTAAATGAAAAAGTAATTGAAATTTTAACTTTAAATTACAATTCCTGCAATTGAATTGACGATATTTTTCAATTAAATTTATGAGGAATTGAAGTGTTTAATTACCAATTACAATACCTGCAATGGAATTGACGATTTTTTCAATTCCATTCCTAAGAAATTGAGGTGTTCAATTGCCAATTACAATTCCTGTAATGGAATTGACGATTTTTTTCTATTCCAGTCCTGAGGAATTGAGAGGACCAATAACCAATTCCTAATTTCAAGGAATTAGAATTGAATTTTAATGAGTACGTTTTGACCTAGCTCTAAATTATACAGTTTATAATTTTCGACTTTTAATTTTCGACAAAATAACAGTCTTTACTAACTTCCTCAAGCTTTACGCCCTTTCTTTCCGTCTATTGATTCCATCATTTCGCAAATAAAAATAATAGACTTCTCTGCCAATGAAAACTTACATTCCTTCTGAAGACTCCCCCAATTATTTTTTTCAATTGTTCGTATTTCTGGCAAATTTCTTCTTGATGTATGTATATCGATGATTCCATATCAAAAGACTAATTTTCAGCAAATCTGACCTTTGTGTTTTCGATTTTTTTGAAACTTTGTAGGTTAGTTGTGCCTATAAAAATAACTTAAATTATGTTTATGTTTTTTGCGAAATCATTTTTATTTACAGTTATACAGTGTGAAAAATATTAAAAAATAAAAATACAATTTTTGCTTGTTTTCAAATAGCTGTATTTTTAAAGCTATAAGTCGTACGGAAAAAAGTATAATATATTTGAAAGACCTTAAATGGGTCTTTTTGGTGGTGTATTTTTTTAAACATGAAATTTTCAGTCACATTTTTCATAGTCTTCGCAAAAGATTTTCTATCTTTTTTAATATAGTATCGTGTTAAGTCATCAATTTTAAAAGCTAACATAAAATTTTTGGTTGGGACTCCAACGAATACTATTTTTAACGAATTTTTAAAAAAATCCCACAAAAGATTTCTTATTTTTACAGTTTTTAAAAATATAAAAAAATAAAAAACGTTTGTTTTAATAAATTGCTGTCTTTATTTTAATACTAATAGATTTTTTTAATAATAGCATATATCATTTTGGATATTCATTGGTATTACCATCAAAAAATTAAATTTTCGGTATAAAAATATCATCTCCCAATATTCAAGCAATAGCAATTAAAAGGGCCACATCACCTATACGATTTGATAAGGCCGTTAATATCCCTGTATTATAGGATTTTACATTTTGAAAATAAATTACTAAACAGTATGAAACTAATCCTAGTCCGTCCCATCCCAATTAAATGCTGATTAAATTTGGTCTAATAATCAATATTAAATTTGGTCTAATAATCAAATTGAAAAAACAAATACAAGAACTAAAAAAAGAAATCGTTCAATATTTCACTCAAAAGCTATATATTCATAAGTGTAAAAAATAACTAATGAAGAAATAAATAAGACAAGTGACATTAACAGAAGATTGATTGAGTCAAATAAAAAGGTTATTACCACACATGATGAATTAATCTCAATAATCTGTTCAATAAAAATTCTAGGCTAATTGGAAATAAAACTAGTATCTGTACTATTAAAATATCTGATACCTGATTAAATAGCTGATGAAGCAAATTGAAGCATTTTTCATGATTTAAAATTAGCCTCATTTCTTTGATATCACAAATCAATTTTTTTTTTAAACTATTTAAATCTATATATATAAAAATGGTGTAAAAAATGTATAGTAAAACATCAATTGAGAATGGCTGGGCCGATTTGTCTAAAATTTTTTTTCAGTTGTTTATAATTGCCAGGAGAAGGTTTTTACGAAGGAAAATTTTGGAAAAACCCTCCGGGAAAGTCCGATAGGTGGCGTTGGGGTGGACTTATATCGAAAATTTGAATTTATGGACCAATTTAACTGAAATTCAGAATGTATGTTTGTTTAATCATAAGAAAATAATTTGTGTATAAATGGACCCGATAGGTGGCGCTGGGGTGGACTTATATCGAAAATTTGAATTTATGGACCAATTTAACTGAAATTCAGAATGTATGTTTGTTTAATCATAAGAAAATAATTTGTGTATAAATGGACACGGTAGGTGGCGCTGGGGTGGACTTATTTCGAAAATTCAATGGCGTGAAAAGTGATTTTGGTATTGCCACAATTTTGAAATGCAATCCTGGTACGAGGGGGGTAGCGAAGCACACCGGGTTCAGCTAGTAAATAATATTTATTTAGAATATTGAAATATTGAAAATAGAAAATCTTTTTCTAGAAAGGCGTGTTAGCCTTTAAAATTGATGCTTTAACACGACACTATATTAAAAAGAAACAAGACTATGAAAGTTGCGAAGACTGTGAAAAATGTGACTGAAAATTTTATGTTAAAAAAACAATGTGTTCACAAAAATGCTAAAAAATATAAACCACCAAAAAGACCCATTCAAGGTCTTTAACATATATAAACATTTTTTTCTTTACAACTTACAGTTTTGAAGTTACAGCTTTTTTTAGTACTAAGTGTATTTTTTAAGATTATATCTTTAAAAAATTTTAAATCCAAAAAAAAGTATGCGGATATAATTCTTTTCAGGAGAACTATATCCACCTAGAGAGTTTCAAAAGTTTCAAAAATAGTGATGTCAGAAACGTGGACACTTTGACATAGAATCACCGGTATATTCTTTCTTACCCAGTCATTTATTTCCTAGGTTCTTTTGCATAATTTGTAGAGAAAACTAATTGTTTCACAATAATTTTTTTTGCTGAATTTTATTTATAATATATGTTTTTTCTTTGTCATCAGTTTAGTTTTGTTGATACATTAATTTATTAAAATTAATCCAATATTTTAAATTAAAGGTATACTACCGACTGTAAAACAATATGAAAATGAGGAAAAACCAGATGATATTTTATCAAGGAATACGAATTATGAAAACAACGATGAAGAACAAATAGAATTCACTGTTGTGTATGACGATGACACTTAGGAGTTACACATTGTCATGTGCAAAATTTAATATATCCTGGCAAAAACTGGCTAAAATTGAAAATCCAGAAAAACAAACACTTTAACGTATTAAATTGTCAAATAAAAAAATAATATAGTATCCTGTTTTCAAAATTTTAAGCAATGTTATACTCCGTATTTCTGCCTTAATAAAAATTGAAGAGCTTATTGCAAGAACATGATACGCCACAAAAAATATTTCGAAATAATCGACTCTAAAGTTTTGAAAAAATTTATTTTTGTATGAAGAAATGGAATGGAACACGGAAATTTTTACAAATAGGTTAGAAAATTAATAAGAAATAACCAAAACCTCTTCAGTGGTTATTGGTAATGCATTGAGTAATGTATTCAGCCTAATAAAAATTGATTTTTTAAATCATGTGGCTTATCACGTTATTGCAATAAACCCTTCTTCAATTATAGCTTAAGGGTAAAATTGGTCACCTCTACTTATCTAAGTAATCGATTTTCTGTAGTGTGATCAAGCAAGTAAATATCCACTGATTGAACACATATAAAAGTGACTTATTTATCCTTAAAAATTATTTTAATATTATTTCATAGTTCTATGAAAACTTCTTAAGTTGTGGCTTTTTAGTTTCTTTGGTAAGAAGTTCAAAGCTTTGCGTTTTATGAAGAAGACAAACTTATAGACCATGGCTACAAGAATTAGAGGTTAGTTAATATTGGATTAAGCGGTAATTGTTTATTGTTATACAATATTTATAAACATTTTTATTCAAGTTGTATGATAACAATTTCTCCTCTTAAAGTTATTAAAATTTCAAAAGTACTCGAAAATCGCAGAAAACCTTTGAGTTATAGACAATCATTTATATTATGATATTATTTATCGAAATCAATTTTAGAAAACGCGTTCTGCACTTAAATATTTGAACTGCAACAAGAAGTTTTTTTTTATATTGTTGAAATGTATTAAATTTCGACAAAAAACTGAAATATATAACTTATTTTATTGTACGTAACTATGGATAAAAGTTAAGATGTAAAAACACATATTTAGTGTTCTACAGTTTAACCTAAAAGACAAGAAAACTTATTTGTATAAAATTTTGTGAAAAGAAAAAACATATACATAAGTATTAATTAATCAAATTATAAAAAATAATTAAATCTGTGTCGATAACCAATAATCGCTTAAGTCGACTTAAGACAGAACTGAGTTTTTGATGTAGCTGTATCCAACGCCTATAGCATTTCTGGAGTAGCTTCGCATATAGCTTCTTCTGGAGCACAAAATCTGAAGCTTCTATCATGACCTTAGCCAAAGTTATGATAACCAAACTAAAGATTCTTTCATTTAAATTATATGGCGATTGAAAACTTTGAAGCAAAATTTCTCGAAACTTTTAAATCAGACTAAAGGCCCAACCAAAATAGACGTTTTGCTCCGTAACGAGTAAAAACGTAAGTGTTCGGTTAAATACATATTAATGTTGTTACCCAAAATGAGCAAACGTAACTGAACGAAACTAAACGAAACAGTTTGACAAGACGTATTATTCCGTAAGAACCGAACTGCTAGCGTAGCAACTCGTCAACAACAGCGTGCAGAGTGCGTTTTTATTTTATATTCATCAATTTGTTTCAACTTCGCCATTATTTCACTCATTTTTCACAAATCTTTATTAAAAATTACAAAATGCACAATATAAATAAATAAATAATACTCGATTGCCTACTGATCAGCTGTTTCAGACGAGTTGAGCAAATCGTTTCATTTTGGGTTAAATCCGTAAACATCCGTAACGAGTGCAGACGTTCGTCAAAATGCTATCGTCTCGTTTCGTCTATTTTGGTTGGGCCTTAAAGCTGTTATTGCTTATCGACACAGAAATATTAACGTAACAAAAAACATTCTGATGTATTATAAAGTTTGAACTATTATATGCATAGTTTTTAATAAGTTTTTTTTGTATTTAACATAACATACATGTTACATTTATTTTGATAACATTTATTTTGAGTTATTTCAATGAGTTTCATTTTTTTTAATCGTAAGACATACAAAAATAAAATTGCCTTTATAATATTAAGTATTGTTTTAATTTGTATACAAAATCTTGACGAGAAGACGGAAGTGAAATTTATAAAATTTCGAATAAGGTGGCAACGATAATTTTAAAAATATTTCCAGAGAAGCAGTTTGGCCCCAACATTTCCAAACGCTTATATCTCCTAAACTAAGTAATTTTTTAACTGTGGATAAGTTCAAACGGGGTTTGATATCGATAAAATAAGCTTATTTTATTACCAAAATAAAGTTTTAAGCTTTGTATAAAGAATAGTACTTGTGCACTTTACAAAAACTTTTCTACTGTAGGACCCCTTTTCCACACGGCAAGTTTTCTTGCCAGCAAATTGAAAATGCGAAGGAAAAAAACAGCACAGCATCAAACACAGAACAGCACAGAAGAAAAGCTTGACGGTACAAACTTGCCTGTACCTTTGACTTGCTGGCAAGAAAACTTGCTGTAACACTCTAATGGGTACCCTACAATATGCATTTTTTAACCAATATATGGTAATGTATACTAATTTTTTCAATTTTCTTAAGGTAAAGAAAAAAATTTCCATTTGTTTGACACCAATACCATTCTTATATCTTGAAAACTTTAGAAAATCTTAGTACAATGAATTTTTGTATAGTATAACATCATTACCTACTGCAAAAAATACTCCACATTCAAAGTTTTGTCTTTCGACGCGAATAGCTTCTTTGTGTTTTAATATATTTCATTCAATCTTCTTCTGTCTAAAAGTTCAATTAAATAACTCGCAACAAAATACTGCAACAGTTCCGTTAGCAAAGTATTTATATTTTTAATTTTTTTTTAAAAAAAGGTGCAAAAGTTGTTTTTGTTGTAAAAATAATAAAAACTGAAAATTTAAATTTTATACTCTTTCATATGACGTATCACTTTTTTGCAAAAACATTGGAGTTTGACACAAAATTTGTTTTTCTATTTGTTTTTAAAATACAAGGGTACCCCCTTTGATTTCTGTGACGAAAACAATTTTTTTAAAACTTTTTTTTATAATTTTTAAAAATGCTCTTTGCTCTTTGTCCGAGTTGAAATGCTCTTTGTCCGAGTTGAGTCTCGAACCCACGTTTCCGGAAGCTCACCGCATTCGTAATGATGCAAAATAAGCGCAACTTGGTTTACAACTGAGTTAGTTGGACGAATGGATAAGACTTTAAGGTTTTGTAGGAAGAATTTGTTAAAAAAGTTTAAAAAATTTTTTAAATGATCAGATAATTTTTTTTTAAAATCTGAATGTAAAAATAGAACAAAAATAAATAAAAAAACTTAGTTATCAACTGCGACAGGCGAGTGGGTAAGATATCGGACCGGCAGACGAGATGACTTGGGTTCAAATTAGGAAATGGTCATTGTCAAGTTTGATTTTATACTACTGTGTTTATATTTTTGTAATTTTTTTTTTTGCGAACATGCATTCTCAAAATTTTCACCTTTTTCGGATTAAAAAGTAATACTTTTTGAATTAGAAAATTTTAAACTGTTCCTTAAATTAAAAAGTAATTTTTTTTTTGAGGTGTTGTCCCATATGTTATAAAAACAAGTTAAAAATTTAGTCCTAATAGATGATACCAATTGAAGGAAACTAGATCTAATTCAAGCACTAATATTATTTTCCAAAAGTATATTATAAGAAATTTTTTAATCTAAAATTGTTTAAAATTTTTAAATGGTGATTTGAAAATGGTGAATGAACTAATATATGTGATGATTGCAAAAGATTTACTTTTATATTTTTGTTTAATAAAAAATTAATAAATTAAAAGCTAATATAGGATAATAATAATTTTTATACGTACTACCAAGTAACACTCTTTATACATATTTGATATATATCAACTAGTATGAAATAAGGTTCGGCGAGCATAAAAAACAATATTTGAACTTTTTCCTTTAAAATAAAAAACTATTTTAATTTTTTCCTTAAAAACTACTCTTTACAAATATCCTTTAAAAAATACCTTTAACCCGATTATTTGCAATTGCACAACACTAACACTGGCCGCATTCAGCGAAGACAACTTTTGTGATTTGTAATGGTATGTGTTGCTACGCTAAGCGTCAGAAATTAGATTTGATTTAATTACATTTAATTTTTATGTCAATAATTCAATTGCAGAGGTTTCTTACTTAAGTTTTCTGCTTTCTTTCTGTGTTTATTAATTTAACAGCGTCAGTAGCAGAATCTGACAGTTAACTCAACAGTTGTGTCCATGTATAATAGAATTTTTCGCACGATTAAATGGCGTCCGCTACCTGATCAGTTTTAGTGAGCACTAGCAAAATTGTGCTGTTCAGCGAATTTTTACACAACAGTTGCCAATTGTTGTCTGGGCTGAATGCGCCCACTGTTACACAAATGGGCACGATTACGATTTCCGTGGCCTCAATATCTGAATATGCAGTTCTGAAGAACTCATTGAGAAAATAAGATTCACCGAAGGATTTATCGATATATCGATTAGTTATCGATTTTTTAAAAAAATTTACTAAAAGAAGTCTTAATGTAAATTCGACTGTATCTATGCTAATTTTTGACCGATCGGGATAATTTGGGTAACATTAAAAAAACACAAATAATTGTGCAATTTGTAAAAGGCAGAGCCACTTTTTTTTATAAAAATTAGGGAAAATATCAATATGTACTTCGAAATACAACAAACAACCTTTGATAAAAGTCTATCGGCTCTTTATTTTTTTTTTTCATTCCATATTAAAAACATTTTAAATATCTTTCGAATGACACCTTAATCATTCAGATCGGACAAATATTAGCAAAGATATAACCGATATATTGGTTTCGTTGAGTAAACATTTTTTAAAATCGATATCACGATAACTAATCGATATATCGATAAATCCTTCGGCGAATCTTATTTTCTTAGAGTACTTCGAAACTGCATACTCAAATCGAGGGGCCACGGCAACCGTAATCATCCCCACATATGTTTACGAAATATTTGGCAAATGACCTGAAGTCCATTTCCATAGCAAAGTTTTTACTTTTGAAATAGTTTTTTAAATAAATACAATTTTATCATAAGAAATTATTGCTTTTCCGGCATAAAAATTTCAATAAAGTTTGGCTATAAAGTTTCACCACAAAAACACGAAGCACTTTTGTCATTAGTTTTAACGCCAAGTGATGTATAGTTTTATATACTTAAACACAGGGTACAAACAGTTTTAAGAATGCTTCCAATGTTTTTTTAACTAATCCAAGAATTCTAACCCATAGTGCGTCGGTTTCAACATAATCTAGTGAACGATATGCCTTCATTTCTGTCGTATGGCGTTGTGTCGACGTAACCAAATTGCTTTGAGCAGCATTTTGCAAAATGAACACTTCATCCCTGGCTGAATTTAATATGGTGAAATGCAACCATGGTATTATTTTACGAAGGTTTGTTGGATGAATTTTGTTACCAGTGATTTGCGGTTTGTGACTGTGCATCGAGAAATAAAATGTGAAATAAAAACATCATAGAAAGTGCATAAAACTGAATTTGTTATAAAACATCTTTTGCAGAATGGGAAACAGGTGATTAAAGTACCAATAACTTTGTTGAAAAGAAAATACAGACTTCGGGATTGCTCTTTTGTTTTTTTTTTGTGTTAAGGTGAACTTACACTTAATGTCAGACATGGCAGAACTATCAAGGTAGCATTGGCCGCATTCAGCGCAGACAACTGTTGTGAGCTATAATGGTAGCGCTACCTTAGTTCACGATGTTTTTCTCTGAATGTGTTGCTACTCTGCACGTTAGAAGTTAGATTCAATTTAATTCTTATGTAAATTTAATTCAATTGCAAAGGTTTCTCACTTAAATTTGCTGCGTTCTTTCTGCGTTTATTAATTTAACAGCGTCAGTAACAGCATCTGACAGTTAAGCAAACAGTTGTGTTCATGTAGCATAGAATTTGTTCGCTCGATTAAAAGTCGTTCGCTACTTTATCAGTTTTAGTTAGCGCTACCAAATATGTACCATTCAGCGAATTTTTACACAACAGTTGCCAACTGTTGTCTGCGCTAAATGCGGCCATGGACAACAGCTTATTTTTTCTTCCAAGTGCCAAGTCACACTAGCTTTACTCAACCGACTCACTTTGACGTCTATTGATGAGATGAAGAATAGATGAGATGGGTGGTGAACACAGTGGCAAGAGTATTAAATGTTTGATGACTCACTTTGATTTGACATTAGAAGAGTCGGTTGAGTGAACCTAGTGTAAACTGGCACCAACGGAAAACAGCCTGTCAATAACAGTTGTGAAGGTCCAACAAAGAAGTAAAATATAAGGAAGTGGTGTAATAGCAGAAAAGTGTGGTATTTTCTATATTGGTGTTGGTTTACACAAATACAGAAACAATCACAAAGGGCCGTATTCGGTTGTATCGTAAAAGAAGGCCCAGACTGTTAAAGTTTGTTCTTATGCATTAAAATTTTAGAAACATTTCAAGAATAGCAACAACTCTAATTATTTAAAAAATTTTTGATCGCACGCAATTGGATTAGAAGTTATAGGCATCCAACGTTGGAAAAAGTGGACTAAAAATTTAGCTGATTTTTTAAGTTTTCCAACAAAACTAAACTTTATGGGTATCAAAAGAGAGATAATATCTATTCAACAAGATATCAAACACAAAAATACATGCATTTAAGATACAACCCTTTTTTTACTTAAAATCGCGAGGTTTTTCCAAATTTAATAAAAAAAAATAAATGTATCAAAAGGAGGCCTTCGGATCCTGCTTAGGGTTTACAAACCTCAGTAAGTACCACACAGGCTTCTTTGTCTACAGCAGTTCTGAATGTAGTTATCTTTTTAATAATTCTCTTTTTAATGTATTGCTTTCGTAAAAGAGAAACCACTAGTCTTTCAGACAAATTCTAATTATAAAAAAATTATACCTTAATAAATTCTTATGGAATTCTAAATTTGACACCTCGTTGAATTGATACGCACATTACCTTTGATTTAATACCCATAAAGCTTAGTTTTTTTGAAAAACCAGAAAAACTGCACGATTTTTAGGTAATTTTTCTATATATGAAGGCCTATAAATTCTAAACTTCAACTTTAATTACAAATTAAATTAGGTTAATTTTTTAAAATCCTTATTTATTGGGTGTTTCTGCCTAGTTGTTGTGTAAAAATCAGAAAAATTTAACAAACAGGTACTAAATCTGATTCACTATGCTGAAAACAAGAGCGCCCCAAACATGTATTCAACTGCGAAAAATGACTGCGCCCCTGAAGCAGTGTTTGTGTTTTGACAGATGTGGTTTGATCAAACTGGCGGAAAATCAACGGGGTCTAAATTGCATTTTTAAACCATTTTTAATATGAAATATATACATTTCTAACACAAATAAGTTAAAAAAATATCGTTAGAAACTAAATAAAGCATTTTTGTTAAAAGAATTCAAACCGTATGGACATATTTACCTGTGGAACGAATGCGCATTGTTTTTAAGTTTTCTGGAACTTTTACAATTCTTAACCGCACAACTCATATTGCATTTGTTTTAGTGGTTTTTTTTCTTTAATTTTGTTGCTTTTTAAGCAGTGAAAAATGCTTAAAATTTAATTATTTTCAACTATTTTGCTGAGGAGTCTTCCAATCAGATGCCAGGGTTCTCAAAAATGTCAAAAAACACTCTTTCTCGCTCGCACAATTTACGAATGGTGTGACAGTTCACGTACAGTGTATGTGTAAGCAACACCATTTCCTTATATTTTACTTCTTTGAGGCTGTTCAGACTTGCCTCAAATGAGGCGACTCACTTGCCTCATTTTGACATCTACAGGCAAAGCGGGAAGGTGACATGTTACGTGAGGCAAGAATTTTAAAAATTTTGCGACTCATTTTGACGTACGTCAGAGTGAAGTTTGTTCTGTTGATTTATTTTCCTGTTTTTGAGGCTATTCAGGCGCAGTATTGGCGCGAATTAATTTTTTTTATTCATAGTTGTTCGCAAATTAATATTGTTTAAATTATGAACGTTTCTGTGTTTAATAATTCAAAAGAAAACAACAGGAAAAAAACAATAAACGTCGAAATAAGGCTGCCTCAAAGTGAGGCAATAATTTGTGTGTGAACACCTGATAGCTAGCTTATGCAAAAATGAGGCCAGTGAGTCAAGTTGCCTCTCATTTGAGGCAAGTCTGAACAGCCTCTTTGAGGTCCAATTATAATAGAAGTAACGTAATATGATGTAATGTCAGTTGAGCAGTGTGTTCTTTCACACATTGCATGAAACAATACATTCTTACACAAGTAATTATAATGAACGTAAGAGGCTGTTCAGACTTGCCTCAAATGAGACGACTTACTTGCTTCATTTTGAAATGAGTTAGCTATCAGGTGTCCACACACAAACTTTTGCCTCACTTTGAGGCTGCATCATTTTGGCGTTTATTGTTTTTTTTCGTTTGTTTTCTTTTGAATTATTAAATGCTCAAGTTTTTACAATATAAATAATATTAATTTGCGAACAACAATGAATAAAAAAGCGAAAATTTCAACATAACAAACTTCACTCTGACGTACGTCAAAATGAGTCGCAAAATTTTTAAAATTTTTAAAATTCTTGCCTCACGTAACATGTCACCTTCCCGCTTTTCCCTTTGCCTGTAGACGTCAAAATGAGGCAAGTGAGTCGCCTCATTTGAGGCAAGTCTGAACAGCCTCTTACGTAACGTGACGGGACGTATAGGGCCTTACCAATAGTCGTTTTAATACCTACTCTAAATTTAGTGTGAGCTTTTCTGACATTATTTCTATAGAATTTGTTCTATTTAGAGTTCACATTAAAATGACTTGGTAGGGCCCATAGATTCGTGGAATTTGAATTTCTACGTTACTTTACATTACGACCTGTCAAAAGGCAACGGAACATTGAGGTTTTTTGTTGAGTTTTCGTTATTAATGTGATAGTTTTATATATCCACAGCTATGGATGGCAAAGTTTTAATAGAACGTGTACGGAAACGTGCAATTATTTACGATAAACAACTGCCTAGCTACTGCCTATTATAATTGTTTTAACGTTTTCTTACATTGCGTCGACCTTTAGGCGGTGACTCGATATTGAGAATGAAATTTTAAGGACCACCAAGTTTGAAGGAAAGAGAAGAAAGATATAGATAGCTGGGAAATATATATCATATCATGGCAAATTTAGACAAGGTAGTGTTAGGACGGAGAGCCGGTGACCGAAACTGTCAAAACTAAGTTGACATTTCATACAAAATCTGCAACCAATGAGAATGCATTATGAGAGCAAAAGGCACGCTTACGATTTCCGGGGCCGCTATTTGAAAATGTTTTGTGGTAGAGAACAACAAAAAATGTTTGGCCGAACAAAAAATCGATTACTCAACTAGTAATCGATTTTTTAGTTTTTTTTTTTGCTAAAAGATCTTAAAAAAACATCCATTTCTTTGCCATTATCCAATAGATTTAAAATATTGGATATAATATTTTAAGATAATAAAATTACCTTTTCAATAATATACAAAACTTATATCATTGTAAGCGTATTTGTAATTTTATAAGCAAAACTATTTCATATTTGAAATTTGTACTTAAAAAACCGTAATTTTCTACTAAATTTGCGTTATTAAGGTACTAAAATTATATTTTATTTTTAAAGCTTACAATTTAACCTTTCATTTGATATATTTGATATATATTTATATTCTTTACAATTTACACTATAGCTGCGTTCCATTCGCTTCAAAATAATCCAGATTATTTTTTTTTACATGCAAAGCAAAAACAAAAATAATAATCCTATAACAAATAGGATTATTTTTGCTATCCATATAAAATTGTGATATAGCCTTTAAAAAATTTGAAACACAGGTGCCGCACCTGTATATTTTTAAGAGCTGACATTTAATTTTTTGAATTACTTGTTTGTTTGATACAATGACTACTAGGTAGCCATGAAAGCCACCTATTTTTTCACGAGCTGCGACCATCGAATGTTATACAAAAGAAAAAAAAAACAAACCACATGTGTCACACACATTGGATGCATTAAGCGGAGCTAACAATTGCACTTATATTATTTATATAATTGCATAATATTAATAATTAAATTAAATAATTTACAATTTTTGTGACTTTTAGAATAAAAAACATTCAGAGAAAAACATCTTTCACTAAGGTATCGCTACCATAACAGTTCGCAACAGTTCTGAACGACACACGTTCTCATGACACCTAATAGTTATTGTATCATGTTTGCTTGTTTGAATTTAAATTTGACTGCAACGGTAGTGCCCTCTACGAGTCGTTTTTCTTGCCGTTCCTTTGAGAAAATTTGTTATCGTGATTATATTAAGGCGAAAGGAACGCAGCTTATATTATATAAAATTAATAAAAATTGCTATTTGCTATTGCATTGTCCAAAACTGATCAACTAAAAATTAAAATTTTTTTTTCACTGGCTAGAAAATCCTATTCATTTATATAAATATTACAGCTACAATGTTGCCTTAAGAACAGTAATTTATTGTAATGGTGATATAAGAAAATATGGAATAAGAATACAAAACAACTAAGTAAATATGCTTGAGAGCCGGAACAGAATCAAAAATCGTTGCGAACGACGTCGTTTTTTCTACATTTTGCATGAATTTTCCAACATCGTCGGCTGCAACGATTTTTGATTCCGTTCAGGCTCTGAATCAACAACTTTCCGTACAAGGGCAAATAATTTCATCATAAAAAAAACACATAACAAAAGAAACACCAAACAAAAGATAAATTTTCAGGCTTCAATAGTTTACTTTTCATAATCCATAGTAATAACGGTAGTATTTGAGAAAATAACGGTTTTATATAAGCAAATACTTTACTTTTGCATACAAATATTAAACAACCAACGGATTTGGTTCATTTAAAATTTATATAAAAGCTTTCAAATAACACCTTAATCAGCAATATCGGTTAAATTGTAAGCTTTAAATACTCTTAGAAAAATATAAATAGTTTTCTTACAACATCTCAAAGAAATTTTCTTAAAAAATCTATAGCTTTAAAACAAATCGATTAATCGATTTTTCCTTCGGCCATTCTTATTTTTTTTAAAACCTTCCTGAATCTCCCCGATCAAAAATTGCAAAAATACTAAAATCAGAGTTTGACAGTTATAGTCATTAAGAAAGAGCACACATTCAGCCCTAACACTACCCTGTCTAGTTCTACTATGTATCATATCTAGTTGTGAAGGAGATAAGCATTGTATATCCAATACGAGGGTTGACTTTTAAGCCTTGAGATAGACAAATAAAAACAAATATTTACAATCGGAAATGGCTTTTCGTTTTTCAAAATATTCTACATGAAGATCGATACACTTTTACATGCCCTTGAACCAATTTTCGAAGCACTTTTCGACTCCGATTGCGGTAGCTCCAAAACATGTGATTTTAACTCATCAACCACTACTTCAGGCTGCGACAAACGTCAACCTCGCAATTTGTTTTTGATCTGCGGGAATAGGAAGAAATCATTGGTTGTCAAGTCAGAACTGTACGGCGGATGACCCATCAATTCGATGTTTTCAATGCTCAAAAACTTTTTTTTAACTGATGTTCTTCTGCGATTGGTTTCCCTGATTTTTGCGAACACTTCTGGCAAAAAAATGGTGGTGTACCATTAAGAATTGACCGTTCTACGTTTCTCTAATGAAACGGTGGCGGCATGTTCAGTTATTCCGAAAAAACAGGGGCCGAATTACAGCATCCGTGAACGAGCAAAATTGTACAAGATTGATAGGCACTTGTCTCGTCGTGCCCTTCGTAATTTTGCTCGATCACGGATGCTGTAATTCGACCCCAGGCCTCCATTTGCTTCGAAGTGCTTCGTGAGCGAACAAGTTTAATTGCATTTGGCTCGTCTCAAAAGACCCATACAGTCAACGCGAACAAATCTTTTTGACGTCCAAATATTTATGTAATATTGAATGTTTTCTGGTCCCACTAATGCCCAAAAATGCCTCTATCTCACGGTAGGTCACATGACGAGCTTGCAATATCAGTTCACGCACAGCATGGATGTTTTGTGGAACAACAGCCAATTTTGAACGTCTTTCTCAAAATTCGTCCTGTAGCAAAGTGCGACCACGGTTCAATTCGGAAAACCAGCGAAACATGGTGGCTCGAGATGGTGCTTCATCACCAAAACTCAAAGCGAGCTTGTTGGCACACTGCTGTTGGCTTAATCCACATCGAAAGTCGTAGAAAATCATCGCACGAAAATGTTCACGATGTAATTTTATTTTTTTTTACAAAATTAATATTCCGAGTATCTGTAAACAACACAAATATCACTCGTATGATAAAACGTTCTAAGAACGTTCACCATTTAAAATGTTAAACTTTTCTTAATTACTTAATACTTTTAAACTTTTTCACACAAATATTGTTATTTCTTGCAGACGTCTCACTCGTTTTACACTAAACTAAATCTTAACAAAATTTGGAAGACAACCAAGCTGACATGCGTGAAAATCGACGTTCGCTTATTTACGAGCACTTCAGTCCACAAAGCTGTCAAGATAAATAGCAAGCAGGCGACTATAATTTGTCGTTCAAGTTGATGTACATCAACAAGATTTGACTTTTGCTTTCAGAGGCTCCGTCAACTAGTACTATGCAAATGCAATCTAGCATTCAAAAAGTTAAAACGTTAAGGATACGTTCAAAAACTGATAAAACAACAGCAGAACAAGTTTGCGCTAATAGAGAACGGAAAAAAGCTTTAAAAAATGCAACCAATCAACAACTCATGATCGATACAACTCAATCACACGTTGATGACATAGTAGTGCTTGAAGAAGAAATCAACGTAGGAACATTCTCTCTAATTCTTTATTTTAAGAAGTGTCACTTTGATACTGCATACACGCTATACTGTATATTTTTTTATTCTTTTTTATATAGTTACAGTTAAGTTTGAAAGACTTATCTCTAGCAAAATGTCTGGAACTTTTTTCTTGGGCTGATGAACACGAAAACGAAATAATAATAGCTATAAAAACGAATAGTTAATCAAATTTTTAAGTATAAGGAGCACATTCAGAGGATCTCTAAATACGTACCCGATGCGCTAAACATCATGGCAAATAAAAAAATTAACAAAATAATAGCTATCACAGAAATTCTTAAAGAATTCATGTGGCGACTCATGCATCAAAACTTCAAGATAACAGATGAAGAGTTAATGCAAAATGCGGAATTACTGAAAAATCTATTCTGTGTAAAGGACATGCAGATTGATAAAAAATGGTCACAGTTTTTCAGAAACAACTTCAAGCAATCCAATCCAATTGGAAAAACAATAAAAAATGAGTTCGATGTGCGGAATATACTCAAACATGTTGAACATGTGCTGGATCCCAAAGTAGTTACTCTTTTCAATATACATTTACAAATACAACCAGATAATGTAATTCTTACATGTACCGAAATGTCTGAAAAGCAAAAACTAGCTAGAAAACAAACTCGCCATAAGAGGTCTGAAAGTGATAAAGAAACACTGCTGAAAGATATGTTCTCAAGGGCCCCAGATAGGATTGACGATTTCAAAGAAATCCAACAAACTATGACTGATACAATAAAAAAAGAACCTCAAGAACTAAACATAAAGGAGGAAATTGAAGACGAGGAATACAAGATTAATGTAAATGCCAGTGAAATATTAAAAGATATGTTTTCAAGGGCCCCAAATAAGATTAATGATTTCAAAGAAATCCAAGAGACTTTGGCTGATAAAATAAAAAAAGAACCTCAAGAACTAAACATAAAGGAGGAAATTGAAGTCGGAGAATACACGATTAATGTAAATGCCAATGACATGTTGAAAGAACCACAAGCATTAAGGATAATGGAAGAAAATGAAGTCGAGGAATTTATTACGAACGATAACTCTAACGAATTTATTGAAATATATGCAGTGATTGATGAGGACAGTGACGATGATGACGAGAACTTAATGGATGGTGATAAATATACTGAAAAAACTTTATCGAGAGTTGATGTACCTGAAAGCAGAATAGATCAAAAATATTGCAAAATACAAGACAATACAAATTCGAAAAACACAGCTAAGGACACGGAAAATTATAAATATGTACAGAAACTTACCTTCGATCCGATTAAAAAAGAACCCATTGAAATGAATTCAAATGAGCATATTAAAGAAGAAGAAAAAGAGTTTGAAGAGCCACAAGCAATGCACAATTTTTATATTGACCGTGTGGCACCTAAAATTAAGCAAGATCCAAACGAAATAAATACCGCCGCTGATAACGATTATTATAGAGATAGAGAAGAGTTTGAAGAGTTAGAGTCACAAGTAATGCAATCTCCCAAACTAAACTCACATGGAGACCTGATGGATATTGAAATAAAACAACCAGGCAAAACAAATACCGACTCTGATAACAACGAGAATGATATAGTTCAAGAAACTTGTCAAGAAACTCAAACAATAAAATGCCTTGTGCAACAAAAATATATTGTACCTCTAGAACACGAAATTAAACAAGAACCCGTGGAAACAATTTTGAACATTCATCAGCTATCCACTTGTAACGAAAACCTTAGTGCTCAAGTTGATGAAAGTGTGCAATATAAGGACAACAAAATAGATGAGGCGATTGAGATAATTAAACCGAATGAGATAATTGGAAGCAGCGAAAGTAAGCACAACGATGTGACCAAAATATCGAAGCATGATGATTATTTAGCGGGATTCTTTGGGAAAATGTTTCATTTAAAGCGTAAGTTTTTTGAAGTGAAACTACTTTAGCACCGTTGTGATTTGCAACTCGATGAAATGAAAAATTACATTAAAAAAATACAAACATATATAAACAAACCACCGCTTAGTATGTACGCAAACCAATTTCAAAGACATTTTAAACGTTGCAGTCATGATTCAATTATATATAAGGTTAAGTAACCATGAAATTGTTCTCATACAACAACAAAACTTGGATTGCAAAATGTCAAAGTAAAACAAAAAAAGACAAGTAAACAATCAAATTAAAATTTCTGACTAGAAGTCAAACTATTGGATTTTAATATTAAATTTGTGTTTCAAATAGTTTTTAAACAATTTTCTTGGAGTTTGAGTTTTTGTTGCTACCTCAAAATGCCGAAAAAGTACGCGATTCGCCAAAACTATTGGAACAAGGAAAACGTTTCCTTTTTTAAAGTGCCCAGTGACATTTTCAAACGAAAACGCTGGATGGATGGAATTTGGATCGGCGAATGTCAAAGTAAAAGATAACAACACCAAACAGCAGTTTTTGACATTCGCCGAGAGATATGTGCTCTCAGCTTACTCAACCTTATATATAATTGAATCATGGTTGCAGTAGCTATTGAAATGTCGGACAAATTAAGAGTGCTAAGAGTTAACTTTTATGAAAATTTTTAAAAACCAATCGAAAACATAGACGGCGCACAGTGATGCGAAAGGGCATGCTAGATGGAAAAAAAAACTTGAAATAGAATTTTTACATTCGTAACATGTAGAACTTTTAGTACGAAATCCACTGATATCAGGAATAATTTTTTACTTAGCTCCTCTTTTTACAAAAAAAAAAAAAAAAAATTTACAAAAAATTTTGAATGTTGTCCCAAAAATTATATTTTTGAAATTTTTGTTCATGAATTTTGTAGTTATACTCATGGTAAAAGAATACAGGTATATGCACCAGATGAGAGCATACTGCCGGAATTGTCAAAACGAAGCAAAACTTTTTCTTTATTTTCTTTTGTTTCCATTCGCCACACAGCTAAATTTGACAGACATGGCAGTATGGAAAGAGAGCACAGTCAGCGCTGCATATACCTCTATTCTTCTACCATGGTTATACTTAATTATATTTTTAAAGTATTTCCCAATATCCAAAAAGAGTTGAAAATCGGCATACTTCATGACTAAGATATTTTCTTTGAAACAAAATATATTTAACAACGTAATAACGTTGGCGCAATAAAACGGTATTTAAGGATATATATGCGTTAAAACCGAAAATTTGGTAAAACATTTTGGAAAATAAAATTTTTTTTTATTTTTTCGATTGAAATACTACCCGACTAATTTTTTAAAGCCATGAAAAAAGCTCTACAATAACTGCTTATAAAAAAGATTTTATAAAATTCTAAGCTGTATCTCTTCTGGTTACATTATACATATTTCTGTATTAAAAATTTATATTAATGAGACTAAGGACTCATATTACTTTATAGCTAGTATTTTATGCCGGTAAAATTTCATAAAATTCTTTGTCATTCTAAAGATATAGTACAACAATGCATCGTTGGAATAGGGCAATTATTTAAAGAGGGACAAGAGGCTCGTTACAAAGACTGTAGACATTTTCGTTTGACAAACATATGGAAAAGCTCAAGAGTAAATACAAATACGGATTTATTAAATATGATTATTACCAGTTCTGATACTTTGGTCTAACTGGGGCAAAATGGGCTTAACTGCATCTTTATTTATAACGCAACGAAGGCTGAAGGTGGTGCGAGAAACGGTAAGCAATACATTTTTCCATATCAAAAAATATTGTTTCTCGTTTCTCTCACGACGTTCAGCCGTCGTTTTGTTATGTATAAAGATGCAGTAAGTTGTATGACAGCTGCCACGCAGACATTTTTTACACTTTTTGGAAATCACATTTTAGACGTTTATTTATGTTTGATTTCATTATCGTAGTTTATATCATTTCTAAGAAATAGCACAAAATATGTTTAAATTGTATGGCAGCTGCAACGCCCACTTTTCGAATTGTGCTGAAATTTTTAGCTCTTTTTGGAAATTACATATTAGACGTCTTTGTTGGATTTAGTTATCGTAGTCTATCTCATTTCTAGATATAGCACAAAATGTGTTAAAGTTGTATGGCAGCTGCCACGCCCACTTGTCCAAAATTTCTTTAATACTTGTTTGTACTTTCCTATACCTTACGCATCAGAAACTACAAAAAAATCCACAAAATAATAGGCTTGTTCGAGTCTCAATAACTGCAGCATATCAAAGTATTAAGTTCGATACAAAAATCTTGCAACTTTTGTAAAAGTCAAACGTTCTAGCCATGGTATAATAAGAATTAGGTAGGAGTAACATTTCGTATTGCATCAAACAAAAGAAAATATAGAGGACGTGTGTCACTCACATTGGCCGCATTCAGAGGAGTCAACTGTTGTGAACTTTTATGGTTTGCGATACCTTAGTGAACAATGTTTTTCCCTGAATGTGTTTTTACTCTAAATATCAGAAAAGTTGTAAATTATTAAATTTCATCATTATTATTATTATATGAATAATTTAACTGCGAAGGTTTTTCACTTAATAGATTTTAACATAACAGTTGCTAACTGTTGACTAAGCTGAATGCGGCCAATGTGTGTGACACACGATCTTTATTTTCTTTGTCAAGGCTACCTAATAATAATTGTATCATGAACCCGGCAACACGAATATTTTTACTGCGCGATATTTATGGAAGAAGAAAGGTAAGCAGAATTGGTATTTCTTGCAAACTGTTTTATATTAAATGGTAATTATTTATCATATTCATATACAGATATTAATTAATATTCCATTTATTAAATTTTTAAGCAAAAACTTTAAAAAACTTTCCAGTTTTCGTCACTGTGCGCTTCTCTAAAATTTCGGTCAATTATCTTCGGTCAATTATTATGCGGTGGTTCGTAGCCAATTATTTTCGTAGATTGTAAGTAATGGTCTAAAGGCTTGATTATCCAAGCGTTACGTGAGGTGGCGCAGCGGGATGTAGCGTAGTGCGTCGTTGCCTCGAGGATAAACGATTACCGAAACCATAGTCCAACGTAGTGCAGGCGCCCATTTGTAGCCTGTAGAAAATTTGTTATAAAGGCACTCGTTTTTTTCTAGTAGGTTTATTAACTTCTCTTCAATAAAAGACTTTATCCTTTCTTATATAGTATTAAAATTTACAATTTTGTGAAGATAAGTAAAATTGTTGCTTGTCCCACAGCTGTCAATCTATGAAATCTGTGTGAAGCTGTGAAATCTATTTTCCACAGACTTCTACGCTGCGTCTCGCCACGTTACGGTTTCGGTAACGACTTGTACAAACTTGTCATTAAACAGACTTTAACTTGACTGTTAGCAACGTCGCGCTACGTTACCTTACGCTTGGGTAATCAATAATTTTGCAACGGCCACGTTGCGTCGCGTTATGCGAACATAATCAGGCCATTAACGATAGCTACATTTAATCATTTTTATTTAAGTAAAAATGCCGAAAACCAATGCTGAGAGATGTCGTGCGTATCGGCAGAAAAAACAAGGATATAAGATAAGACGAGTACCAAAAAGTTCAACGGAACGTGTGCGTGCATTTCGTGCACGCCAAAAGGCATCATCAAATGTGCAACCCAATAATTCTATTGCTCATAATAATACATCCACTGTACAAAATAGTGAAAACGATCATCGTAAGTACTTGCATATTTTCGAAACAACAAATTTCGTCCATATGGTCCAATTAGCCTCGCATGACACAGCAGCGTGTGTAGCAGCTAGCACACAGCGAAATAAATGGTGATTATGCAAAATATAGTCACAATAAAACAATAAAATATATGTTTTATTGTAATAAAACGGTTTTTTGTAATAAATTATCTGCCTTGGGCAAACAATTTCACAGCTGTTTTGGCAAAACGTTAAATGCATAGCAGAATATACAGAAATCGAAATGAAATAGATGTTCTATGTTTATCTATGTATGTAGAGATGCTTTTCTGTTTGTTATATGAGCATTGCCATGCATTGCCATGTTGTGCATAATCAGATACACTCAAATCCTATTAAACAGATTTCTATGTGACTCGTTGTTAAGCCGTGCACTGCTTTGCCATGAGAGGCTAACTAGACCATTACACGAATATAATTAGTCCATTAATAATAGTTAAATTTTATCATTTTCATTTTAAGTAACAATGCCGGAAACCAATGCTGAAATATGTCCAACGTATCGATATAACATAAAACAAGTCGCAAAAAGTTCAAAGGAACGTGTGCGTGCATTTCGTGCACGCCGAAAGGCGTTATTGAATGTGCAACGTAATAATTCTGTTGCTCACAATAATACATCCACTGTACAGAATAGTGAAAACGATCATCGTAAGAACTTACTTGCATATTTTCTAATCAACAAATTTTGTCCTTATGGTTCAATTAGCCTCGCATGATACAGCAGCGAATGCAACGGCTAGCACACAGCAAAAGAAATGCTGATTATGCAAAACATAGTCACATAGTGAAAAATTAAACAATTAAATATAAGTTTTATTGTAATAAATTAACCGCCTTGGTGAAACAATTTCACAGCTGTGTTTTTATCTGAGCATTTCCATACGTTGCCATGTTGTGCATAATCAGATACACGCAAATCCCATAAAACAAATTTCTATGGGACACTTGTTAAGACATGCACTGCTTTGCCATAAAAGGCTAACTGGACCATTACACGACCATAATAAGACCATTAATAATTGTTCAATTTTATTATTTTCATGTTAACTAATAATGCCGGAAACCAATGATGAAATATGTCGAACGTATCGATTTAACATAAAACAAGTCGCAAAAAGTTCAAAGGAACGTATGCGTGCATTTCGTGCACGCCGAAAGTCATTATTAAATGTGCAACATAAAAATTCTATTGCTCAAAATAATACATCCACTGTGCAAAATAGGGAAAACGATCATAGTAAGCATGGTATAATAACTACAAGGTAGTTTTGACAGCTGGTTATTTGGATACTAGCGGCGATCGAGAGTTGTCAAAATCAGCTGTTCATGCAATGAATAAAAAAGTAAAAAATAAACAACGACTTAAACATAGCTAGTCAACAGCAGGAAACTACAAATATGCCAATAAGCTTTTCGGATACATTCAATTAAGTCAGCACCCAGCATAAGGCACAGTTGTCCAAACAAAACTATTGCACATATGCAGCAAATCCAGCAATACAACTATTTGTATTAAATAGCTACATGCAATGTTGGTAGTTTCTACAACAATCCTGCACACGAATCAAATACCTATCCAGCTGTACCATTTGTGAGCACATACGTTCTAATATTTATTCACTATACAAAGATGTGATGTATACTATCTTGCGCAATCCTACTCCTGTTGAGAATCTTAAGATGACGAATGCTCTCTATGATTTAAGTAGTGGTTGGTATGACTTAATTTTGTATCATTGCAGAAGCCGGTTGCTGAAGATGCAGCAGTTTGCATAAAACTAGTTAAATTCTATTTACGAAATAAAATAAGTGCCATGCAATGCATTGATGTTATATATAACACGCCAAAAACAAAAACAAAATACTTTCTATAAAAATCTCTTCACAAGGTTTTTTAAAAACATCACAGATAAAATTGACAAAAGCAAGCCCAATTTGTTATTAGCATACATTATTATAAATACTGCTAAATAATACTTTGTTGTAATTTTAAGTTTAACTTAGTTTCTATTAATTTAAAGGGCTATTAATTTAAGTTAAGAAGAAAAGGTTAAAGAATTTCCAGACCATTTTTTTCGCGCTTGTCTAATAAATAAACTTATTTGTGAGGTAGCAAATGCAAAAAATAAATTTGTTACAAAGTTCGTGACATATTTTTATCCTTAATTTTTTAAGTTGTAAAAAGACAAAATTTAACACTGCATTTAAAATAATTGCAATAATTTTAATCACAAATGTATATTAGAGTGGGTCGGCCTCTATAAAAAAAAGTTTGAAAAACTACCCCCTATAATAAAGCTGACCTCGAGAGGATTCCAAAATAAATTTTTTTGGCTCCGGAAAAACAACCGGAACGGTATTTTTTCATAATCCCTCGTTTTTACCGTTGTCGTGCAAATGGTTGCACGTTACCACAATTACTGAAAATTTTTTTCAATTTTTGGTGTACTATAATTGTTTATTTTACGATTTTTTGGGACAACTTGAATATGTTGTCACGTTTTGTGGGCAATTTTGTTTTAACAATGTTATTGGTGCGTTCTTATACCTAATTATTTTAAGAAACATTTTTTTATTAAATTCCATTCTTAAATTTTTAAAACTATTTCAGTAAATTTTCCATTTTGTTTGAATTACAAAAAATTAAGAATTGTTAGTTTTGAACTCTTATAACTTCTTTGTTTTGAAACTTATCAAATTATTTTTTTCTTGGCAAAAAGTAAAAAATTTAACGGTTTTTAATTTTATGAAAAATAAAAGAATTTAATGGGTGGGGGGGGGGGGGGTAAATCAGGCTAACAAAGCTTACTAGTCCAATATGACTTCGAAAGTGAAAACTCTTTGAAGAGAAAAGGTATTATTTGTTGAAAAAAAATTTGGGCTTTTTTTCGGGTGGACCAATATAAATTTTTTTTGTTTTTGCAATCCTCTCGAGGTCAGCTTTGATATAGGGGGTAGCTTTTTCAAACTTTTTTAGACCCACTCGTGTATCTTCAAAAGTATACACAATGTTCAATTGACTGAAATTCAATAAAATTCAATAAAAAATACAACAAAGTTGTCCATTATTTTTGTACAAATCGTCGCTGCGCTTAAGAAGTCAGGTGTGCGGTTTTCAATAACTTTTCAGGAGAAAAAACCTATTTTAAGTGTTATTTCTGTGGGTAAAATCTTGAGTTCCGGTTCAACATAATCTGATAAACATGTCTTCTATAACATGATGCAATTTAAAGCACATTTTCAAGAATAAAACTATTTTGTGAAACTGGACTCCTACTGTTTTTATCTTAAACTTTTATGGAAGTCTTAAACATTTCAAATTTTAATAAGTTTTTTACAAACCAGATATTGAGCTTGAGTGCTAATGGATAAATTCAGGCCGCTCTCTAGTAGTGTAGAAGTTATGGGTTCCGCAGTTATATTTTTGCTACAGGGCTGTATTTTGAACACTGCGCATTTTGTTTTAGTAATTTTACAAAATTTATTACAAATATAAAGTTATCGAAAATATACAAGGACAAATACAGAGCATTGTGGATACCCCTAAAATAATAGTGAGTTGTCCAATGTTTAAAATAAACTACAAATTACGACTAGAAGGCACACGAATAAAAACTGTGTGTCCATTTAAACTATGAAAATCCACTTTTTTTTCACTTCTAATAAAAATGGAAAAAACTAAAAAACTTTTTCACACAATTTGTTACACAAATGTTTACGAAATATTTGCAAAATGACCTGAAGTTGGTGGTTCCATAGCAAAGTTTTTTACTTTTGAAATAGTTTTTCAAATAAATAAAATTTTTCAACAAATTTTTGTTTTTTTTGCGTAAAAATTTCAATAAAGTTAAACTTAAATTTCAATACAAAGCAAAATATGCAAAATAAATTTCCATTACCACTAATCACATACTGGTAATGCAAAATAAAATAAATTTGCATTACTATTAGTATGTAGTGGTCAGAGCTGTAAAAGAATGCATTCAATTTGATTTAAATCACAAAAAAATGAATCAATGAATAACGAAAAAAGAATGCATTCAATGAATGCAAAATTGATTTATAAATAAAATTTTTAATACACAATTTAAAAAAAATGATTAATTATTCATTTCAATTATTCATTTTCGTTATTCAGAATAATGAATCAAATTTTTTATTCATTTGAATGCTATTCACAAAGAATGCCATTCACAAAGAATTACAGAATTTTCAATTATTCTATTTTTAATCATTATTAATTTTTTATTCGATTTTCTTTTTTATTCTTTATTCATTTGTTATTCATTATTCATTTTTTATTCGTTATTCATTTTTTATTCTTTATTCATTTGTTATTCATTATTCATTTTTTATTCATTACTCTCTTTTTATTCATTATTAATTTGTTATTCATTATTCATATTTTATTCATTATTCATTTTTTATTCATTATTCATTTTTTATTCATTATTCTTTTTTTATTCATTATTCATTTTTTACTCATTACTCATTTTTTATTCATTATTCTTTTTTTATTCATTATTAATTTTTTATTCATTATTCAGTTTTTATTCATTTTTTATTCATTCTTAATTTTTTATTCATTATTCATTTGTTATTCATTATTCATTATTGCTTTGTTATTCATTATTCATTTTTTATTCTTTATTCATTTGTTATTCATTTTTTTGTCATTGCTTATCAATTTGACGATATTGATAAGAACAGAAAAAAAATTTAAAAAGTTAGTATACATTTATACCAATTTCAAAATTGGTTTAAGAAATCCAACATAAAACTTGATATAAAACGCGTCGTTCTCTAAATTCAGGAACAGAAAAAAGATATATGTTAATAAAAGTATGTACAATCTAAGTTACCAAAAACTGGTGAGAACTTTAAAATAATTTTTTGTACTTTTGTATCGATGGCTTAATATAGAAAATGCGTAACTCGTTTTTTTTTTTTGCGAAAGCTACGATTGTAAATTTGTTGCCTATTTTATATAAAAACTGCATTTAAAAAGTTTTCTATAGAAAAACGCCTTTTCTATAGTAAGCCATCAATATGTGAAAAAATTGAGTTTCTCATCTGAATGAAACATGAAATAAACATTTTGAAAAAAGGAATCCAAGTAACCGAACTACCCCCTTAAATATGAAATAACTTCATGTACTTAGAATCGTACGCTTGCAAACTCAAACTAGTTTAACACTAAACTGACCGCAATCGGTAAATCTGACCTGCTATTATTGTTTTTCGAATCTATACATAGTTTTTCATTCTATACCATTATAAATACATTAAATACATTTAATAATAAATAAACCGTTATCTGTGTTTAATAATAAAAATGATGGATATGTTAATTACCAGTAATTTGATGATGAGGTTCAGGAAAAGGTATAGAAGTAATATCGGTAGGTTGAGTGTTAATAAAATTCAGAGTAAGCTAAGGGGCATGTCACACGTACATGTACTATTTTAATTCATCAGTAATGCGGTTTGTTGTTTAGTATTGAATTGTACGCTGCTAGTGCTATATATTGCTTGAATGGTATTTATTTATAAAAAGAAGAACACTTGACGATTATGCAAAATGCAGCCCGGCTAGCTGAAGCAAATGGATTCAACTGAACAGCTGAATATTATTAGTGATTATTGTGAATGTAATATTAATGATTTAATCTATTGTTTTTTAGTGATTGTGTATTTTTTATAATTAAAAATATTAACGTAACATGTGTATATGATGTTATTTATAAAAATGTATACATTTTTTAACTATATTTTTCATTTATAAACTATTCTATTGCATATAGGAAAGTAACACGTCATTGTATATAGTACTTTAAGTGCTTGTATATACAGCTGCAGTTGTCTCTTTCACCCTTGTATTTTAGGACAATCGTTAAGAGGAAATGTGAGCAGTAGATTTACTGATAGTATAACAGATCAAGCTAGCCGTATATTACAGCCTCGTAGTTAACAAATAAACTGTTTATATATACATATATCTTGTAATAACGTTTAAATCGTTAAAATTTACAATATTCTTAGAGATAAGGTTATGGCTCTTAATTGGAGTAGAAATATTACTGAAATGTTCATAAATGAATCTCAAAGCCAACCGGCTATGTGAGATATTCTTAAAAAAATTTTAAATGGTTTATCATCAGTGAATCTTAGCTCCTTTGATAAATTTATCATCCCTTTCTTATGTCTGCCAATTCTCCATGGCTTAATCCAGCAGGATCTTTTTTCACTTTTTTAACTCCATCCAGAGTTTCATCAACTCAACAATTGTTTTTATTGTGACCATATCGCTATCATCTATATATGTGGATACACTTCCTGCATACATATTGGCCAATGTAATTAATTTTAAACCCCGGAGATCAGAATGTAACCCATCAATTTTAAATGCGAATAAAACCACTTATAAACAACCTATAGAGGGTAGCCGTTTTATTGAATCGATTGCATAAAGGAGCATTACCTGCATGAAATGGTAGCAAAAACATAGTAAATTTAGTTTCCGCCATTATCAAGCAGAAAACTACGTGTAGCATGCCGTGGACAAAACAATGAAAAAAATGGCGAAAGTTCCAATGTTTGACGGACAAGCAGACAACGTGTGACATGCCCCTAAGCACGCAGTCATGAATATTTCCAGCGAATTAATGCCGAGCTTGCTTCTTCGTCCCAGTGGTAAATGGATAACCGAAGTAATAAACTACATACTCTTAAATTTAATGTCTAATGTTAATCTACAAAGTAAGTATAAGACCAGCTATTATTTATGCCTTTCCAATTTGGTTCACAATATCTCCAACTGTTGCAAAAAAATTAGAAATTTTAGAAAGAAATATTTTAAGATTATGCGTAGATCGTAACTATGAATCTCCCACTAAACGATTTTCAAATAATTTTATCTATAAAAAAGCTAATATAAATCCTCTGTGCATTTACTCTTTAAACTTATTTAAAAAAATTTGTTAATAAATTAGAGTTCCATGAAAATAGTTTAATTTCTGATGTTTTCTCTTACCAAAAAGATTTTAGCTGGTCAAACACTCGATATTTATCTCCGATTGGAATTCTAAATGAAAATATTAACGCTGAAATAAATGCCTTGTCTCCTTTATTGCCTGATTTTTATAAAAATATTACACCCGGTACGCAGAGAGGATAATATTTTTTTTTTATTTTTTTTTATGTTTGTTTAGTCTGTAAGTTTAGATATAAGTCTAGCTTTTAAGTAAACTTTATTGTAGAAAACTATCTTCTCTGATATCAAATGTGCCGGGAGCAAACACAGTTTATTAAATAACAAAAAATACTTATTGTATTACTCAACAAGCTTGAAGCGAAAACTTGTAATTATTTTAGAATAATACATATAGTTCTAAGTTATCTATTGAAAAAATAGCATTGTAAATTAGGTGAAAAAAATAAGACTCAATAAAATAAATTAAATTAAAAAATTAAATTTAATGTCATAACTGATAAACTTATTCCAGCGGGGTGTGAGGAATTGGTTCTTCATAAGTTAAGACAACAGAGATCAAGCGTACGTTTAGAAACTTGTGAGGCGTTTAGAAACTAGTGAGATTGTAGACGCGACGATTTAGTCTTGTCTGTTATGTTTTTTTTGATTTCTTAAAATATTTATAAAACATTTTTTGCTGTTGTTATCTATATGGTCAAATAAATAAAAGAAAAACACAGCCCGAGTCCTAAGCAATGACAAAAAAATTAATAACAAATGAATAAAGAATAAAAAATGAATAATGAATAACAAATGAATAATGAATAAAAAATGAATAATGAATAACAAATGAGTAATATGAATAACAAATGAATAATAAATAAAAAATGAATAATGAATAAAAAATGAATAATGAATAAAAATGAATAATGAATAAAATAAGAATAATGAATAAAAAATGAGTAATGAATAAAAAATGAGTAATGAATAAAAAATGAATAATGAATAAAAAAAGAATGATGAATAAAAATTGAATAATGAATAAAAAATGAATAATGAATAACAAATGAATAATGAATAACAATTGAATAATGAATAAAAAATGAATAATGAATAAAAAATTAATAACGAATAACAAATTAATACAGAATAAAAAATGAATAACGAATTAAAAATTAATAATGAATAAAAATAGAATAATTGAAAATTCTGTAATTCTTTGTGAATGGCATTCTTTGTGAATAGCATTCAAATGAATAAAAAATTGATTCATTATTCTGAATAACGAAAATGAATAATTGAAATTATTAATAATTTTTTTAAAATTGAATGTGAGTTAAAAATTTTATGTATAAATCAATTTTGCATTCATTGAATGCATTCTTATGTCGTTATTCAGTTGTACTTAAAATTCTGAATATGAATGCAGACTTGGTAATGGTATAGGAAAAAAAATTTTCCATTACCACTAAATTTTTAATGGTAATGGAAAATTTTAGTGGTAATGCAAAAAAACTCCATTACCACTAAATTTTATACGGTTATGGAAGAAATTTACGTTACCACTGAATTTGCAAAAAACAGTCGGTCGCGAAGAAATGAACTTAGTGACACGAATTTGAATTCGCTAGTATTAAATAAAGCTAATGAGTGTTTTTTACTATCAAAATTTGTTTTTGATTTCACAGTTGCTTTCTCAGACAATAATTTTTGAAGTGAAAACTTCTTTTGGCGAGTTGAACGATTTTGGTAGAGGGTAAATCTTTGGTTTGCGTCATTGTCTTTTTCCGAGTAACTCTCGTCATCAATACAGACAGCAAAGATAACAAGATAGAAAACGTAGAAAACATAAGCAAGCAACCATCAATAAGTTCCTCTGCTGACGCATCGTTCTTTCCTTTCCATTTGCTCCGCTGCGAAACATTAGCTGCATTCCCGTGGCACTAGATCAGATCAAATCTCAGTAAAACAACCATAGTTCAACTATATATCAATTTGTCATCACAGTCTTGAAACAGCTGTTTTAAGAACAATAAAAGAAAACAACAATACCAAAACGCCCATTGAGCGGTGAAACGTCAAAATAGGAAAATGAATAGTTATTTAGAGTTGCCAACTATGTTAGTTTTTATAAAAATGCTTGAAACTTGGCAGCATTTTAAGATCAGAAATAGAGCTAGAAATCGAGCTGGTTTTAATTTTTGTTTTGTGAATAAAACAAAGCCGCGCTCTAGATCAACGACCACGGGAATGCAGCTATTGAATGTTTCTGTTTTTTTCAATGTATATGTAGAGCTAGCTGTAGGCTAAAATAAAATATATTTAAAATTTTTGATATTTGCTTGATGTTTTTGTTTGACTGGCCGTGAAGTCTCTTTTAAATGCCTTCACTTGAGATCTTGCTACCAGGCAAACAAAAAACATACCAAGCAAAGTGCTGTTTATTTTCCGCCGCCAATTCGGTGCATCCCCTCTAACGTTGAGCAACCGATGTGTTCTGCTCTTCTCTGATCATCGTTGTGGTAGATTTGCTTGGTAATTGTTGTTGTAAATGTATTTTAGTTCAGCTACAGATCTACATATACATTGACAGAAAAACAGTAAATATCCTTCATGATTTATTTATGAAGGAACGATTTGTCAGCAGATAACTGATTGATGAATGCTTGCTGCCATAGTAGAATTAGACAAGGTTGTGTTAGGGCTGAATGTGTTCTCTTTCTAAGTGACAAATTCATCCATTTTGATATATATTCCGATTCTTGCTTTCATATTGCATTCTCATTGCTTGCAGATTTTGTATGAAATGTCAATTTCGTTTTGACAGTTTCGGTCACCGGCTCTCCACCCTAACACTATCTTGTTTAATTTTGCCATACTTGCTACATTTGCTGAGCGCCTGGTAGCCAATATCCAAGAGCATGTATTTGAGTTTCATGACCAACATAAAAACATTTGTAGTTTTATAAGTGTCGCCAGCATATTCTCTGACTGGGACCATGGTATAATAAGTAATAGGTAGGAGTGACATTTCGTGTTTCAACCATCGAAGGTCAAGCAAAAGAAAACAAAATAGAGAACGTGCGTCATCTTGGCCACATTCAGAGCATCCTGCTGTGAACGGATCATTTAATTGCAAAGGTTTCTCACTCAAATTAAAAAAAAAAAAACAGTTGCCAACTATTGACTCCGCTGAAAGCTGCCAATGTTGTGACACACGCACTTTATATTGTTTTTTCTTTTGTTTGAAATTGCAGCTCGTGAGAAAATAAGTAGTTGTCAAGGCTACCTAATAATAATTTTATCATGAGTGGGACTGCATCGTCCAAAATTTTTTGTTTCTTATTTCAGCTACCATAAGCCTATAGTATCTTTTTTAAAAATATAATGCAATGATTAATGAAAAAAACAGTGAAAATAATGTTAATGAAATTCAATGAGATTTATGTAAATACAAATACATACATTTTAAGTGTATATTAATTATTTCAATAAGTTTAATTTATATTTTTGTTTATGTTTTACTTTGTTTTTTTATATTTAATCCCATAATTTAAAACATAATGAAATGATAACAGATGAAAATAATGTGCATTAATGATGAACCGGATGTACGGATGAACCGAATAAACTGCCCTTTGATTGCTATGTTTTCTGTTTTCCTTGTAGCAAGATCTCAAATGCAGGCATTAAAAGATACTTCAAGACCCATCAAACAAAATATCATACATAAAAAAAAAGTTAATTTCTTTTATTTTAGCCACAGCTCTACATATACATTGAAAGAAAAAAAATTAAATATAATTTTTGGGGACTATTTTTCATTCGATAGTGCTATTCTGCATTCAATAAATAAAAATGGTATCTGAATAAAAAATATTTTGAAAGAAATAATCAAAGGCTGAGGGGGTGAAAATATAAATTTTTTTCCGATTAGCATGAAAATTCTTATATAGCAGTTAGGCGGTCCGTGGCAGGACAAAGTCTTTCAGGGAATACTAATATTTTACATATATGTTTTCGCTTCGGTCGGCAGTCCCCTCACTGCTATACTTTTTTCCATTATCGTTATATCTGTGGCCACAAGGAATAACGACTAAACTCAAAGTATCGTACAAAACGATATCTTAATTGCATGAACTACGACCCATTTTTTATATATATTAACCGTTAAAAATAAAATATGTGCAGACATAAGTGATGATCAATTCTAAGCAAAAAATGTATATCTGTTTTACGATATTTTTAGTTAAGTCATTATTAGTTGTGACCACAGATATATTGTATATTTTAGTTACCTTTCTCAGCAAATCAGTTTCTTTAATCAGCAAATTTTTAATTAAAAAGAAACCACGTCACTTACAGAATTTTATACTTGAAAAATTTTGTGCTGGTAGAAATTTTTAAAATTTTAGTGGTAATTTAAATTTCTTCCATTATAACGGTAATTACCATTAAAAATTTAGTTGTAATGCAAATTTTTTGCATTACCATTAAAATTTCCATTACCATTAAAAATTAGGTATGCAACCATTTTATACTAAGTCCCGGTTTATACTCGTCAAGACTTGACGTTCAAGTTTTGCATATTCTCTTTTAAACTTGACGATTCAATATACACTCGTCAAGAGTTGACGGTCAATTGTTTCTTTCACTCCTCCCTTTTCCTTCTCAAGTTTGTACTGATGACGCCGAAATAAAATTGAAAATAGCGGGACAACGAACGAACACAAAACGAATTGCCCAAGAATTGACGGTACGGTCAATTTTTTTCTTTTCCTTTTGTTACGATTCCCGCACCACCGAACGCAAGACTTGACCGTCAAGTCTTGACGAGTATAAACCGGGACTAATGGTAATGGAAAACTATTTTGCATTACCACTAGGTGGTTAGTGCGGTTAACTAGGTTATTGTGCGTGCCACGTTCAAAGTAAATGATTAATTTTAACGGAAAGGTTTAAAAACTTTTTTTTTAATTAAAAAATTCTAACCCGTTGTGGGTCGGTTTCAATATAATCAAGAAGTCGAGTATGTCTTCATTTCTGTCGTAATGTCGCAGTGTCGTCGTAACCAAGGTGTTTCGAGCATCATTTAGCAAAATGAACACTGCATCCCTGACTGAATTTAATAAGGAAAAATGCAACCATGGTATTATTTTACGCAGGTTTGTTGGATGAATTTAGTTACCAGTGATTTTCGGTTTGCGACTGATAGCAATAAAAACTTAGTAAAATGTTCTGTTTGTGCATTGAGAAATAAAATGTGGAATAAAAACATCATAGAAAGTGCATAAAACTGAATTCGTTCTAAAACTTCGTTCACAAAATGAGAAAAAGGTGATTAAAGTTTCAATAAATTTGTTGAAAAGAAAAAGGCCCGCAGGAGTACTTGATTGTTGGTTTTTTGTGTTAAGGTGAGTTTGCACTTAATATCAAATACACTGTTTTGTCGCATCAGGGAGTTGTCGACACCCACTTTAAACCCTAATAGCCCGCAAACTTA
Organism: Dichetophora obliterata; assembly: GCA_963920525.1. Taxonomy (NCBI): domain Eukaryota; kingdom Metazoa; phylum Arthropoda; class Insecta; order Diptera; family Sciomyzidae; genus Dichetophora; species Dichetophora obliterata. Next base: position 197,738,891 of record OY986438.1, on the reverse strand, counting down.
GCTTTAATTTTGTAAAAATATATATTTTTACAAAAATATTATATTTTAAAAAAATAGATGTTTGTATTCGAAGATTGATAACAGAATACCATAAAAGTTCGTAAGGCAGAATAGCAATTTAAACAGTAGCGGGATTCCCAAACATGTTAACGTTATTTACGTTAACGTTAACTGGTCTAAGCTACAATTATCGTTAACTTGTATTCTCAAACTAAGCCTAAGCTATTTTTGACGATAACTTTGACAGTTATTTAACAATATCTGTTGCTCGCTTAACGACGAATTTTTAGCCGTTGTTAACTATAAAAAT
>OY986438.1:197075461-197133381 GCA_963920525.1 Dichetophora obliterata | reverse complement strand
ATTTTTTTTATTTTATTAAAATGGAGTTATGTTTAACTTTAAGTTAAAGAAGAATGTTAAGTATAAAATCGTGTGCTCGCCAACGCTAATGAAAAATTTTGTTATTATAAAATAAAGCAGACTACTTAATAAAGAATAACAATGTTGCATTTATTTATGTTGCAGGAACGGTGTTGCATGTATTTTAAAATAATTTCGTATTTCTAATAAATTTTATATAATTTTGTTAAATTTTATTATTTCATTTTGTTAATTTCCATAAATTTGATATAATTTTATCTAATTAATAAAAATAGCAGAAGTAGTAGTTGTTCTGTTTATGTATTTATTTTTTCTGGCTGCTCATTTGTCTTATTTGTATATTTGTTTTATTTATATTGTTTTCCGAGAATAGTCGTAAACATTTTTAGTATTGATGTGAGTTGGACGAAACGCTTGAGAGGTAAAAAAAGGCCTTTTCTTAAGTAAATATTGCAATGAAACGCTTCATAACTGAGCTATATTTGTTGCTTGAGCGACCCTTATCTGCTGCCTAATAAAATCTTTTATCTGGTTTTAACCAAATATTTTGTCATACAAATTTGCTGATAAGATAATACCTTGGTTTTGATTCTCTCTGTTATTTTCTCTTTGTTTTGTTTTTATAAACCGTTTGTTGTCTGTCTTTCATTACGTTATGGGGTTATATTTATTCGATACTTAAATTAGTACAACACGAAAAATACTTCATGTCAGTCGGTTAAGTTTCTATTTTTTTTTTTACTTAATATTGTTTTTATTATTAAGGTTATTTTTCCAAAAGTTTTCTATAAAAATTGTCTACAACTACTCCTTTTTTTTAAAAATTCGCGTTTGTGTTTGGTTGTGCAGTTCTTGAGTTATAAATTTTTGGTTGGTTTGCGTCGCCTCTATTATCATTATAAGTGCTGATTATTTTAATTAATCGATATTAAATTTCTTGGAAACTCGAATAAAAAAACCAATTGTATATCTTATCAAAAGCTTGCTCCGTTGAGCAGTGTTTCATTTTTATGAGTTTAAACTTATCAATAATGTCAAAAATCAAAAATTTTAACTTATCAATAAACAAAAACTTTAATAATGGAGCATTATGAAAAATTCAAGATGAATTTCGGATGAATACCTCAAACTTCTTAGGAGTAAGAAATCGTTAAAAACTCAAATAAAAGAGAATTTAGAATGAATTTAGGATAAATTCTGTACGTGAAACGAATCAAAAATTGATATAGCGTCAAATACCTTACAAATATTGCATATGAAAATAATCTTATTTGCTATCGTTTCACTGGTTTCATTGTTTTTTTTTAAAAACTTGCACCGTAAGAGTGGTTTTCGTTTTTATTAGATCAAAATCTCAACTGTGAAAAAAACTGCTAGTTCAAAATAAATTTTAGATGAATTTCGGATGAATTTAATAAGAAAAACGGATGAAAAATTGATATTTGCTACAAATACTGGACGTTCAAGATGCTGCCGGTCTCCAAGTGACGGCAACACCACTCTTCAAATGCGTGACATTTTTGACGGGTGGCATGAACACACCATAAATGTCAGATCGATCTGTCAATGAATAGTGACGTTACAGTGTTCTAATTTAAACAACTTTTGGTATTGTTATAAAAATGGATAAAGAAGAACTTCGTGCCTTGCTTAAGCATTACTTATTGCGTAACAAAAGTGCGAAAGAAACAAAAGAAAAGCTCGATAAATAAAAGAAAAGAAAAGAAAAGAAAAAATGATGGTGAATCTGCTCTGTCGTATTCAACAGTAAAATATTGGATTGCAGAGTTAAAAAGAGGTGGAATCAGCACAAAATATGAACACGTCGGGGGAGTACCAGAAACAGTGACCACTCCGGAATGTATTGGAAAAATCTACGATTTCGTATTGGACAATCCGAAAGTGAAAGCGAGTGAGATAGCTACAGCCGTAGGCATATCAAGTGAGTCGGTGGTTTCCATTTTACATGAACATTTGGGTATGAGAAAGCTGGTGCAAGATAGGTGTCGCATTCGTTAACAATCAATCAAAAGCATGAACGTGTTCGCACTTTCCAACAATGTTTAGACATGTTTAAACAAAATCCGATTAAATTTTTGCATAAAATAGTGACCATGGATGAAACATGGACACACCAGAATCTAAAGTTTCAGCAAAAGAGGGGGTAGGTCCTAGTTAAAGTGTACTAAAGCGAGCGAAGACACAACAAACGGCCGAAAAGGTGTTGGCGTCTGTTTTTTGGGATTCAAGTGGCATTTTGTTCATCAACGATTTGAGAAAAGGAAGAACAATAAACAGCAACTATTACTGCAAATTATTGGCCCGATTGAAAAACGGAATCGCAAACAAATGGCCCCATTTATCGAAGCAAAAAATCATATTTTGAAGCAAGACAATGCTTCAGCTCATAAATCGATCGAAACCATTGCCGAATTTCATGAGTTACCCTTCGAACTGCTTCCTCATCCCTCCAATATTTTCCAAATTTGGCCCCCAGCGACTATTATCTGCTCCCAATCTTAAAAAGGTCGAATTGAAAACTGAAGCGTTCTTCGGAGATCTTGAGAAATCTTGCAATTCAAAGGGCATCGCAATGTCAGAAAATCGTTGGAATTAGTGTATCGAGCTGAAAGGGCACTATGTGGAGGAATAAACAAAATAATCGTGTCTTTTCTTTGTTAGGCCGGCAGCATCTTAAACGCCCAATAATTGTCATTTAAGACCACCAATTCATGAACATTTTTTCAAAATTTTAATTTTGAAATATCGATAAATTACTTTAGAAACATCTTGAAATTATGCCATTAACATTTTAAAGCGAAATTCAAAGCCGTTTGAAAGTTAAAAGTTTTGAAAATTTCAAAGCTGCAGCCGGCTTCCATCAAGCCCAAAACTTAAAACGATTTTTTTCTAAAAACTGCATTTCGACAAAATTTTTTTTAAAAATCAGGCTCCCGCATATTCAAGAGAATGTAACGTAGATATTAAAAAAAATATGTTCGTTTTGTTTCATATCAATAAAGTCGATGGTATGATGCACGCATATTCTGAATACTGTCTTTATACTCTACACTAGTGAATAACATTTTCGCACTTTTTTTTTCTGATCAAAGTTCCTTAGTGATTAAAACTTGCGAATGGATGAAAAAAATTTCCAAAACCCATACCGGCCCGCCTCCGTGATCCTTTGAAAACGCAAAAATGAAGTATTTGCAATTTTTGCGGCATAGCATCCTATTGAAGTGACGTCATAACAATGTACTAGTATCGCCTGTGGCCGAAATTCGACCAAATTTCTGAATTTCAATAGTTTTTTCTCATTCTGAGGCATTGACCTTGCCTTAAGAACATGTACTGTATTAAGAAAATCTTAAGTTTCAATACAAAAATACGTTTTACTGAGAAAAGTTACAGTTTTCAAGATATCGTCATAACTTTGGTGTCAAAATAAAGGGAGTTTTTCAGAATTTACTATTTGTAAGAAATTTTACCATCACAATATATATTCACACATAGTACCTTAAAAAAATGATTATTGTAGGGTATCCGAAGACATGCGAAAAAGATTTTTTGTACATTGTATTAATGTCTAAAATTTCCTCTTACGACATGTTCTTCCATTTCTCATAGTTTAGGACTTACTTCAGAAATATTATTTCATATTCGCTCATATTTTAGGTCAAAGATCACAAAAATATTCGGTGAATTCCTTCTCCCTACTCTAATTAATTTAAAAAAACTTATCCAAATCGGTTCAGAAACACGGAAGAACTGTTTTTCTATTACTATACACATATGTATAACGAAATGACTTTAAACATAGATATGTGTATATAACTTTGGAGTAGTTTGAAATATTTGAAAATTGTTTTCATAGAAATTGTTTTTTTAAGCTGTAGAACTTTGTAAAAAATATTAAAACAACATTTTGAAAAATTTAATTTTCATCAAAAAAATCATAGGGAGTAGTCATGACTTACGATGATACAAACTGTTTTTTAAATAATGTTTCAAAATGAAGCAATTTTTGCAAATAAATAATGTGTAATATGAAAGAGTGTGAAAAAAAAAGAAAATTTTATAAGAAAAAAAAAAAAAATTACTACAAAAAACCTTTGACCTATTTTTTGAGCAAAGACTAAATATTTTAAAGGTTTATTTAGAACATGAATTAAATTGCGAGCTTTAGATCAAGTAAGTTTTTAAGAAGCAACAACAACAACAACAACAACAACAACAACAACAACAACGACAACAACAACGACAACAACAACGACAACAACAACGACAACAACAACAACAACAACAACAACAACAACAACAACAACAACAACAACAACAACAACAACAACAACAACAACAACAACAACAACAACAACAACAACAGCAGCAACAACAACAACAACTCTGTATAGACTCAATCACTTAGCTGACTGAATCTGATTTAAAACAATATAAAACATTGAATTAGTGATATAACGTTAAATCTTTTCTTATCTCTCCAAAGTCATTTAACTGATCTTTCAGACAAAGAAAACTCTGTGAAAATCGATTGAAAAATGACTGAGATATTTGCTTGCAAAATTAAAGCATTTTATTTCAATCGGTCTTTTTTCTCATTCTGAGACGATGACCTGACCTTGAGGAAATACGTTGTACTGAAAAAAATCTACACTCTTTGAAATATCTCAATAATTTTGATGTCATTTTAACGGGAACTTTTTTTACATACTATTCTAAAAAATATTATTATAATACTATATTATTTTTAATATCAATATGAAACACTTTGATTTAAATATGTTCACACTTAAATTTTAATTTTTTAAATATATAAATGTAGCATTAAACAATAATATAAATATTTATATTTAATAATATATCATTAAATACATACAAAATTTAGTTATAAATTATTCCACTTTACAATAAATATTGAATGTATGTACATTAGGGCGGGTCAAATTCTGGCTCAGCGAAATTCGTAAAATACATGTAATTTCAAGACTTTTTCTCCACTACAGCATATACAAATTCTGAAAAAAAGCTGTGCGGACTTTCGTAAATAGATTCATACACATACATTCATACATTCATATTTTATAATTGAGAACAAAATCTATTTACGAAAGTCCGCACAGCTTTTTTTCAGAATTTGTATATGCTGTAGTGGAGAAAAAGTCTTGAAATTACATGTATTTTACGAATTTCGCTGAGCCAGACCTCCAAAAAATTCGTCCATACAAATTGACCCGCCCTAATGTACATATAAGAAATGAAATAATTTCCACTTTTAATTCAATTGGGTTTATAGTTCATTATACTTTGTAATATGTTTTTATTGGAATCAATTGGTTTCATACTAAATTTTTAAAAGTGTGTGTGTAACACCTTGACTTTAATACGTTATCACTCAAATTAAAATTTTTAATATATTCAAATGCAAAATGAATCATATTTCAATCTAAAATTCTTTGGTAAATATGCGCATAGTTGATTCAAGAAATATTGCTCTTTGAAATAAATTGTATGTACCAATAATTAAGTTTTTTATACGTTAATTTAAATTGCATTCATATTCATTTATTTATATGAATACGTTTTTAGTTCAAATAAAGTGTTTCATATTAAATTCAACTAGTTCAAGAATCAAGCATGTTCATATTTAGTTTTACCATGTCGTTTTTCTCTGGGTGTACCTGAAAAGCTTTCGTATACCGTTATATTTCTGAACCAACGACGTTTCATACAAAAATACGTTGTACTGAAAACATTTAGAGTTTTCGAAATATCACTCGACATTTTTCAATATTTACTATTTTTAAGAAATTTCACAATCACAATATATATTCACACTTGTAACATAAAAATATGCTTATTGTAGGGTATCCTTAAGAGATGGCGTAAAATGTCTAAAGTATTTTTTGTACATTTTATCACTATTCACAAATTACTTTTACATCATGTTTTTCTATCTCTTACAGTTTAGCTCTTATTTAATAAATGCTCTTTTTACGCTCATATTTCAGGCCGAAGGTCACTAATCTAAAATGCAATCATACTGTACAGCCAGACCTTTCATCTGATACCTTGCTTACTATTCTAACTTTTCTTAGCCCTGAGATTCCTTACTAAAATTATTAAAAAATTTCAACGTTAATATTTCGGGTCAGAGGTCATCAATTTAAAATCTAACATGATTTGGCACATCTATGGTTCAGTACCTTTCGAATGATAAACGTTTCATTGCCCTTATTCTAAAATAAATATCAAAAAAGTGTACGACAACATTTGATGTTTACGTATTAATATATAAGATTAAAATAATGTACATAATTTAAATACAAACATTTTGGTGTACTGTCTTACTATCTGAGGCATCTGGTTCCTGAGATACATATATATTTTTAAAGGAAAATCGGAGGGTTCTCAAAATTAAATTTTTCTCTGTCACTGTTTTGACGCATCTTTAATTTAATAGAATGGATGCCCTGCCGCAAAAATAGCAACAAATTAATTTTTTGCGTTTACGAAAGGTCACGGAGGTGGGCCGGTATGGGTTAAAAAAAATATATATATATATCCAACATTTTGTTTTCATTCATTCACAAGTTTTAATTTCAACTTCAATTTAAAAATCGCCCATTGCTCACTGAAAATCGTATTCTAGGGATCAAAATAAGAAACTTTGCCCGAGAACTATACCTCTAAAACGAATTCTAAAACCCCAACTTTTCCGTAGGGTCAAATTTTGAAAAATCCCTCTTTGACCCATTTAGAGTGCCCCAATCGAGTCCAAATGTATGACTGACCCCTTCTAACTTTGGAGGGCCGATCCCGCATGCCAGTGGCACATCCCATGGAACCACCCTGGGGATTCCCCATACAAACATTTGTTTTATGGGGAACTTTGTTTGTATGGGGAACACCCCAGGGGGTTCCAGGGGGTGTGCCACTGACATAGGTGGATCGGCCCTCCAAAGTTAGGGGTCAGTCATACATCTGGACTCGATTGGGGCACTCTAAATGGGTCAAAGAGGGATTTTTCAAAATTTGACCCTACGGAAAAGTTGTGGTATTAGAATTCGTTTTAGAGGTATAGTTCCTCGGGCAAAGTTTCTTATTTTGATCCCTAGAATACGATTTCCATTAAGCAATGGGGGATTTTTTGCCTTCCCACAAATCGACTCGGCCTAATGTACAGGGTATCTAGCGTAAGAGTACGAATATTTACGGAAGTGAAGGAGGAGGTCGAGTTTTTTTTAAAGCAAATTAGATGATACTAAATTGACATAAAGTCATGCATTTCCATTGAAATACATGACAAGGTATTATAACAATAGTGTTTTAGTTAGTTTATTTAGTTGAAAAAGTTTAAATCTAAAATATGCTTGCGGTTCAGTCTTCTTGACTCTTCGCTGTCATCTAATAAAAATATCGCCAGAACATTTGGGTGGTTGCTAAGACTTTGCAAATAATTTATGCTAAATCTGCTAATTTCGTCTTTTACAGCAAAAAATCGTATGAGAGATCCCCCTATTTTTATATCCTTAGGAGTTACGGGTTAATTGATATTTCATGACTTTGTTATATATTATTGTTTTTAGCAGAAAAACGAACTCATTAAAAACTTATTTTAAGAGTTAATTTCAGAGGCAATGAATTGATTTTTCTAACGGTGTATCAACGAACCGACCCGACCTATCCATTACTGAGCTGTGCTGATGATGATGATGAAATAAATCCATCGAAACTAAAAAATTTCAAAAATCAAAATTTTTTTAGCATCAAACTTCTAAGTTTTTAATTTACCTTCCAATGACATCAAAATCATATACATATCTTTAAATATATCTTTTTAAATATTTCACTAAATTGAAAAAATAATGATATTATCTACTTCGTAATCGTATTTTGTTAAAAAAAATTATAAGAACTGTTCGAAGTGAAATTTTTAAAGTATAATTAACTTTGTTATGTTTTAAGATATGTTTATGATTTTGATGTCATTGGAGGGAAAATTAAATAAATCACAAATTCGATGTTAAAAAAATGTGTATTTTCTACGCGAAATTCTGAGAAAATTTCGCTCAAACTTGAAATTCAATATCATCTTCTAACGAGCACAGTTTGGTAATAGATAGTTCATTGGAATGAGTTCTTAGGCTGTGTGCGAATTGATCTAAATGCAACCTAAAATAAATTGTGTCGATAAGGCAGTGCTTCCTAAATAATTTAGGTAATTCTCGAGCTACCTAAATGATTCCTAAATTAGGAAGCACTGCATTACCGATACAATTTAATTTAGGTTGCATTTAGATCAATTCGCACACAGCCTTAAAATAAGTTCCCTAAGTTAGTTTTTCTACTAAAAACAATAGTATGAATCAATTTTATGAAAAACTAATTAACCCCGTAACTCCTAAGGGTGTAAAAAAAGACCCCCTCAAATACAATTTTTTGCTTAACTCGACCTCCTCTTTCACCTCTGTAAATATTCGTACTCTTACACTGGGAACTCTGTATATATATGTATATTTTCACATTTTTTAATAATACATTTTTTGCATTCCTTAAACACGCCTCAATATATCCTAAAACTTTCAAATAAATAGCTTCAATAATTTACTCTTGGGACATTTTACATTTACATTTAAATTTAAGGAAAATTTTACATAACTTTAACGGCATCTTAGGAGTTTTTTAGGAGTATTAAAATTAACAAAAAAAAATTTTTTGTGACGTCACTTCCGCGTCACACGTTTTTCTGGAAACAGGTTTTTAAAATTGGTGTGCAAGATTGCGTAATAACTATTATACCGATTTACTTCAAAATTATTGATAAATTAAAAAAAAATATATTTTTGAGGGGCTGACTTCTGTTTTTTTTTTAAAGTCCTTAAAATATTTTTACATCTTCTTTTGTCTGAAAATGTTAGACATTTTTTGAATTTTAACTTTGCGTAGTCGCTTTTTTGTTTCTAATCAATTTTTTTGAAAAAACTCTTAGTAAGCCCCTCACATGAGGCTTGAACTCTTACCAAAATTTTCCTTTTTTTTTGTTTTAGTTAAGCCAAACTCGATTCTATTTTTTATTTACTATTTCATTTATGCACGTGTGACGCAGAAGTGACGTCACTAGAAATTTTTTTGTTAATTTTAATACTTATTTAAAACACTAAAAAATATTTACTTCAAAATATCTCTAACCGTTTTTTCACAATCCTTCTTAAAGAACTCCTAAAATTTCAACAAAATGTGGTAAAATGTTCCTTAACCCTTTCGGACGCAATTTAGGTGATGAAGTACATTTATGGTAAACATGTGTACCGTGCGTCCCGAAAGGGTTAAGTCAGTTGAAACTTCTGTATAGTCTCGAATTGGTAACAAATACGCTTATAATAAAAATTTCTGAATAAATTGCAAGGGCAAGGAAAGAAGAATATTGAAAGAAGACTACGAATTGATGAAATTTATTAAACAGAAAATTAAGTCAATAAATATAATTGGCTGATTTTCGGAGATTTCAAAGTGATTCGCCTACTCTTGAGATTCAATTCTTGAATTGCTTTCTTTGCGAATATAACAGCAAAATAAGCTTCATCGACAAATCAATGTGACAGGTGAAAAGGACATTATGAATGAAGCTTTAGTTTCAAGAGAGTGGAACTCCCCCCACTTCATCTTGAGTTAAGTGCTGCTAAGAATCTTACGAAGGCTATGAATAAAGAAGTTGCAGGAGCATGCCCTTGGAAGTGGAAGTGACCAAAAAACTAAAATTTATTAAAAACTTATTATTTTATGACATTATCTAAGAGAACTATTTTAATTTTATTAATTTAAGCAATTTATGTATAAATTAATTTACCATGATGATCAAAGCGTCTGCACTGTTTCAAAAATGTATTTTTTCTTTTTCGTAAATGTTTAGTAAATGTTTCGTAACCTTTTGGTTTTAGTAAAAATGGAAGGCGTTGGATCAAGATAATAATAAAAGGGTTGAGGCAATGAAAGAAAAATATATCAAATTTGTTTTTCAATTACCAAACTACATAATTACTTAACTACATAATTACTTAATTACCCAATTAAACTACAACCTTGTCAGTCTGTCTGGCACGTGGCGTGATTTGGCACCACGTGACGATGTGTAAACATAATATAAAAAAAAAAAACTGTGGACTTTATATAAAATCTTCTAACGCTGAAATCATGTTTATAAGTAATAAACATTTGGCCTTCAAATACCTTTTCCCCATTTTAGTTACTTTCGCTAAAATTTGTAATCGAACACAGTGATTTGCAACGTTAATTGACTGGACTCGTCCGACACGTGACAGTAGATGTCTTATTTTTTTTCTCTTTCATTTAATAAAATGTAAAGAAAGTTTGAACGTACAATGAAGAAACATAATGCAATCTATTTAATTAGACAAAAGAACTTAACTTCCAATGTGTAAATTTAAAATTAGCTCTACAATAAACTCAAAAAAATAGTTGAATTTGTCTGTACGTGACCGTGGAAAGCTCCTCCAGATTAATTCTTCATGAATGTTGTAAGGAAAACGGGGAAAAAATGGATGGAAAACGGATGTTTTCTTTAAACATTTTACAACTGCAAATATCGCTAATGAAGTTTCTCTTATTTGTTTCTTTTTACCAACTTTTAATTGTATTTCTTATCACAAGTTTGCTTCGTTGAATGTTGTTTTTCGTTTTTATCAGCATTTCTTGGCATTGTCCGATCTGAGTCAGTATCACGTTTTCATTTAACAATCACGACTGATAACTTTTTTATTAGGTAAATAAACAGTTTCTAGCAACAACAAAGTGCTTGTTTTTTATAAAAGAGAACAAAAAATGCGCTAGCAACATTTACTATAACTATTTCCCTTTTCTTCTCTTACAGACTACTCACGACATTTGCTGTTTCGTCGCTATCGTCAGCTTAAACAACAATAACAAAAACAACAACAAAACAACAATACAATCAACATGGAGAAACCAATGCATCCGGCACCTGTTGGTAAAGTTTCGCACATTGCGAATCTCTTCCAACGCAAACCCATCGAAATTCAACCTATCGAGCAGATAAGTGCCGCCGCTGCTGCAGCTGCTGCAGCTGCTGCTGCTGCTGCTGCCGCGGCAGCCGCTTCAAGTGGTGGCCATCCACCTGTCACAGTCGTGCGCACTGAATCACACTCGGCACGCTTTAATAATGCACGCGCGCTCTTCGAAAAACTAGGTGTGGAGAGCAACTCCAATCTAAGTGTTAAAATGTCGCGATCCGGCTCGCGTGAGGACAATATTTGTGGCGATGCAAATTGTACAGATCGTTCTTCGTCGCGTTCATCTGATCGTTCAGCCTCGCCACCAAAACGTCGTTCGCCTTTTCCGCCGGGCTGCAATGTGGCAGCTTCTATGGCTAACAACAATAATAATTGTGGTGGGCAACTCAATGGTGGCATTGCGCTAAGCAACAGCAAGTTCATCATGGATCCCGCTACAAAATTACATCACAATATCTCGCGTATTAAATCCGAAGATGGTATTTTGTCATCAGCGCCAATGGCCGGATCAGGCCACGGTGCAGATAAGCCAGAGAAACCTGAGCGTAAATTCAACTCACGTGAATTGATTGAGAAACAAAAGAAATGGACTTCGCACTTTACCAAAACAAAAACAAATCGTTCGCACAGCGATCCCAATCGTTGCGACATCATAAGAACTGGACCCGGTACAGCGCTCATACCAGGCAGCGTCTTACAGATGAAAGAAAAAGAGCGGGAGCGCGAAAAAGGGAAGGAAAAGGAACGCGAGCGAGAACGCGAAATTGTTACGGTCGCCAATCATAAATCCAATATAATGGAGGTGCGTTCACCAATTCTCACTGCTGCTGCAGCAACTGAACATCCGCCTAGCCCACCAGTGCGTCACTCAGTGGTGCCACCGGAGATAAAACCGCGTAGCTGCAACAAAATTGGCAGCCCCGTCAAATCGCCACCTCTGCCACCAATACCAGCTACAAAACCGAAGAATATTAGTCCCATCAAATTGAATGCAGAACGCATGCGATCGCCTACAAAAGTATCAGAACCGCCGCCACCACCACCGCCAGCCAAATCGGCAGCTGTTACAGCAGCTATGCAGAAATCGCTGGAAGAGCAGCAGTTGCTGCAGCAGCTACAGCAGCAAAATACGGCGCCCGTACCACCTGAGAAGCCACGCAAAAAATCTATTGATCTCATTGAGGAGGATCGTTCAACGGCATTTCAGTATGCGGCAGCAAAACGTGGCTCCATCGATAGTGTTGGAGGCAGTGTGGGTGCAGGTGGTAGCAGTGTTAGCAGTGCTGCTTCACCCTCACCAGCACCAAGCGCTTCATCCGGACCCTCTAGTCCCGTGCATACCGAAGATGAAAAGCAGGAAAACGAATCTACGGAAAAGTCAGAGCAGCAGCAATCACAGTATTACAACAGCATGCCACGAACTCGTCGAAACGAATATGAAGGTGAGTAAAAAAATCCGTTTTCGGACATATTTCGGATGAATTTTTCAGCTTATTTCGTATGAATTTCGGATGAATGCAAAATATTTCGTATATTTTGTTCATTTTTTGATTTTTGATTGATCTTAATTCAATTGATGAGGAAGGGAGGTGTATTTTCACACCCTTAAGCCTAGTACTCTTTTCGTTTGCGTGAAATTTCGCTGGCAACATCTATTTATTTGTTGCGTGAAATTTCTGACTTAAAGTTTGTTGTGAGGAATTCCTATGGCAACGTTTCTCAGAGAGACTCAGAGAATAAGTTGGGAGATTTCATATGATATCTCTCTTTTCACTTCAAAATAAATAGGCAGTACAATTGTCGTGAATAAATGTTGCTCAGAAACATATTGCTATAATTTCACGCAGCGGAACAGAGTACTGCTCTGACGAACACGTTGTGAAAATTTCCACACTTGTTTCGCAGCTGTCACTTTTTGTATTGAGATTTGAGTGGAATTTCACATGAAACTGAACAGAGTACTGTGCTTAAAGAGTTACAGGGTTACAACAACACGTTCTTTCGAATATCGGAACTTTTACCGATAATTCTTCGAACTTCTGTTCTTTTTTTACATTCTCAAGTTCTGTTGCTTTTGTTTTTCTCTCAGACAAATTAAATGTAGTCACACTAATTTTAAATTTAATAAAAAAAACAAAACCAAATTTTAATAGGATTTGTTTTTAATATTATGTATGCATATATGCTTTGGTGCCTATAATCATATTTGTTTGTCTTAAATATTTAAAAAGATACACGATTTTGTAGCAGCGCACTGATTTTGTTGCAATTGTTTTGGGCAACACTGTATATAACTGCGTTAACTCACTCTAGCCGGATGGGGTGAAATTTTACCCCATCATAGGTATTTTTTCTTTTGACGCTCTAGACTAAATGCTAGTAGCTTTTTGTTTGAAATTTTGTTAAGTGAGAAATAATGAATGGGAATTTAATTCGTGAAATTTTGGTATCAATCGGAGCATTTATTAGTGTATTATGAATGATTTACCTGAAATTTGTGAAAATTCGTCCCATCGTTATCTCGGATTTTCAAACAGGCTTTTTTTCTTTGACTGTCTAAACCAAATGCTCTTACAATAGCTTTTTGTTTGAAATTTTGTGAAGTAAAAGAGAATGAATGGGACTTCAATTCGTGAAATTTTGGTGTCAAATGGAGTTTTCACCTGCGTATTATTTCAGGTGTTCGGACAGGTAGAGACCTAAATTTTATTTTATTTCTATTCTAGGCATCCCTTGCTAACATTTGTGAATTTTAACAAATCGGCCGGCGAGAACTATGTGCAGGCAGCAATGGGTTAAGAAAGTCTCTGAATTGTAAGAACAACCAAAACTAGATTTTTTTTTCAGTTTTCTTCAACTTCATACAATGTCAAAATAGGCCCTTTTGAACAGACACTCCTCCATTACCATTTAACTCAATTACTGTTAAAAAGAAAATTTTATATCATCATTGTGCTACAGCACGTTATAGAGATACTTTCCTTTCTGTAACTTACTTTACTTTTAATAATAAGTATATTTAATTTAAACGTTCAGTTTTTTAAGAAATCATTCCAGTTGCCACAAATTGCATAATCGTTTTCTTTTTATGCGTTTGTGTTGCGAGAATTTCAATAAACTCCATGTTGCTCTCTACTCTTCTCTTTTTTTGCTAAGCTAGCACAGTGCAACAAAAAAAAAAACTAGATATGGGCATCGCGCAATGCTTAAAGTGAGATATACAATAGATGCTGTCTTGCACTTAAAAAAAAAAAAAAAAAAAAATAAAAAAAAGAAGAAATATTTTTTTAATTATTATTAGGGCCTGCAATTTCGGGTTGTTTTGGAGATCCCGGGATTATAACTGTACTGAAAAAAGTTATAAAGAATTTTTATAATTGCAAGATCTTGTCTTTTTTTTACAACAAAACAAACTAAAAAAAATCTGAAATCGATTTTAAACTAAAAACTGAAGAAACCGTAAATGATAATATTTTGGAAATCGAAAAAAGTGTTCTCAAAATTTTATAGCAATGAAACGCAATAAAATTATTTTTAAAAATGTTTATTTTGCATAAAAGGCAATTCAAACAGAAAACTTAAAAATAATATAAAAAGGAACAAGTCGAGATCAAGTCTTAAAAATAACACAACAAAAAACAGATTGTCTTCTGACAATTTTAAAAATATTTTCAAACATCAAAGTTTTTCTAAATGACCTTCTTATTTATTATGTTGATTTCATATGATTTAAATACAAATTCTAAATGTTTGATAGTTTAAAAATCATACTTGATTTTAGTAAAAATTCTAGTTTGATAGTTTAAAATCGTTTATTAAGCTTTAGGTCCATTTTACAAATAATTATAAAAAAGGAACTATATAATTTTATTATTTTAAATAATACGTTAAAAAATAACAAATAAAAAATAATTATAATAAAATAACAAATAAAAAATAATTATAATAAAAAAACATAATAAAAAAAAATTTTAATAAAAAAATTTTAATAAAAAAATTGTAATAAAAGAAAAATTATAATAAAAAAAAATTATAATAAAAAAAATTATAATAAAAAAAAATTAATAAAGAAATTATAAAAAAAAATTTAAAAAAATTATAATAAAAAAATCAAATCATTAGCGGCTTGGCATGTAGCATGAATTCAAAAGTTTTATGTGTTATAAAGCTGCTTAAAATGAGATCTTAAAACAATTAAGTCCTCTAAACTGTCTTCACCGAGACTTGACCGAATGTGTAGCGAAGTACACATTCGTATAAGAGTCTGTAGGTAGAGAAATAAATGTGAAAAACTTAGAAAAATAAGAAAAATTAATAATTAAAAAATTTTCATTTTGTGCGTTCAGTTTTAACCTAAAGCCCTCTTTTAATTATATTTTTTTTTTATTTTTTTTTTTTTATAAAACAAAATAACTCACCTGCGTGGTATTTTGCACTTTTTTCGAAATACTGCACTGTCGCGAAAAATTATGAAACTTTCTTAGGAAAAGCATACTTTTGGATTTCAAACACTGTCGGAAATAAAAGTTTTACATTGGCTGCGGATTTTGAGGAATTTTTGAAAAATGCTTTTATCGAGTATTATCTTAGGTTGCCATTAATGGGTTAAGCTAAAAAATTCTAATGGACAGCATGAATAGCGTTTTGGCAGCAGTGGTAATAATAAATGAATTATTAGAAGATGAAGAGAATTTTTATAGTAAACTCTTCCTAAACTATATTTTTAAACATTTTTATTATATATTTGTTATATTTTTATATAAATATATTGGATTGGGAAAAAAGTATTCGGCGTTTTTTTTAGTAAAAATAAACAACATTATATTTAAAAAAAAATTTTATTAATCAAAATATTGTCCATTCTTTTCAACTACCTTCTGCCATTTTTGGGTTAAGACCATGATTCCTTTATTGTAAAATTCCGGTTTTCCGGAAAACCGTTGAAAAACTGACGTAGGTGGTTTTTGCAGCCATCTTTTGAGGTTAATTTTTTCCTAGCAAGGGAGTATTGAAGAGATCGGAACAAATGATAATCTGACGGTGCAATGTCAGGACTGTGCGGTAGATGCATCAAAACTTCCCAGTTAAATTCTTTAAGTTTTTGTCGGGTCAATAAAGATGTGTGTGGCCTTGCCTGTTGATCAATTCCGGCCTCTTTTTTCAATTTCTTGCTTCAATCGCTTTAATTGCTGGCAGTAGAGATTCGAATCAATCGCTTAGCCAGGCGGTAAAAGCTCATAATGGATGATTCCCTTATAGTCCCACCAAACGCACAGCATCACCTTCCTTGTCGTCAGTCCCGGCTTTGACACCGTTCTTGGAGCTTCACCTTTTTTCGACCAAGACCATTTTCGAACAATATTATCGTACGTGATCCACTTTTCATTACTTGTTTCCATACGTTTCAAAAATGGCTCGATTTCGTTTCGTTTTAGTAGCGAATCGCAGATAGAAATTTGGTCCATTACATTTTTTGCACTAAGTTCATAAGGCACCCTAACATCAAGCTTTTTTTAAAACCAACATTCTTCAAATGGTTTAAAACTGTTTTGTGGTCGATCTTCAGTTCCTTAGCGATGTCGTGGCTGCTCACATGACGATTTTCTTGAACCTTATCCATTATTTCATCGACTTTTTCGGTGATGCGTCGACCAGAGCGAGGAGCATCTTTGACTTCAAAATTTCCAGAACGAAATCGAGCGAACCATTTCCTGGTATTTGGTTGGGATAGAGTACCTTCACCATAAAGCTCACAAATCTTTTCACATGCCTGTGACGCATTTTTCCCTTTATCGTAGTAAAATTGTAAAATTATATACCTATTTTTTCTGAAATCTCACTCATCTTTGCTTTGCAATAATTTTTAACACGGTGCATCAATATCAGTAAAATGATCACAAATAATCACCTGATTTGTCTTTTGTTAAGAGAAAAAAAGAGTTGCCAGATGCAACTTACCGCTTCAATGTTATGACACCTTGAAATCAAGCAAACTCGAAAACGTCGAATACTTTTTCCCCAACCCAATATTTATGCATAAATTCTTGTAGAAAATTAAACCAAATCCTGAGATTCCGAAAATCCAGGGTTTTTAAATTTTAAATCCCGGGACTGTTGCGACCGGAAAAACTCTGGGATTCCGAAAGCCCGGGATTGCATCCCCTAGTTATTATTTAAATGTTAATTATTATTATTCGTTAATTGTGCTATCAAAATGCCAAGTTAAATGCTGTTTTTATAAAATTGTGTTCAATCCCTGAGAAAGCAGAAAGGAAATCTGCTAGTGATGGGTAAAATAGTTACTTTTTGGTAACGAATATTTTGGTATGGAGTAAAGAATATTTGGTATATGCTTTTTACTCGATACTTTTATGCTCGATACGTTTCGAAGAACCAGTGTAACTTCACAAATGAACACTAATATGACTGTTTAGTGGTTAATGCTATTGGCCCATTATCATAAATAAAATAAAAGTCGACTCTGAATTTAGTATAACCATTTTTGACAGTTTTTCAATAGGATATGTTGTCAAATATCTTGTTCTAAATTTAGAGTTGATTTTTTATTGTTTATGATAATGGGCCATTATCTTTTATTAAAGAAAATTTTATTTTTATATATACATTTATTTTTGAATAATCTTTTTCATTTTGAGTTATTATCATTATTGAGAATTTTATTGATAGATAAATTAATAAATTCAAAATTGAAACATTTGAATAAAAATTAATTAAAATAAAGTTATAAACAGTAAAGTTTGACTAAATGTCATTAAAGGCTGCCATTAAAACTCTACTTAAATTAAAATAAATTTTGAATTTCAGTATTTTTTAAAATTTTGGGAATATTTTACAAAACCAAAGTGTAACATTTTTGGTTAAAAAGTTAGCTGTTGCGTTAGTATTGAAAAATCAGAATGTCAAATATTTTTTATTATTTTTTATTTATGAACAACACCGTCATCAACAAGTTCCTGAAAGAAATTATAAAAAAATTTTATTTTCCTAGTTTTGAGAGCTTTTTATGGATGCGCATAGACTAAAATTTTAAAAGCTTTAATTCTCTTCATGCCAAAACAGCGAATATCGACAACTTTTTAACTAAAAGATAGTTTGTATTTGCTACGAGAAAGGTAGATTAATGAAATTTTTTCATTTATGAAGAAAATTATTGCCTCCATGTCCGAATAACCAAGTTACAAATAGTGAGTTACCTATTTTGAAAAATATATCAAAACAAAAAATTATACACATTCGGATTCTTACTTAGCCTAAAGAAAAAAAAATATAAAAATCAAAATTTTGATTTCCCTTTTTCTGCACATTTTTTCCGCTCGTTTCTATGAAATTATCCTTGCAAAACACAGTGCTGCGCTCGCCAGATTTGAAATAATCATTGCATTTTACGACTTTTACCAGTTATCCACTTTAGTACCCAAATTATTGGCGGCAGTGATACCAGACCACCTGTAGCTCTTTAGCACATCTGGATAATTCGCCGTTCTTCAATTTTCAATTTAATATACATAGATAAAAAAAAAGTATAGAGTCTTTTTCGGTATTGAGTATCGATAAGGAGTATTTTCGTGTATGAAATTTAAAATACTCGATACCGAAAAATTCCCCATCACTAAAATCTGCGTAACGTCGAAGGAAAACATAATAGGGTAGTTCACGATCTTGTTGAAAAACGTTTTTGCAAGGGTAGGTGATTGTGAGCACAGCTTTAGTATAACGATGTTGCAAATGCTTTACAACAGCAGTTTTTGTTTACATTTTACGTCGGACCCCTCTCAAAAATCCAAAATTTTGCGAATTTCTTCCTTCGCCCATTTTTGTTAGTATTTTCTCTTATAATTTTCCATTTTCAAACACCCTCCATTTCTTTAGCCCTTTTTTATAATAAATGAGACTTTTGCCGCTAACAATGAAAACAATGAAAACAACTGTTCAATAAGGACTGTTCAGAAAGTATCGGTGGTTGTGTTCAATGCAAAACGAAGACATTCGTTCACAATAGCAATGCAAATACAAATGCCATACGATTAGATTTGCATATGCAACAGCCTTTTGTTATAGCATATGCATGAATGTTGCAAATAAATATCAATTGCTTTTTGTTTTTGTAAGAGCTGCTTATTTTGCATTTGCAACGCTGCCACAAGATCGTGAACCGCCCTAATGTTAACAAAAGTTATTTGTTTTAACTTACATTATATAAACAAGCCAAACCAAAAAAGCCCAAATTATTAAAATAAATCACAACAAATTTAAATTGGTCAAATTATTAAAATCACTAAAGAAGAAATGTTTTTTAATTCGTTTGACATGTATTGTCTTAAGGAGCTTGATAAAAAAAACACGTCAGAACAACTGTGGCCTGCTAGTAAATAGATACATTTAATGAAGCAATCTTATGGTGATCCCTTATAATTTATGCCTTTCAAATTTTCATTTTGAAATTCGCTTTGCTGGGCTTGCGGTACAATACAACTGTAGCTGTACTTGTAGGTTTTGTGGTTGTTGTTGTTGTTGCGACAACCCATCCCATTCAGCAGCATTCATCCGATTTGCGATAGGTTCCTGCATTTTTGGCCTAAATCAGTGAATTGCATCGCACTGTATTCGGAATGAAACTTGTTTTTTTGCATTTCAAACAGTTGGTGCCATTGTGATTGTTGTTGGTGTTGTTGTTGTTGTTGTCACTGCTTAGAAAAATCGTGACTATTCCCGCTAGGCGAATTGCAATATATAGGTCAAACCTCATATCAACGACTATTGCAAACAAAAGCAATACCATCAACATCATTATCGTCATTGTCAACGTTATAATAATAACAATAATAATCATGATGATTGTAATCATCACAGTGGCGGATCCAGACACTCCATTTGGGGGGGGGGGGATCCAAAAAATGTGACCTCGTAATAGTGGCAGATATTGGCGATAATCGCTAATATTTCGTGGTAAGCATATGAAAAACTTTATTAAAAAGAATATTTCGGTTTTCGGTTTGAATTTTTCGAAAAATTCAATTCAATAAAAATTGCAATCTAACTAATTCAAAATATAATTTAAATAAGGCAAACTATAAAAACAGGTTTGTTTCTTGAATAACACAAATATGGCGATTTTTGAAAAAATCTGTATTTTTTATAAATTCAAACAAAAGGCCAGTTATCCAGTCTTCAGTGACTTTATAAAGTTCATATGTATTAAATACAAAAAAGTTTACATAACTTAAATGAAAATAAAAAGAAACGATTAAATTGTTGTCCTATAATGTAAAATTTAACTAACTTTAAAATTTCCAAAATCTATTTAAAATATCTAATCACGACACGGAATTTAATCTGTGCTTCTGTATTTTGTCATATCTTTCGACGACTTGAAAAGCAAGTTCGTTCAATCTTTCTTCTGTTGTCGTAGAATATGTTTCAAATTGTGATGGGAACTATAGAATAAAAATATTCAATTTATTCGATAGTTTAAAATCATTCATTTTTTAACTTTGATAATATTAATGTTTATTGAAATTTATGTTTACATGTAAGACATAGTCTTTTAAATGCAATATAAAATAACAAATTTTCAAGAAGTTATAGGATAGTCAACCGAAAAATTACATATTTTTTAAAGCTAATAATTAAGTTATTTAAAAGAAACAAGGTGAGAAAGCACTTAACTATAACAACAAGCAAATCTGGACTTAAAATTAATTAAATATATGTTGATAGAAAGACGAAGAGACAGTATTAAGAAAAGTATAGAAAAATTTCATGCTTAAAGGTGTGCTTATTAGGTATACTTTTAATTCTAACAGGCAACGAATTCCACAATCTGATTGCGTTCACGAAAAATAGTCTGTTGGAGTTCAAATAATTATAGACAGGAATATTGAGGTTTAGATTTCTATTAGATCTACAAAATTGAAGCTTCTCAAATAGATAGTTTGGTGTTTTGGTATGTATTAAGTTGTATAAGAATATGCAGTTTCTAACATCTAGGTAATTAAAAATATTGCAACCAAGTATTTGATTGCTCACGTGACTGATGCGGTCAAACTTCCGAAGGCCATAAACATATCTTACTGCGTTGTTGAAAGCATGTTGTAGCTTAAGTTTAGACCTGGAATCGATTCTACTATATACAACATCCGAGTAAGATATGATAGGCATTATGAGCTGCTGTACTAACTTTTTTCTAGTTGCGATAGGAACAAACGACGCAGTCCACCTCAAGTTCCGCAGGACGTAGTACACTTTACTTACTACAGAATTGATATGATTTACGCAGGATAGTGAGGAATTAATGTGGTAACCAAGATTTTTCACTTTATCAACAAAGTTCAGTTCGACGCCATTAAGATAAATAACTGGTATCCTAGAGAGAGAGTGATTGGATTTAGAAATCGGCAAGACATATGATTTAGTGGGATTTAGCTTGAGTCTATTGGATTCAGCCCATTCAGTTATACTCATTAAGTCCTCATTCAACTTACTACATAAATCATCAACAAGGTTAACAGGTCTGGACAAGTACAGTTGAATATCATCAGCATATGCATGCATGGTAACATGCCGACATTTGCTGAAGATATCGTTTATAAATAATGAAAATAAAATCGGACCAAGTACAGAGCCTTGAGGAACCCCACAGGTTAAATTACGGAAAGCAGAGAAACTATTACCCACCCTTACTCTTTGAGATCTTCCAACTAAGTAACTGTGTAACAGACGGACAGCCATGCTAGAAAAATGAAAGTTATTTACAAGTTTCTGACACAATAGAGAATAGTCAACAGAGTCAAATGCCTTGGAAAAATCCAACAGGCAGAGTAAATTTAAGTGCCCTAAGTCGTATGTCAGCCTAATGTCATCTAAAATCTTTAAGACTGCTGTAGCGCAACTATGCCCAGGTCGAAAGCCAGACTGAAGTGAAGACATGAGGTCATATTTTGTTATGTGTTCCGAGATTTGTATCGCCATGAGTGACTCGAGAACTTTAGATAACGAAGATAGCAGACTTACAGGCCTAAAGTCAGATGGATCACAGGCATTGGATTTTTTAGCTATGGGAACAATTGTCGCTACTTTCCAAACCTCAGGGAAGCAAGAACTAGTGAAGCAGTGATTAAGAATGTGGGTTAATGGACTCAAAATGTGCGGTAATATAATTTTGATGAATTTAATAGATATTCCATCTTCACCCACGGCATTGGATTTTATTTTGTTAACACAGCGAGCAACGTCACTCTCACCAACAGAAACAAACTCAAAGTTAAACAAACTTACAGAAGGTAAAGTGCATTCATTCGATAATTTTTTCTATTCGATAGTTTTTCATTTGCACTTCGTTTGCTTACCTTCAACTGATTAAACAAATTGTGAGCATAGCAAATTTAACTGAAAAAGTACGTTTTATAGCACTGCTTGATTTGTGTTTAAATGAAAATTATAATGAAATCACACTAGTTAATAGCTATTTAGAGGTTTCTTAAATCGAATGAATGAATACTAGAACTGAAAGCAAATACCATTGATAGTTCTTTGTACTAGCAACTATTTTTAAAATTCAAACCAATGAATAATTTATTCAATAGTCAAAATCGTACGACAGTTCTTTGTTCTAGTTAACATTCTTTAATTCGAGTGAATGAGTAAATTATTCGAAAGTTAAATCATTGGATAGATTCATGCACTATTAATTATTTTTTCAAAGTAAATGAATGAACGAAATATTCGAACGAATAGTTGAAATCATTCGATAGTTAACTGTCGATAGTTGAAATCATTCGATACTGCCCATCACTAGCTTCAAATATGTTTTAATTCTTGAGAAAAATTAAGTTTCTCCACTTAAAGGCAATATTATTAAAACTTTAAAAAGGCTTTGAAAAATAGAATACACTTCAGCATCGCAGCAGTCTATTGAGTATATAGTAGGGTGGCTCGAAGTGTATGCGAAAATAAAATGTAATACAAAATAATTATATGGATAATTATATTAAAAAGCAGACTCAATCGTTTCTGAACCTTTGGGATGAAAAACTAAAGTATCCTGAATTTGAGGAAAATCGTTTGAGCCTCTACACGGTTAAAAATCTTGGATTAAATTTTAAACTTTTTTGGATTACATATGGGACAACACCAAAAAAGACTACATTTAATCCAAGGAAAAGTTTAAAATTTTTCAATCAAAAAAAAAAAATTAGTTTCCAATCCGAAAAAAGTTTTAAAAAAGCAATAAATATCAACTTAAAATAAAAAATCTTTTCTGACCAGCTCATGATTTGAACACACGTCCCCTGTTGTGCTGGTCCAACACCTTATCCACTCGTCCAACTCAGTTGTTAACATAGTTTCGCATAGTTTGGATTAAAAAGTAGTACATTTTGGATTAAAAATTTCTTTAAACCAAAGTTTGAATTAAAAAGTAGTCCAAAATTTTTAACCGTGTATACGTTTAGAAATCTTGTACTAAAATTGAAACTATATAACTCAACACCAGCTTAGGTCTCAAATCTAGTATTTACAAAATACTAAAATATGGTTTTAATACAACTTTGGTTTAAAAATTAGTACAGGCTTGGATTAAAGTATAAAAATAGAAAAATAACAGCCACCGCGAGATTCGAACGCACGATATTCAGTTTGCAAACTCACTACTCTAACCACAGGACTATTGGCCTGTACATAAGAGGCGCGATAAGCAATCGTATGAATCGAGTCCCCTAATATTGAGGTGCAGCATTGCCAGACTAACTTTTTACGGGTTTTAATCTTAAATTAGTATCCAAATGTACTAGAACTTAGTATAAATTGTATTAAAAACAAAAATTAATACAGAACTGTTCTCCAATTTAAACCAAAAAGTAAGATTTAAACCAAAAAGCTAAAATGGATGCTGTAATATTTCTTTTGGTTTAAATTCGAGTACAGAAAAGTTTTAAATATGAGTAAGTATTTAAAAAGTTTAAATTTTACACTGCAAAGTTTTTTTAAAAAAAATGAAGTAATATTTTAGTGAGACTAAAATTTAGTCCAAGATTTCTAACCGTGAGGCACTGGAAATGATGGATTTGCCTCCAATTTTTTTTTAGCTTGGTACCAACACATTAATTTTTCTCTTATATTTCTAATAATTCTTATTTACTTATTTAATCGATCTTCACAGCCTTTACAATGAACCCCTATTCGTCAAAATTGAATAATATTTGCGCAATTTTGAGAGATTTTCGAAAAACAGATTAGTCGAGAAGCAAATGATGCAATGAATCCAAATTTGTTGTTGTTTTCCTGCCAAAAAATGAACTCTCTGCAATAGCGAAAATGAACTTCGAGCGTATTCAAAATTTTTATGACGCTCAAGACCAGAATCAATCAAAGAGAATAAAAAAAGATGATCAATTTCATCATTTGATGCTTGTCTAAACTCTGCCATTGGGAAAAAACTATATTTTTTTAAATTTTTTTGCACTAGTTATGAAAGCCAACCAAAATTGTTTTTTTACGCGTAGTCAAAATTTTTATGACGCTCAAGACCAGAATCAATCAAAGAGAATAAAAACAGATGATCAATTTCATCATTTGATGCTTGTCTGAACTCTGCCATTGGGAAAAAACTATATTTTTTTAAATTTTTTTGCACTAGTTATGAAAGCCAACCAATATTGTTTTTTTACTGAATCACCTGGCTCTTCTTGATACTCAATAACCACAAACAGTTTTGGCTAGTTTGTACGTGTTTTAAAAATTACGATCAAATATATATAAAAAAAAACCGATTTTGGAGACAAATTCAACGGCTTTTCCGGTGGCTAGAGATTGAAATTATTTTCCCCAAATTTAGGATACCTTGATTTTCAAAAATGAGTATTGCACGGCCTAGTGTATTGCACTAGTACTTGAATCATTTCCTTCTTTTTTGACATTTCATTTATAACCTCTGGAGATTCTTTAAAGAACGTTGAATATCTGATATATAGTTTTCTTACAGCTTGTGTACATTATAATGTTTTCCAGGAAACATAATATGGATGTAGTACTAAAAATTAATATAAATACAAAGTTGTTGTTGAAAATCAACTTTTTAAATCCATTATCACATTATCAAGGAATATAAAAATAATTTTCAAGAAGCTTTGGGGGGTGGGGGGCGATCGCCCCGATATCCCCAGCGTGGATCCGCACTTGAATCATCATCATCATCATGATGAACGCCGCAGCGTTGCATTCTTCTTTTGAGTCCAATGTACGCTGGTAAAACTGCAAAGCTTGTATTGGAAAAAATAAACCACAACAACAACCACATCTACATCATAAACCAAAACAACAATCAACTCAATTGAAGAAGTTTTTTATGCCTTGCTGTGACTTTTGTTGTTGTTATTGTTGCTGATGTCGTTGTAATTGTAGGAGTTGTTGTATTCATTGTTGGCTTACAATTGAATTAATTCCAGATTAAGAATAGGCGACTTCAGTGCTGCTGCGTTTCTGATTACAACAACACAAATTGTAGTCAAGAAGAAGCAATTGAAGAATAACTGTTACACAGTAAAGTCAAAGTTTTCTTACAACAGCTGTTGCACTTAATTGGAAAAAATTTAGTGTAATTATTTTGGAGAAAAATTTATATAAAACAGACGTGGTCAAATTATGAGCCGCGCAACTCTAGCGAATCGTTTTTAATATAATTAAAAACAAATTCCAATATAACATAAAATAATTTAATAATTTGCCTACCTTTACAAGCTTTAAAAAAACAATATAACGATATCAAGCGAAATTGAAGAAGATATGTTAAAAAAATACCTCCCGGTTCGAACTGATTTGTTTCCAAACCTATTTTCCAAACATAAATAATAAGAAATATGATGGGGTTAAGATGCCATTTTTGTTGAATCTACAAACAATCGCCTACCATTATTCATACAAAAGACAACACTGATTGAAATTCGATCTGATTCAAACATGCTTTCTCGCGGGACAAAAAGGGACGTTGCAAAAAGTCCCACCTCACGATACAGCAACAAATTAGTTTTTTAAAAAAGGAACTAAAAATGACTCAACTCCCTTTTTCGTCATAACTCCCAAACCATACATTCTTCAAGGACGATTTATGCACCAAATTGTTTCTAATACATATATACACAAGACTGCATTTAACAAAAAAATTTGTTTTCAAGAATCTCAGTTAAAATTTTTTTCAAGAATCATAGTTTTCTACGTCATTTTTTGTGATTTTTTTGGTTTTTTAGCCATAACTCCTAAACCATACATCATAAAAGGACTATTTATGCATCAAAATGTTCGTTAAGCTACTGCCCACAAGACTGTATCCTTGGAAGAATTTTTAAAATTAGATTTCATGTTAATTTTATGTGTCCTTTTTTGTCAATTTTTATTTTTCTATTTTTTTTTCTAAAATAAAAACTACATATCAGATAAGGACAATTCATGCATTAAAATGAGCACCAGGTCGGCGACCTTAAGGAGGGCTACTTCTTTAGGTCTGCGACCTTAAGGAGGGCTACTTCTTTGTCGAAATGAATTTTGCTTGTAGTTTAGGAGTTGTAGAACACTTTTTGGAGTGGTAGCTGGTTTTTTCGTCATTACTCGCAAACCATACATCCTACAAGGACGATTTATAAACTAAATTGTTTCTAATACATATATACACAAGACTGCATTTTTAGAAAAAGTTTTTTTTTTCAAGAATCTCAGTTAAAATTATTTTTATTAAGAATCATAGTTTTCTACGTCATTTTTTGTGATTTTTTTAGTTTTTTAGCCATAACTCCTAAACCATTCATCATAAAAGGACGATTTATGCATCAAAATGTTCGTTAAGCTACTGCCCACAAGACTGTATCCTTGGAAAAATTTTAAAATTAAGATTATATGTTAATTTCATATGTCCTTTTTTGTCAATTTTTATTATTTTTATTTTTTTTCTAAAATAAAAACTACATATCAGATAAGGACAATTCATGCATTAATACAAGCACCAGGTCTTCGACCTTAAGGAGGGCTACTTCTTTGTCGAAATGCATTTTGCTCTATCTCTTGTAGTTTAGGAGATGTAGAGCACTTTTTGGAGTGGTAGCTGGCCAAAAACATGTAGTTTTTTCGTCATAACTCGCAAACCATACATCTTACAAGGACGATTTATGCACCAAATTGTTTCTAATACATATATACACAAGACTGCATTTTTAGAAAAAATTTTTTTTTTCAAGAATCTCAGTTAAATTTTTTTTTCAAGAATCATAGTTTTCTACGTAATTTTTTGTGATTTTTTGGTTTTTTAGCCATAACTTCTAAACCATACATCATAAAAGGACGATTTATTCATCAAAATGTTCGTTAAACTACTGCCCACAAGACTGTATCCTTGGAAGAATTTTAAAAATTAGATTTCATGTTAATTTCATATGTCCTTTTTTGTCAATTTTTATTTTTTTTATTTTTTTTCTAAAATAAAAACTACATATCAGATAAGGACAATTCATGCATTAATACAAGCACCAGGTCTTCGACCTTAAGGAGGGCTACTTCTTTGTCGAAATGCATTTTGCTCTATCTCTTGTAGTTTAGGAGTTGTAGAACACTTTTTAAAGTGGTAGCTGGCCAAAAACATGTAGTTTTTTTCGTCATAACTCGCAAACCATATATCCTACAAGGACGATTTATGCACCAAATTGTTTCTAATACATATAAACACAAGACTGCATTTTTAGAAAAAAAATTTTTTCAACGATCTCAATTAAAATTTTTTTTTCAAGAATCATAGTTTTCTACGTAATTTTTTGTGATTTTTTTGGTTTTTTAGCCATAACTCCTAAACCACACATCATAAAGGAAGATTTATGCATCAAAATGTTCGTTAAGCTACTGCCCACAAGACTGTATCCTTGGAAGAATTTTAAAAATTAGATTTCATGTTAATTTCATATGTCCTTTTTTGTCAATTTTTATTTTTTTTATTTTTTTCTAAAATAAAAACTACATATCAGATAAGGACAATTCATGCATTAAAATGAGCGCCAGGTCTTCGACCTTAAGGAGGGATACTTCTTTGTCGAAATGCATTTTGCTCTATCTCTTGTAGTTTTGGAGATGTAGAACACTTTTTGGAGTGGTAGCTGGCCAAAAACATGTAGTTTTTTCGTCATAACTCGCAAACCAAACATGTGTTTTTTCGTCATAACTCCCAAACCATACATCCTACAAGGACGATTTATGCACCAAATTGTTTCTAATACATATATACACAAGACTGCATTTTTAGAAAAAATTTTTTTTTTCAAGAATCTCAGTTAACTTTTTTTTTCAAGAATCATAGTTTTCTACGTAATTTTTTGTGATTTTTTTGGTTTTTTAGCCATAAATTCTAAACCATACATCATAAAAGGACGATTTATGCATCAAAATGTTCGTTAAGCTACTGCCCACAAGACTGTATACTTGGAAGAATTTTAAAAATGAGATTTCATGTTAATTTCATATGTCCTTTTTTGTCAATTTTTAATTTTTTTATTTTTTTTCTAAAATAAAAACTACATACCAGATAAGGACAATTCATGTTTTAAAATGAGCGCCAGGTCTTCGACCTTAAGGAGGGCTACTTCTTTGTCGAAATGCATTTTGATCTATCTCTTGTAGTTTAGGAGTTGTAGAACACTTTTTAAAGTGGTAGCTGGCCAAAAACATGTAGTTTTTTCGTCATAACTCGCAAACCATACATCCTACAAGGACGATTTATGCACCAAATTGTTTCTAATACATATATACACAAGACTGCATTTTTAGAAATGTGTTTTTTTTTCAAGAATCTCAGTTAAATTTTTTTTTCAAGAATCATAGTTTTCTGCGTAATTTTTTGTGATTTTTTTGGTTTTTTAGCCATAACTCCTAAACCATTCATCATAAAAGGACGATTTATGCATCAAAATGTTCGTTAAGCTACTGTTCACAAGACTGTATCCTTGGAAGAATTTTAAAAATGAGATTTCATGTTAATTTCAAATGTCCTTTTTTGTCAATTTTTATTTTTTTTTATTTTTTTTTTAAATAAAAACTACATACCAGATAAGGACAATTCATGTTTTAAAATGAGCGCCAGGTCTTCGACCTTAAGGAGGGCTACTTCTTTGTCGAAATGCATTTTGATCTATCTCTTGTAGTTTAGGAGTTGTAGAACACTTTTTGGAGTGGTAGCTGGCCAAAATCATGTGGTTTTTTCGTCTTAACTCCCAAACCATACATCCTACAAAGACGATTTTTTATTTTAAAAGGAATTATAATAATGATATAACTCTTTATTGAGAACTTTTTGATTAGAGATTGGTTATGATTACAAATAATCAAATTGTAATCACGTGTAGTGCGCAACCAGAGCTAAGCAACCAACTGTACACAAACTCATTGATTGCACTGTAGCTATGTATATTGTTATTCACCACGCACAATGACCCGTGGCTATATATTTATTTTACTTTACGCACTTTCGCACTAAGTTAATGTTCTGTTTCTTTCACTCGCGCACTTTTATTGTTATTATATTAGTTATATATATTTGCATTACGCACTTACTCATTAAGTTAATATTTACTTTTCACTCACGCACTTTTTAGTTATTATAGTATTGAACACTATGTATTAATATTATGCACATTTTTGTATGTGATTTAGAAACTTACCGTTATTTAGCTTTATAAACACCGTTAAAAATACCGTTATTTAGCTTTATGAACACCGACGTTTCGAAATAAAGATCAGTAATTAAACAAGCTTCAATCAACTGACCTAATTATTCAAAGCCTGAGTGCATTTTTATGCCGGCTGACAACACAATAAAAAATATTAAATATTTAGAGCCAGTGGCGTTTTTAAGCGCCGGCAAAGAAATTCGAGGCAGGTCTTTTTTTTTATTAAAACAAAAACTACTAAAAACATTACACACGATTACTTGAGATAACGCTAAATAAACGAAAAAAATCAAAAGTCCCGACTACTTTTTAAGACTCTTTTCGACTATTTTTGATTTTTTTTAAAATTTTTTTAAGTTTTCAAAAAAATTATGTTCTTGCAGATATCGCAGACATATGAGGTCTTTATTAAAATGATCATATTGAAATATTTTTCGAAATCGATGAGATATTCAAAAAAGTCATCAAATCAAACTTTAATTGTTATTTTTCAACAGAAAAAAAAATTTAACACTTAGAAAGTGATTTTCATTGCAGGGAAAAATAGCAATTATTGCGGACTTTTATTTTTTTCGGCTAATGTAACTGTTATTTTTCAACTTTTATTTTTCAGTCAAAAAATAAAAATAAGTTTCGGACTTTTTCTTTTTCTGTTCGAAATAAAAATCCTTTTTGTGTAATTTCATAGATATTGTAGTTAAATTAAATTTTTTTAAATTTGTGTAAATTGTGCTGTATATTTTCCCTCCATATAATTGTTTTTTCCGAAAACCTCTTAAAAATATCTTTACACAGAATACACAACACACAAAACAAAGTGTTTAATTAAAGGAAGACGCTGATGCAATATATTTTGAGCAGGCATGGATGTATTGCTCCAAATAAATATTTCATTCACTATTGCAAATTTTCTGCTTTTTTCCAATTTTCAAAAACCAAACGCTTGAAAAATCACCCTTAATAAAGCCAGCATAGGAAAAATGGGCTTGTTTTTTGTATTCTCTACAAAGTTTTGTAGAGGTTTTCGGAATAAACAATTATATGGAGGGAAAATTTACACAAATTAAAAAAAAAAATTTGATTTAACTACAATATCTAAGAAATTACTCAAAGTTTTTATTTCCAACAGAAAAAATAAAAGTCCGTAAATAATTTTTTTAAAAGACAGAAAAAATAAAAGTTCGAAACTGTTTTTTATTTTTTGACTGAAAAATAAAAGTTTAAAAATAACAGTTAAACAGTTTTTATGTTAAGTCATGCATTTGAAGAGTGGTGGTGCGGTCACTTGGAGACCGCAAAGTTTGAAAGTTTGAAGTTCGTTCTGTGTTGTTCGATTTGTGTTTTAATATAAAAATTCGTTGCTATTTCTCTTCGTTCAGTGTATTTCGTTCGTCTTGTTTTGTTCTTTTATTAAGTTTATTTAATAAAGTTTTGCTTTATTCGAAAACGTTCTTGCTTTCTTTAAGCTTAGTGCTTTCCTTAATTTGTATAATTTTAAGTTTTGTTCTTTTTTTAAGTTTCGTTTTTCGTTAAGTTTCACGCTCTCAAGTTCAGTTTTTCGTCAAGATTCGTGCTTTCGGTAAATTGAGTTCCTTTGTTAATTATTGTTCTTTCGTAGAGTTTCGTTCTTCTGTTATTCTGTTAAAATTCAACTTTTTTCTCTAAAATGTGTTTTTTTTTCTGATAAGAATCTTGCTTTCATTAAGTTTTGTGCTTTTGTTTAGTTTTTTTAACTTTTGTCAAGTTCGTTTTCTCGTTAAATTTTGCTCTTTTGTTAAGTTTTATTCTCTCGTTAAGTTTTGTTTTTCGATAAGTTTTATACTCTTTCTATGTTTAGTTTTTCGTCAATTTTCGTACTTTCGTTAATTTTTGTACTTTTGTTAAGTGGCTTTCTTTCGTTAAGTACTATTCTTTCGTTTAGTTTCGTTCTTCTGTTAACTTCTGTATTGATGTTTCTTTAAGATTTGTTTTTTGTGAAGTTTCGTGCTTTCGCTAAGTCTCGTGTATTTGCTTAGTTTTGTTCATTCGTTGAGGTTCGTGATTGGGGTATCCTTAATTTGCTAAATTTATGATTAGTGGTTGCCTTAATTTGTATGCTTTCGTAAAGTTTTATCCTTTTGGCAAATATTGTTCTTTCGTTAAGTTTACTTTTTCGCTGAGTTTCATCTGCTTATGTTGAGTTTTTCGTCAGGTTTTGTGTTTTTAAGTTAATTATGGCTGTTTCGTTGAGTTTCATTCTTCTGTTAAATTTTTTTCTCTAAGAAAAAATATTTTTCGTTTAGGTTCATGCTCTTCTGAAGTTTAGTATTTATGCAGGTTTTGTGCTTTTGTAAAGTTGTGTTCTTAAATTAATTATTGCTCTTTCGTTGAGTTGTTTGTATGTATGTAAGTGTCGTGCTTACGTTAACTTTTGTTCTTTTGTGAAGTTCGTTTCTCGTTTATTTTTTTTCTTTCGCTAAGTTTTGTTGTATCGTTTAGTTTTGGTCGTTCGTTAAGTTTTATATTTCGATAAGTTTAATGCTCTTCCTAAGTTTATTTTTTCGTCAATTTTCGTGATTTCGTTAAGTTTTGTACTTCTGTTAAGTGGCTTTCTTTCGTTAATTATTGTTCTTTCTTTCAGTTTTGCTCTTCTGTTAAATTCGGTTTTGATGTTTCTTTAAGATTTTTTTTTTGAGAAGTTTCGTGCTTTCGTTAAGTCTCGTTCATTGGCTAAGATTTGTTCATTCGTCAAGGTTCGTGATTGTGCTATCCCTAATTTGTTAAATTTATGATAAGTGGTTGCCTTAATTTGTATGCTTTCGTAAAGTTTTGTCAAATATTTTCCTTTCGTCAAGTTGTATGTTTCATCTCTTTAAGTAGAGTTTTTCGTCAGGTTTTGTGCTTTCGCTAAGTTGTGTTCTAAAGTTAATTAGGGTTGTGTCGTTCTTCTGTTAAATTTCTGTTTCTCTATGAAAGAAATATTTTCGTTTTTTTGCTTTCGTTAAATTGTGTTCTTAAATTAATTATTGTTCTTTCGTTGAGTTTCGTTATTCTATTACTTTTTTTTTCTCTAGAACTTGTATTTTTGATAAGTTTTGCTCTTTCGTCAAGTTCGTTCTCCCGTTAAGTTTCGTTTTCTGTTAAATTTTGATTTGTTTTTTTTTAAGATTTGTTTTTTTAGAAGTTTCTTGCTTTTGCGAAGTCTCGTGCTTACGTTTACTTTTGTTCTTTCGTCAAAGTTCGTAATTGTGCCATCCTTAATTGGTTTAATTTATGAGTATTGCTTTCTTTAAGTTTTCGTTATTAACTTTCCGTTAAATTATTTTTATTCCGTTAAATTTTGTTTTTCGTCAAGTGGTCTCGTGGTCTTCTCAGTTGTGTTCTTTAGTTAACTATTTTTCTTTCGTTGAGTTTCGTTCTTCTGTTAAATTTCCTTTTGATTTTTTGCTTTCGTTCAGTTTCATGCTTTTGTTAAGCTACCTTTTTGTCTAGTTCGTTCTTTCGTTAAGCCTAGATGTAACGATAAGTTTTGTTCTTTCGTTAGGTTTTTTCTATCGTTAAGTTTTGCTTTTCGTTAAGTTTAATGCTCTTCCTGAGTTTAACTTTTCTTCAAGTCTCGTGCTTTTGTTAAGTTTTGTACTTTCGTTAAGTTTAATTCTTCTGTTAAATTCCATAGTTTTGTTAAATTTCATGCTTTATTTTTTTCATTTAGGCAAAAGACTACTGACATGCACTATTGGTCTAGAATAAATTTGATCAACATATTTTTCAATTGTTTTCAACCGCGTTAAAGCTGAGTAAACGATTACGAGCAAACATAGAAGACACGCGTATTAAAAGCAAAGTCGAATCACAGTAGATTTTTTAATAAAATGGCGAATTTTTCCTTGAAATAGTTATTTTAAGCATTAAATATTTTCGAAAAAGTTACTCTGAACTAAACCATCAAGTTTTCTTTGCGATATTAATTGACTTGTTCTATAAGGCATTTATTTTATTTGAATTATTGCAACAGCTTTTTAATTAATTGCTAGCGGTTTTAAGGTATATTCCCAACAGTGTTTTAACAAATATTTGCCCTCTAATTTGGTTTCAATATTGTCACATAGCATTTGCAATTCCACCTACGAATGTCCTGTTTCTGACAAGCTATGTCATATCCTCAATCATCGATTGGGATGATATTTAATGTCAACGTACATATTAATTTATGACATGCATGCATTCCAACAAACAAACACACCTACTCCCCACGTATATACCAATATAAAATTAATTTTTTAATGCCTCTCCCTTCCCTGTATGCTGCCAGCGCCTGACCTAATAATTTTCGAAAATGACAACTTTAACATGTGCTACAGTTTGTTGGGTCTGCTGTCTGTTGTAGCTGTTGAGCTGTTGTGCTGTTGCTGTAATTTTGTCTATTTGTTGGTCTGGTCGTATGTTTGTTTGTCTGACTGTGTTTTATGCTGCATGCTTATTTTCTATTTATGTATATTTTTACAGAAACTTATGCATGCAACTGAAGCATTAGACATTTTATTCCCCACCGATCCTTTTTTTTTATTTATTTATTTTATTTGTTGTTGTGGTGTGGTGCTTGCTTTTTTTTTGCTATGTGGTTTCATTCATTTATTTTCTAGTTTGTCTATGCGTATAAACATTACATACAACAACGTCTCATTACAACAGGACTTAATAAGTTGTTTCTGTTTGGTTTTAGGTAGGCATGAGTTAAGTTAGTATAAAATCATTTTTTACTATACACTATGGATGTGTTTTGAGTTATTAGGTGGGCATGACCAGCTTAACCCATTAAGAAGAACAAAAAAATTCTAAGAATTCATCAAAGAATGCACTCGATTTTTTTTTCGAATTTTTCATTAATTTTTTTAATATAAAAAATATTAATAATGTATAACATAAAAAGGTAACATAAAAAGGTAACCGATAACTTCAACAATAAAAAAAATTGATATAATGTTCTTAAAATTTCATCAAAAAACTTAAAATTTTTTTAGTATATATCTCGATGAATTCCAAAAACGTTACATGGTTATTATTATTTTAAAAAGCTCTCAGTTTTTGTGTTAAAAATGTACTCCACCCATGCCAGTGGCACATCTCCAGGAACCCCCCTGGGGGTTCCCAATAACAACATTTAAAAAAAAATCACAATTTTTGGCACTTTACATGAAAAATCAGCGATATGGGGTCGCCAATGGCATGGGTAGATCGGCCCTCCAAAGTTAGGGGGGGTCGGTCATACATTTAGACTCGATTGGGGCACTCTAAATGGGCCAAAGAGGGATTTTTTAAAATTTGACCCTACGGGACAAAAGTCAAAAGTTGGGGCATTAGAATTCGTTTTAGAGGTATAGTCCCCGGGGCAAAGTTTCTTGTTTTGATCCCAAGAATACGATTTTCACTGAGCAATGGGCGATTTTTAAATCGACCCGCCCTTATATATATTAATGTGTCCAGTCTATTTAATCATTTCATAGTATAGTAAAAGACATCTGGCTATGTACAGTATTTGGGCTAAAATCTAGATTGACAGTGCAGAAGGAGGAGGTGAGGTATTTTTGACTGTCCCACTAGTCACACTCCTTTTACCAATGAAATATCACCAAAATATTTTACGAGTTATTTTTTTTTTGGGTAAAAGTTTTATAAGTCGGTTCATAATCTATTGTAAAATATCTATTTGATCATTATATTACATCAAAATACAAAGTTCTAAACAGGTCTAAACAAATTTGTCAATTTAGTTCATATGGTTACATAGCACATGCCAAGGATGGTTTTTGTATTGTAAAAGGGGGCGTGACAACTCCCATACAAACCAAATTTGCGATATCGAATAATTTTGGAGTTATAGACCACACAGACTCGGAATTCAGTATTCGACCGCGATCTAGACATGCAGTTTTACTGACTAACTTTTTATGGGCGTTGTATAAGGAGGCGTGGTACCTCCCATACAACTGAAATTTGCGATATCGAATATCTTTGGAGTTATAGGTCACACAGCCTCGGAATTCGACCACAATTTAGATATGCAGTTTTACTGAGAACTTTTTATGGACGTTGTAAAAGAAGGCGTAGTACCTCCCATAAAACCCAAATTTGCGATATTGAATATCTTTAGAGTTATAGGTCACATAGCCTCGGAATTCAGTACTCGACCTCAATTTACACATACATACAATTTTACTGATATCATTTTATGGACGCTGGACAAGAGGGCGTGGCAGCAACGCGCTGGGTTTTAGCTTGTATTTTTTAGAACACACAGTTTTGCTTGAGGTATTTTTCATGTATCCACTCAAGAATGAAGTTAAAAAAGACCTCCTGAATTGTGTTCTAGAAACTTCTGAAACTGCCTGAAACTTCTTGAAAGTTAATAGAGTTACCTAAACGAAAAATGTCACATAATAAAGGTTTTGTCTTATTTATAATATTATTAGTATGGGTACATTCTATTTAAAAACAAAATATTTAAAAATATAATTAAAAACACAACCACCTAGTAATTTTTTTAATGTTGTATTTTTATTTTTTAAATATTAAACATCGAGAATTTATAATTTAAAAAAATTTGGAATTTTAAATATAAAAATAACGACATTAAAAGAATTTTTTGTATATACTTGGGGCATTCCACGGGAAATGGGAAAATGAGTAATTTTTTTAAATTGATATGATTATATCCAATTTATTCTCAATGCAATATATAATAGTTAAATTTACATGATCTGTACAAATTATTTAGAAAAACAAGATGAAGTTTTTTTTTCACTATGACAAGTTGTTGTTTATTGTGAACGAGTCGCCAGTGCCCCGATGTCCCACCAGTCACAATTTCTACTTTCTATATTTTCTTGTAGAAACTAAACTTGGTGTTCATTTGTAGTTTCTGTTGAAGTCTATTTAATCATTTCATAGCATAGTAAAAGACATCTGGCTATGTACAGTATTTGGGCTAAAATCTAGATTGACAGTGCAGAAGGCGGAGGTGAGGTATTTTTGACTGTCCCACTAGTCACACTCTTTTAATCAATGAAATATGACCAACATATTTATAAGAGATTTTTTCCGGTAAAAGTTTTATAATTCGGTTCATAATCTATTGTAAAATATCTATTTGATAATTATATTACATCAAAATACAAAGTTCTAAACAATTCTAAACACTAGGGATTCTGGATTAAACTGTCCCACCAGTCACTATGGAAAGCCCCTCTTAAAAAATGCACAATTAGAGTAACAAACAAACCTCTTTTTATTTGAAAAGTTTTGAAGAAAGCTTTATTCAGATTCGAGATAATCGGAAAAACTTTTATTTGCTTAAAATGGCAAACTTTTGCTTATAAAAGTAAATTTAGAATTTATTTCAAGACACTTGAAAAAAATATTCAAAATATTAGATGCTTGAAAATATCATTTATTAATTTTTTCTTAATTTTTCATCATTTTTAGTATACCTTCTTCGGACCCTATGGGAGCGGGGGGTTGAGCCCCAAAATCTCCCTTGACCACTGGCCTCACCTGGTCACCACTCTGAAAAAATTTTGTGTGCATTTTATTAGTCGAGTAGTTTTATTATTATTTTTACTTCTTAAAAATTAACTGTATTTCTGTTTCAAAGATTGAAATTTGTTCCTGAAACCTCATAAGATATATAAATGTATTTTTTTATCTTAATAAATAAAAAAGCTATGAAAATTTATAGCGCACACACACTGATTTATTCGCTTCCCTAGAATTTTTCTCTCATATTTCTCTCATCATTTTTTTCATGTATTTAGTTTCAGCTTTAATAAAACAATCATGTTATTCAATTTCCTCTTAGACTTTATTTCTTTCTTTCTTTCTCGCTTTCTCTCCAAATAAAAAGCACGTCCGGAAAAACTGCTCGTTGCCGGCTTTCTCAGTAGTGAAAGATAAAAACAAAAAATAAAAACTCTCCAAACACTTAAATTTTCCTTTTTAACATTTTTCTTTCATTAATTTTCAAAAAAGTCCAACAAGCTTTAGTTATTTATTTTCAAATCACAGAATTTATAATTAAACAATCAATTTTCTATCTATCTATTTAATTTAGAAAATTCCTGTGATTAAAAATATATTTAACAAATCTGCTGGGTGGAAATTTTTTTTACTTGCTTTTTATGTGCCTTTTTATTTTGCCTCCATGGTTTTGTAGACTTTAATTTTTTGCAGAACATGCGCTCATATAAGTGCTTTATTAAGCTATTTCGTAGATTTTTTTCGTCCAATAAACTCTCTTTTTTTTCTCTCTGCTTCTGCGCATTTTATTTGCAGATTTGTTGGGGAAAGTTGGGGAATGTTTGTTTGAGCTTTACAACGCATCATCAGCCCAAACGTAAAAGCTCAATAATAAAAGCTTTTACACTGCACACGCTTGCAAACATACAGTTCACGCCACTCGATATAAAATTGTTTACAATATTTGCCGGTACACGGCGCTGTTTGTTGTTTGTGTTATTTATTTTATCTAATTTGTTTACATTTATTAGATTTATTCGATTAAAATTGCGCATAACAATTCATTTGAGTCAAAAAATTGAAGTAGTGTAGTGCTTGCTTTTCGAAATCAAAATTTAAAAAATTTTCTATTAAAAAATAGTTTTCATTTTAATGACTAAAATTTTTTCAAAAATTATGTAGCAGTTGTACTTAACGTTTTTTCATTTGAATCAAAGTATGTAATTAGTAAAATATAAAACTTCCAGAGCTTTCCCTTTTATCAACTTTTAATGACATCAACTGACTATTCATGATTCTAATTCTTGATTTTCTAATTACCTTAAAAGCTGTCAATACAATTTCCAAATAGTTTCATTAAGATTAAATTTTTTCTTAACCTCTCAAAATTTAAAAGTTCTTTGCCAACATTTTCAATTCAATTTTAAAATATAAAAAAAATGGCTGGCTGACATTTTTTTGCCATTGTTGATATGATGTGGCTTTTCTTCTTTGCTCACTACTGTTTGGTGAAGGCGTCGCACAATGGATCGGAACGGCATGCTAGGAAAAAAAATCATAATCGAATTTATTTTTTTTTAAATGAGGATATGTTAACAAAAGCATGCTGACCTTGATACTGAAAATATTATTTGTTTTTACGTCTTTCTGGTCATCAAAAAAATATCAAAGTTAAAAAATGGGAGAAAACTGAAATTTTTCTTACAACAAAAATTTTTTTAAAATAGTTCCTAAACTCCGAAAAAGTTGAAAAAATTATGTTTTAAAGCCAAGATATGTACTTTCCTAAGTTTCGTATTTAAAAATTTTTTGTTGTTGAAAATGACACTTTTTTAGAAAATTGTGAAATTTTGAAAAACATTTTGTACAATCTACCCAATTATGTAAAGCGACGTTTTGCAGCTTTTGCATTTTCTGTAACTTCAATATGTCTTGTTTCAAGCCCTGACTATGAGAGAGTGCGCAATCTTGCGCAAAATTTTCGATTATTTTTTTAAATGGGTTGTTTTCTATCTTATAGAACGTGTATTTATGGTCTAAAAATTAAAAGTCTTCCAAATCAAATATAGGCAGTTGCAAAGTTTTAAATATAGGCAGTTGCATCGATAGATATCTTGAAGCATTATTAAGTTTTGTTTTTGGTATAAAAGTTAAGCATATACAGGGTGTTTAATTTTTACGCATACCTTACAAAATGTATTTTTCATCATGCAAAAAATAATTGCTTGATTTCTATAAAATTCTAAACTGTATTTTTAGCGATAAAGAAAGTTTTTGTAGCTTTATTGGTTCTCTAGATATTACAAAAAATGTGTTCCGGTTGTGGGAGGTGCAACGCCCACTTGTCCAATCACACCTTAATTTAGCACATGTCCTTCAAATGGCGTACTTCATTATTGTTGAAAGTTTTGTTTTCGTAGCTTTACTAGTTCCCAAGATATTGCGAACAATTTTATGGTAGGTGCCACGCCCACTTGTCCAAAGATATTTAAAACCCTTTTTTGTACTTCGCTGTGCCTTAAATACTAATAGCGTCCATAAAAGTCAACAAAATAATTTATTCCCTCTAATTTGTACGAATCGTTCCACTGTGGGTCGGTGACACACATTTTCATTCAAAACCGAAAAGTAACGCAACCATCACAATCATCAACATGTTACTGATGACAAACACTTTGCTTTCATAGGCTTTCCTTTTAACGCAATGCTCGATCAACTCGGACAATTTTTTTTACGACATATATATATTTTCTCTCTAAGAAATCTTGAGATACTTCAATTCATCATGGCTTTCGTTATGGCGAATTTATTTTTATTGGCTTTGATATATCTTTACATAAATATAATGCCCCTTATCTTTATATAAAGATAAGTCGGGAAAAAGAAAAATGGGTTATTTTCTTAAATTGATATGATTATAACCAATTTATTCTTATCGCAATGTATAATAGTTAAATTTACATGATCTGTACAAATTATTTAGAAAAAACAAGATTAAGTATTTTCCACTATGACAATTCGTTCTTTACTGTGAACGAGTCGTACCATTTTTTTCCCACCAGTCACAATTTCTACTTTCTATATTTTCTTGAAGAAACTAAACTTGGTGCTTATTTTTAGTTTTTGTTGAAGCCTATTTAATCATTTCAAAGCATAGTAAAAGACATGTGGCTATGTATAGTATCTGGACTAAAATTTCGATTGACAGTGCAGAAGGCAGCGGTTTTTGACTGTCCCACCAGTCACACTCCTTTAACCAATGAAATATCACCAACATATTTATAAGAGTTATTTTTTCGGTAAAAGTTTTAGAAGTCGGTTCGTAAGCTATTGTAAAATATCTATTTGATCATTATATTGCATCAAAATACAAAGTTACAGATCTAACATTAGGGATTCTAGAGTAAACTCTTCCACCAGTCACTATGAAAAGCCTCATAATGCTAATTAAAAAAAAAGTTCGCCGCACACCATCTAAATCGAAGCACTTTTAGAGGGTAAATTAGAATTTTTTTTTTATAACTAAATTTCGATCGTAGGTGTCGCGCTTTGAAATATTTAGTCATATCTTCGACATTTACAGTTCGATCTTGATGTATGAGATATTTAGTTTTTTGTCTCGAGAAGACCATTTTGTATTGTTCCAAAAATCATTGACCTCAATTATCCCGTTCTAGTACTACCCACCAAATCTCAGTTCTTACCATCCTAATGTACCAGCCTAATGCCAGAAAATTAAAGCTAGCAAATAATCATTAAACTTTTACAAAAGAAGCATTTCGATTATTCCAGTGGAACTATTTTAAAAATATTTTTTTTAGCAGAAATAAGGTTAGGCCTTTTTCAATATTTCATCATATCTTCGGTATTAAGAGTCAGTAGTCCGTATAAAAATGATAGCTGGAATAATACTGTTACTACTATCATACTTTGTTTTACTATTGTTTTTATTTTTACCTATGATTTATTTCACTAATAAGAAAATGCATCTTTTAAGTTGTTTAGGTAATTTTATTATAAGTTAGTACTAGAACGGGATAATTGATGTCAATGACCTTTGGAAAAAAGAAAAATGGTCTTCTCGAGACAAAAATATCGATATATCATATATTAAGATCGGACTGTAAATGTCGAAGATATGGCGAAATATTTCTAAGCAATTCGGTCAAATTACCTTCCAAAAATGCTTCGAATTTGATGGTGTTAGGTGAACTTTTTATTTCCCCTGGAAGTACGGTCTACTGTACATATGTGAAGGAGTGTCTCCGGTTATGGGACAGGCTAGATTAAATAATATGTGAACATATGCATCGCTATAGAAAGTTTATAAAATAAGCTAAATTTTGTCAAAATTTAAATTTTGCTAAAGTAACTACATATATTAATTTAGCCAACCAGAAAAATTGTACGACCAATTTTATGAAGGGTTTATTTTTTGTCAAAAAAATATCGCTCATTTCGTGCAAGACTGTTACAACTTTAAATTTAGTCTTTTTCAGGAGAGCCTTATGAAATTTTGAAATAACATCGAGACCATTAATTGTAAAGATAGACTGAAAATTGTTCAGAATATTTGTAGGCTATTATATTTTCTACAAAGGATATCATAAATTTTTCACTTTGCGTCAATTGTGAATTTTAAGCCATATTTTTGAGCTAGAGAGATGTCGCGTTTTGAGTTGGTATTCTATTACTATTACTAAAAAAAATATTAGGTTACTTGCTTGGATTTTTATTTAAAAAATGGTTTATGATATATTAAGTCGTTGTTAAAAAATTATGGAGAAATTT
Organism: Dichetophora obliterata; assembly: GCA_963920525.1. Taxonomy (NCBI): domain Eukaryota; kingdom Metazoa; phylum Arthropoda; class Insecta; order Diptera; family Sciomyzidae; genus Dichetophora; species Dichetophora obliterata. The sequence goes on along the minus strand of OY986438.1, from coordinate 197,091,296 downwards.
AAAATAAATTTTGGTATAAACAGAAATAAATCGTTATTGCTACAAAAAAAGTGAAGAAACTTCTAAATGTCAAAACGACACAAGTATCTGTAAAACCGTTTATTAACAGCAAACCGGTCTAGAAGCGGAAATTAAAGATATGATATGATTTATGTATATTTAACTCAAAAAACCCAAATTTTGAGTTGTGACGGTCTTGCACGAATTGAATGATGTGCACCCGGTTGTGGGACACCTTAATAAACTCATTAAATGAGAAAATCTGAAAAAAAACCACCACTAATAACAAAATTTATTCATTTAAGAAGCTTTCAATGATACAAAAAACAACAGAAAATGGCACTTTTCCCATGTTATTCATCAACTTCTTAAAGCTTAAAAATGCAAGAAAATACAATTTAAATATATGTTGATAAAAACGATAATATTTGACAGTTTGTAAGTCAAACAATGCAAAAAAGAGTTGTCCCACAACCGGTTACATGATGTGTCTCACAACTGGAAATAGTAGCCAGTTCGAAAGTGACTGGCAAAATTGTATGGGGAACATATTTTGCCAGAAATTTATGTTTCATCATAAAATTCAATAGTGATATTTAATGAACTCTGTATTGGCGATGCAAACAGCGTATGTTCGGTAAGTTTACAGTAGCGTAATTTGCAATAACAAAAGTGTAAGGGATTAAACATACAAAGCTTACGGCACAAAAACGTAGTGTATACAGTACGTATAATGCGTACTTTGAAACCGTGGCTTCATGTTTGTTTTGAAAAGCAGTGTTTCAATTTGTTTTAACAATTTAAAAAATTAAAAATGCACTTACTATTAATGGATCGTAGGGCATACTATACAATGTATTTTTCTGAAGTGTTTGAACCAGTTAGAGCTTCTCACTTCTTTTTGACATTTCAAAAGAATATTTTTAACTTTGTGCCGGCAAAAAAATTCTATACTTAAGCACAGCATTGACATATGTGAAATTTTCTGTGAAGTGTAAAATAATTTTGTGATGGCAATTTCTTTTTCATACAATTGCTCAATTTACTCCGTTTTTATTTAGGGTGGGTTCGTGGAAGCCTTTAGCGTAAACTTATAGCTATACGCTTTCAGTATACATATATACGTCGTTCATTGAATACCATTAATGAAAATATGCTTTAATTATGCATAATTCTTCTTTTTAAATTAGTTCACTTAAATTTATCGCACTCTTAAAAAACTCAAAAGTTACTATTGTCTTGATTTTTTTCGATTGTTTTTTTCAATGCTCACAGCAAGCTAACAAATGTGAAGTGTATTTACTTTGGTGTTAGCAAAATACTGAATACTGTCACACTACAAGTTTGACAATGCTCAAACCCACTATATTTGCTTTCTGTCAAAAAAACGAAGGTTGTCCCACAACCGGAGACGTCTCACAACCGGAGACACTTCCCTTAATTTCAAGCAAAAGGAATGCTATAGTTTTTATTCATCTGGCTCATTTTTCTTAACCGATAATGAATAATTTCCTTATTACTTATTCTTAAATTAAATTATGTTCTATTTAAATTAAGTTTAATTAAAATGGATTTAGATGAAATTCTGTTAGTTTGTTAATTTTTGATTGATGCTTTAAATAGTCCATGATTTTCTCCACACAAATCCACACCATCAATAATTCTAAAAATACAATAAAAATATCCATCAACGCACAAAATTTGTGCTCCACTCTGTCTCAGTTTTGTTGATAAGGCTGACAATAACAGCAACAATTTAATTAGTTTTGCGCGGATGTGCATTTAATTAAGTACGCTCTCAACTACACTCAAGTAATAAGCGTCACAACCACACTTGTGCTATGAACAACAGCAAAATAAGAAATGAGTCAAAAACAAAAAACCATCATCAAAGGCCATGTTTAGGGCACAATTCCATTCATTGAATGAATTTAAAATTAAAGTATTTCCATGCGTCCAACAAACGATTCTCTAGTCGTGCTCCACCACCACCGTCACCACACGACCATGTTGTGTGTGTTTGGTATGGATAGCATAAACAGCGCGCCTAAAAGAGCATCCAAGCACGAAGATCACTCTCACTTTGCTCTCGTTTTGCTTCAAAGCTCTGTGCTGCTGCTGCACACACAGTCCACAACCCTGAAGTGATGGCGGCGGCGCGTTTCTTGAGTAATCCTCAACATCATCATTTTGATTGTTGTGTGTTTTTCCTCAACATGATCTCAGTTTGTCCAAGATGCTGATGTCGGGCATTTTGCCAAAAAGAGATCGCGACTGCATTGTTTTTTTTTTGTTTTTGAAGGCGATCGTATGGCGATCATCTCATTCATGCTGTAGTTTAGTTCTGACGGTTTTGGACAAGATATCGTATCTTTATTTTATACAATCGCGCATAGTATTTGAATTGCATCTATTTGAAAATATAAGAATATTAGCTTAACCACAAGTTTTGTGTACGGTGTGTTTTTGATTTGTTCAACAATAAATAAGTTTTTGTTTTAAAAAACCTATGTTGCTTTTTAGTAACAAGTGCATTTAATTAATTTTGTTGGTCAATAAAGTTAATTGTGCTGGTCATTAAAGCCAAAGAATGCTAAAAAGAAAGAATTTGGTAGTTTATAGAAGTGAAATAAAAGTCGGCTACGGTTGTTGTAAAAAGTTATTTATGGTTGATTGTTTTTTTTTTTTTAAATATTAACCAAACTTCATGAAAATTACCTTCAAAATGTTAAAAAATAAATAATTTGCTTATAAGAATACTTTCGCAGGAATACTGAAAAAATTTACGTTATATTTATAAATATAACGTAACGAAAAAAAAAAAAAATAAAAAATTTCCAAAGAAGTCGAAGGCTAAAAGATTGAAACGAGAGCTCTTATCGCTTGGATCTTTCGAATTTTCAGAAAATCATTAAAGAAATCTTTTTTATAAAGAGTTAACATATAGAAAATTTTTGCTTTAAACCATTATCAGATCTCAATTGGTTTTTGTTAAACTTTATTTTAATGTTTCAATTTGTTTGTATGCAATGATATTTTAAAACCATTTTTTGGAAGAAACTCCTTCCGTACTGGTCCTCTCTCACCACTTCATAAAAATAAATGGAGTAGTTTTTAAATTAAGGTATTGTTATGGTTTCTCCTGCCATCAATCAATTTATTTTCCGGCCAAAAACAATCACCAAAAAATGTTTTCCAAAGGCCTTATACATAAATTTTGTTCTTCAAGCAAAATAAAATTAAGTAAAAAAAAACCCATTTCAAAAATTGATTAATTTCTCTTTGTTGTTCACAAAAACGAGCGCTGAAGGTTAAACTACTGAACATTAAGACGGGTCAGTCTCAATACAAGAAAAAAAGTGATTGATAAAATCGGTCTTAAATATTCTTCGCCTTATTTTTGTACCCTCCACGGAAGGATTTCACAATGTGTTGACCTGTAGGCTTCCTGGAGTTTTTAAAAAAGTCCTTTCTTGGGCAAAAACCCACTTTTTGCATGGGAAAGTTTTTTGTTCCTAAGAATTTTCGAAAACAAAAAATTAGAAATCTGCGCGTTTTGGATTTTTTTGTGACTTTTTTGAATGCATTTTTATGTGATTTATACCTCAGTCGGCATATTCGTACCGTGTTTTTTTATTTTGTAATTTTTTTGATTTTGATAAACTTACAGCCCTATTCTGGTTGTTAGCTAAACAAGAAATAGTTAAGGAGCTCTTGTTAAGCTGATTGTTATGTTATGTAAATGTTGGTATTCTTAAAAATCATTAACAACATAAAAGCTTAAAAAGCTTTTAAAGTTCACCATGCATGGTGAAAATCGATATGCCTATTGAAAGAAGAGATGCGCTATATAAACAGATGCTTCGAGTGCAATTTGTGACTTTGCAAGCGCTTGAAAAATTTGCCACGACTACTGAAAGATTTCATTATCAACACTTAAAATAAGTAAAAAATTCTTCCGTTTTTCAGTTTAATGTATTTAAACTCAATATTATATTATAATTTGTATTTTTTTTATTATTTTCACAACAATTTTCTATCTAAGCACATACATTTCATTCGTTGTTAAGACTCTTTCTGTTATTAACAAAATTGTAAGGAAAAGAGCTTTTAAATTTGCAGCAGAATACGAAACCTTAACAAATTGTTAATATTAACAATTTTGTTAATGTGGTGAGCTTAGTTAAGCTGCCAGAATAGGGCTGTTAGATTATAACCTTCCTTGCATGATTTAAGATATGTGTAGAGAATTTTGTTAATTTTCCATCGGTGGTTTATCGAAGATAATTGGTCAAGAAATGGGGTAGTTATACCGATTGAGGTCTAAATTACAAAAAATGCATCCAAAAAAGTTACAAAAAAATCCAAAACGCGCAGATTTCTAATTTTTGTTTTTGAAAATTCTTAGGAACAAAAAACTTTCCCATACAAAAAGTGTGTTTTGCCCAAAACAGGAAAGCTTTTAAAAAAATTCCAGAAAGCCTACGAGTTAACCCATTGTGAAGTCCTTTCGTGGAGGGTACAACAATAAGCCAAAGAATATTTTGGACCGAGTTTATCAAACACTTTTTTTTCGACCCGGCCTACTGACATAATGGCATAAAAATTGGATGCTCTACTAACTCAAAAAAAAAAAAAAAATGTCACCGTATCTATAAAGCGCGCGCAACTTAAGGCGATTTCAGTTTACATTTGAGCATAGAAAATGATAAAAGTATCTAATAAATTTTGTACAGATTAAAATTATGTACAAAGAAAGCAAAGTACACGGTTGCAAAAACATATGCTTAAAGAAATTAAATACTCACTATTCTATATATGTACTAGCTGGCCCTTTGACATTGTTCTGCCCTTTACGGTAGCTAGCGCGAAGAGTTTGATTTGGTTTTGTTAAAGATTTGTACCAAATTGTATTGGAAAACCTTTTGTATACAAATTTTCATGCTGATCATTTGAGCGATTTTTTGCGGTTTTGTAAATGATTTGTACTAAAGCGACCTCTGGTGTTAAAGATAGATCAAATTAGATAGCGCCAAAACAATCACCGTACCTAAAAACTTCTTTGCACAAATTTTGAATCAGTGCTGCCAACTTTTCAATTCTAAAATCCACCAAAAAGGTGGAAAAATGCGCTTTTCCACAAAAATGTACCGGATTTATTAGGTTTTTAAAAATATAAAACTCCAAATAAAATTCAAAAATTCAATTATTTTCTGTCAGATATTTTATTTTTTAAAAAAGCATTTACTTCACAGGTTTATACAAATTTAAAGTACTTCAATCAATTAATCTAATTTAATCTAATTTAGCATTAAATTACATCCTCAGATCAATTTCCATTAAATATTAAGGCAAAAACAAAGCAAAATTTGGTGCCCCAAAAATTAAATAAAAAACACCAAAAAAAATGCACCAGCAGTAAACTTAATTTTTCTTGCGCCAAAATTTTCAAAATGCACCAAATCTGGTGGAAAAGACACCAAGTTGGCAACAGTGTTTTGAATGCGAATCAAACCGCTTATGGTTTAGTAATTTTGGGCGGTTTTGTACATGATGTGTACTACAGCGCCCTCTGGTGTTAAAGATATGCCAAAATAAATAGTGCCAAAGCACTCAGCATACTTGAAAATCTCTTTTTTTTTAATGCTAATGATATGAGCGGCTTAGAAAGTTGTTGATGGTTTTGTAAAAGATTTCTACTACAGCGCCCTCTGTTAGAAATTTAAAATCGCTAAAGCACTTATCGTACCTAAAAACTGCTGTACACAAATTTTCATGTTAATCGTATCAACGGCTTAGGAGTTTTTTGCTGTTTACCCGATCGCAGCGCCACCTAACGTTTCTAGTTGTAAATCTTTACCATTCAGGGACCTACTTAAAAACACACAAAAAATTTCATCAAAATCGGTCCAGCTGTTCAGGAGGAGTTCAGATTTTCAGCGGCAATCTGAAAATATAAATAAGAGTCGTTTTCTTTTCTCTTTTTACTCTCATCTGAGAAAGTAAGCGAACACAGATCACAGTGTTATTTCTCTTCTTTTTGTGCGGATCTTCTTCATGTATATGAATACGCAATGCGAGAAATACTTCATACCATGGCAGAATAACCAGGTAGGGTAAAGAGATTCACCACACCGACAGCTAATGTCAAAATCATGTCAAAATTACAAAATACAGTGCTGCCGTATCTTCAAAGAAAAATCCATGAATGTATCATTAAGGGTATTCACAGCTGCGTGGTTTTCAGTGTGGCTAAAAAACCCCGTAGTATTAATACAACACTTTACCAACCTGTTTTTATTAACTTATGTTGTTGTTTTACATGAAAGCTCTACAAACCAAAACTCTGGTAGTTTTAAGTAGCCCAATGATATATTCGATGAACGTGGTTTTTAAAGTTCCATAAACAGGTGTTGCTTTATGTGTTTTTACAGCAGTTTGACTGTTTCTTTGTATTTCGTTTGTTTTCCAATAAGCCAATTAGATTCGTTTGCTTAGTTTCGTTTGTTGTGTATGTGTTTTTTGTGTGCATGTATTTTCACATGCGATTTAGGCTGCACATTTATGCGCACTAAGAGCGGAATCTGTTAAATATTATTCTTTATACTAAACTTGAAAACGGGGAAGTACAAATTTTTATTTTTAAGCAAAATTTGAAGAGTTTGCTGATGTGATAAGGTAGATTGAGCCATTCGCTCTAATTTCATTGTTTCAAACAGTCGCGATTTTGTGTTTTTAATTTTTTTTAAATTAATATTTTTATTAAAATTAAGAATTAAAAGAAATAGACAAAAAATAATGGGAATAATAAATTAGTGAAAATAAAACTTTAAAATCACATAAAAACTTATTTGTTTCATTAAATATAAATTTTTTCTTATTTTGTCCCATTTAATATAGTAAAAATTCCCCTAAAAGCATTTGTCTCACAATAATCAACAATACTGAAAAGTGGCATCGCTAAAATTAATGTTGACATTAGCTGTCGGTGTAGTGAATCTCTTTACCCTACCTGGTTATTCTGCCATGCTTCATACATCATTTCACATGTTTGAAGAAGGTGAATTTCTATAAAAAATATTCGCTGCACTCCTTCTACTCAAAGTTGCCAGAATGTGGGGAAAATCCCATTTGTGGTAATTTTTAGTTGGTCTTGGGAATTTTTTTTTTTGGGAATTCCCATGACATTTTTCAATCCAGCGTGGTATTTTTTAATTTGCATGGGAATTCAGCGTGACATTTTTTAATTGCATAGGAATTCGGAAATTTAATTCTTAAAAATGTATTTTTCATTTTTATTAAGCAAAAATTTACTAATGGTATTGGATGAACGACGTATATGTACAAAAGCGTAAAGCTATAAGTTTACGCTGTTCATCTTCTCGAACTAACCCTTAATAAAAACGATTAAATTGCATATTTGTTTTAAGAAGTTGCCATCATAAAAACTACAACATTTTTGACATATGCCAATATTATCCCGATTTTTTGATTTTTTTCCAATCGTAAAGTTTACAAAAATTGTTTTAAAATGCCAAAAATAAGAAAAATATAATTTCTACCAAAACAATAATTAAAAATATATGTAAGTTTCCTAATCGAATCCATTGGTTTTTAATTTTCTTTTAAAATTAAAGTGAAATCACAGTTGCCATTATATGCTCTACTGGCACCCCTAAATTTTTGTTGTTGCAAAATCCGCTTTAGTTAATGTATCGCTCTTACGCTATTAACATCACAAATACGCCGTTCATTTAATACCACTATTATATCTTTGTGGTATTTCTTATTTTGTTTATATTAATTTTTAATGCATATGGGATTTATTGTGGTATTTTTTAATGCGTATGGCATTTTTTGTGGGATTTTTGAATGGTATTTTTAAAACGAGTGGTATTGTCGTGGTAATTTTTAATGATTGTGGGATTTTTTTGGTATTTTTTAATTGCGGTGGGAATTTTTGTGGTATTTTTTAATTGCGGTGAGAATTTTTTGTTTACCTTTACCATGGTAATCAATAATTATACTACATGGTAAGCCACGATCTTGTTGCATCGTTGCAAATGCGTTTTTGCAAGGGTGGATTATTTGTGAGCACACCTTTAATATTTTGATGTTGCAAATGCTTAACAGCAAGTGTTTTGTGTTAATATTTATTTTTTATCATCCGTTTGTGAAAAGTGTTTAGATAGTTGAATGCATCTACTTCTTTCATGAGGGCATAAACATTTCATGAGTGCATAAACATTTCATGAGTAAATAAACTGACATTTTCTCTTTTAATTTTCTTTTTTAAAACTTCCTCCATTTTTTGTACTTCTTTCTTTTATTATAAACTTAACATTTTTGCCGCTTAAAATGTAGAAAAAAGAGGTTTTCACGATTCAATACACTTCCCAGTGCAGTTGAGAACTGTGCACTTTACTAAAACAAAATACACGTACGTTAAAAACCTGGACAAAGGCATTACAACTTGAGGACTTGTGCAGTTGTGCACATTGAAAAATTTGACAGCTTTGAAATAGTGATGCAACATTTGAGAGTTTAAATGGTAATTAGCTGATAAATATATTGAGTGAATTAATGCAAAATGTACAGTGACTATTTGACTATATCTTTGTACTTGTATAATAAAAATATATAAATGTTTTGCTTAAAACTGACAAAATATTATTTATTTATGCCCAGAGAATAGCATGAGCTACCTGAGCGAAATGCATAGTTGGGTACTAGGTATTTTATACAAAATATATTGTACATCACTGTCAGTTTGTAAATTGTTATTTATGTATATTCAATCGAAGATGAATGGCAAAAGTAAAAGCAAGCGCTGATCAATTGCATTATTAATTAAAAATAAATTATTATTGTTTTAACACTTTTGTTTTAACACTTTTTTCCGCATGCTTATATTTGGTTTAAGGAATATTTTCGTTTCCTAGCCGATTGCCGTTGAACAAACAGCTGATTTTGACAAATAAGACATACAATAAATTACTCAGTCAAAAGTGAGGTGTGTTCACGGAAACCTAACAGCACAAGTCTTCCACTGTACCGACAAGTGCACCGAATCGTGAACACCCCTAATGAAAAGTGCTTCTAAATTAGCGGTGTTCAAAAAGTATCGGTAGTGGTGTTTAATGCAAAATGAACCAGGGACCGAAAATAACAGTTATTTTCGAAATTTCTATTCAAAAAGTCAGATGGATAGAATTAGTCTATTCGATATTTGATTATAGCAATGTGATGCTTGTTAGCTAAAAAATAATTATCTTTAATGATTTTAATTTTTCTGATTTTATAAAAGAAGTCAATAAATAATTGTTATTTTTCGACCAATTTTATTTCGATCAAAAAAAAAGAACTGTTAAAAATATGACTTTTACTTTTTTGATCATATATATAAGTTGAAATTTGACTTTTATTTACTGATAAAAAATGCAAGTTAAAATTTGACTTTTATTTTTTCGATCAAAATATAAATTTTAATTTTACTTTTAATATTTTGATCAAATATAAAAGTTAAAATTTGGTTTTTATTTTTTCGATCAAAAATAACAGCTAAAATTTGACTGTTAGTTTTTCGATCAAAAGTAAAAGTCATATTTTAATTCCTATATCATCTGTTTGTAGTCACTGTTCCAATCGTTTGCGAAATAAATAAAAACAGAATGTGCAATCAAAAGAAACTAAGCGATGCAATGCAACGATATGAAGATTGATAGCAATGCTTTTTTTTCTGTGCAAAAATGTTACCAACATAGGTGTAAATTAATAAAAAAATCGCTCTATAAATTGCTTTAAAAATATAAACTATTATTACAGTTAATAAGAAATAGAATTGTAAAATGTTAAATCTTTTTTTTTTTATCGAAAAAATAAAAGTCAAATTTTAACTGTTATTTTAGATCGAAAAATAAAAATAAAAATTAAATTTTAAATTTTATTTTTGATCGAAGAAATAAAAGTACAATTTTAACTGTTATTTTTGATCGAAATATATATAAATTTAGATCGAAAAATAAAAATAAAAGTACAATTTTAACTGTTATTTTTGATCAAAGGAATAAAAGTCAAACTTTAACTTTTATTTTAAGAAAAGTCAAATTTTAACTGTTATTTTAGTACAATTTTAACTGTTATTTTTGATCGAAAAAATAAAAGTCAAAATGTAACTGTTATTTTAGATCGAAAAATTAAAATAAAAGTACAATTTTAACTGTTATTTTTGATCAAAGGAATAAAAGTCAAACTTTTACTTTTATTTTAAGAAAAGTCAAATTTTAACTGTTAGGTCGAAAAATAAAAGTCAAATTTGAAATTTTATTTTTGATCGGAGAAATAAAAGTACAATTTTAACTGTTATTTTTGATCGTAAAAATAAAAGTCAAATTGTAACTGTTATTTTAATCACATTTTAGTCAAATTTTAAATTTTATTTTTGATCGAAGACATAAAAGTACATTTTAACTGTTACTTTTGATCTAAAGAATAAAGTCAATCTGTAACTTTAATTTTTGATCAAAAAAATAAAAGTCAAATTTTAACTTTTATTTATTTATTATAAAAGTTAAAATTTGACTTTTTTATTTTTGATCAAAAAAATTAAAGTAAAATTTTGACTTTTATTTTGATCGAAACAAAATCGTTCCGTTACGGTCCCTGAAATGAACACAATTATTCACAATAGCGTCATGCAATATAATGGAATTTGCATATAAAACAGCATTTTGTTATAGAAAATGCATGAATGTTGCAAATGAATATCAATGCTTTTGGTTTTTGTTAAAGTAGCTAATTTTGCCTTTGCAACGATGCAACAAGATCGTGAATTACCCTTATATATCAGAAGTTTTTTAGAAAAATACTAAATTTGGTAATTTGATTTATATGGTTACTGTTGGCAAATCTAACAAAAATGGGCATCGATAGCTGCAAAATTTTTGAAAATATTTATTTTATCATTATTATTAATTAATCGTCGGCGTCCGTAGCCTATTAAGTAGAGTGCTTGGCACGTATGCTAAAGAACCGCGGTAGTTTGAGTTCAATTCGCAGATCAGATAGAATGTTTTTTCAATTGAATTGATATTTCTGTTCTTATCTATCTCTGTTCTTATCTACCTCTGACGGCAATGGTAAATTTCAGAGGGTAGAAGCTGCATCTTTTGAAAAATTGTAAATATGTATTAGCGTTGCCACATAATTTGCTATTTTTAGTAAGTGCGTTTCTTGGTGCGTTTTCCTATAAAAAAGAAAGACTATTATCAAACAAGAGCGATCCAAGGACAAAAAAGAAGGTACAGGAGAAAAAAGCGTTTACAAATAAGTATTCTTGGGGAAAATGTCAACACTAGCGTTGCCACATAGTTTAAACTTTTAGGATTGCATTTTTTCAACACAAAAAACAAAGCAATCATTGAACCACGGCCAATCAAAGATCAAAAAGATCGTGAAGGTACGACTTACAAATTGAAAAAATTAGCTATGTTAGCTTTCAAATGTTTAGTGAATGCATTCTAGTGATCTATTCAGGCACCAAAAATAACAGTTATTTTTTAAACTACTATTCAAAAAGTCAGGTGGAAAGAATTAGTCTATTCGATACTTGAATATAGTAATGTGATGCTTGTTAGCTAAGAAATAATAATTTCTAATGATTTTAATTTTTCTGATTTTTTTTAAAAAAGTCAATATATAGTCTTTTTTTTACCGATTTTATTTCGATCAAAAATAAAAGTTACAATTTTACTTTTATTTTTACGATCAAAAATATAAATTAAAATTTCACTTTAAATTTTTTGATCAAAAATAAAAGTTCATATTTGACTTTTCTTTTTTCGTTCATAAGTAAAAGCCAAATTTTAATTGCTTTATCATCTGCTTGTCACTGAGTCGTCACTGTCTCAGTCGTTTTCAAAATGAGTGAAAACAAAATGTGCAATGATAAGCAACTAAGCGATTCAATGCAACGATATGAAGATCGATAGCAATAATTTTTTTTCTGTGTAAAAATTTTAACAATATAGGTGTAAAAGAATAAAAAATGCTCTCTATAAATTGTTTTAAAAATATAAACTATTATTATAGTTAATAAGAAATAGCATTGTAAAATTTTAAATCTTTATTTTTGATCGGAAAATTAAAAGTAAAATCTTAACTTTTATTTTTGGTCAAATAAATAAAAGTAAAATTTTAACTGTTTTTATGGAAATAAAATCAGTCAAAAAAATCGATTCTTGTTGACTTTTGAAAAAAAATCATAACCGTTACTGTCCCTGGAGCTATTCTCATCCTTTGAAAAAGCTGATCCAAAATCATCTTATTAAAAAATTAATTACATATGAAATTTCATATTTTCCCTAAAATAAACACACTCGAGCAAAGCAGGGATATATGTAGCTAGTTTAATATAAAATATCAAATTCTAAAAGTAACAATTTCCTGTGATTTATATACACCGAGAAGAAATATTTGAAGGCTGTTAATTTTACATTTGTTACAGTAGATCCTCGTTAAGAAACTATTAAAATACCAAAAGATGAAATAATTTAAAGATAAAATTTATAAAACATGCATAATTTATTTATAGCTGCCACTTTCCCTCAAAAATGCAGCATGACTGAATTGGCATTAATTTAAATGGCTTTTAATGAGGTGTTAATTCGTATGAGAAAAATTTTGCGGCAGCATTAGCCACAAAATTCCAAGTAATTCATTACGTTGAAAGCGAAGAAAGACTTTAAAACGCACACGCTTCGTGTGAACTACTTTACGTTCTACAGCAATAGCAACAACAACAACAACAAGTAGTAAAGAATTTTTTGAATATTTTTCTATTTTATGGTCGTGCGTGGGGATTGTGGTGGAAAATAATTAATTTAATTGAATAAAAAAAATGCTGCTACAAAGTTGACTGAACTCATAAAGCTTCAAAGCAGCTTCTAAAATAAGACAATATAAATGGCTCTTTATAATTTATCAAAATGTTTGTTTTATCTAAATCATATGTAGAGTAGGATTGCTACTTAAACATGTAGCAATTTGCAGAACTTATACTTGAATAACTAATTGCTATAAATACGAGTAAAAATAAATCTGAATTTAATAAAAATTTGTATGCTATGAATTAATACCCTGCAAAACTATTTTGATGAAGTTATTTCTAGAGTTAAAGAAGTAGAACATATAAAATATTTTAGCACACTATGAATAAAAACACGACCGCACTTGTTGAAACTTACTTTTATTCTGACTCTTTGGAAGTGTTTTTGCCAAAGCTTTGGTTCTTTTTGAATTTCACACGGTTGCACAAATACTATTTTCTTACCTGCTACTTATAGGGTTGCATATGATAAAAATAAAACAATGATATAAATAAAACAAATAGTGTAAGATAATGTATATGTACTTTTGACAATATAAATCTATTAAATTACTTACTGCTACCATACACTCTAAAAAATGTATTTAAATTTACTTCTATTTGAGTTTTAATTTAGTGTTGAAAATTGTTATTTTCCTATCAATTTAGTATTTATTGTTATTTACTACTTAAAAAAGTAATAATTTCACTTAATTTTTGAAAATTCAAATTTTTTTTTTTTGCTGCCAAGATGATAGTAAAAAACTTTTTACTGCTATAACTGCAGTGAAATTATTGGACATCAGTAGTAATTGAATGAAATAGTAATTTTACATGAATGTACTAAAACAACTTCAAAATTAGTTGCAAATTCTCTTCTTCAATAGAACTAAATTAACTCGAAGGTTGCTCAATTTTGCTGCAAAAATGGTAGTAAATCTTATTTTTACTACTAAAATTACTACAAACAATTATTGAAAATGGTAACTCAATAACAGTAAAATAATTGTTTCGGAGAGTAGTTTAACTGCAATGAATGCAGTAATATGAAGCTTTACTACAATTATTGCATTATTTTAGCCAAATGTCGTTTAATTTTACTGCTACAGTTGTAGTAAACGATGCAGCTGACTTCTGCTAGACGCGTGCATGCTCATTCGTGAGTGAACACTCGTAGCGTTGCAACGCGTTCATTTAATTTTATTTGATATTTCAATATTTTGTTGTTTTTGTCGTGCTGTCAAAGTTTTGAAATTAATAAAAAAATTGTTACAAGAAGTTCTCGTTCAAAATTTGTAAAATGTTCACTTTGCGAATGCAGATATATTGGATCAGATTTTTATAAAATTTATCGTCATGTCCTGAATAATTATTTTTTATATGAATTCTAAACTCAAAAATGCTGTATTAAATATATATATTTTTTTTATCAAATTGATTGTGTTTTGAGTTATATCTTTTATGTAATTTTTCAAAATAAATATAGACAAAGAAACATTATCGCGTCCCAGTGGTAAATGGACACATGACGTAACCAGTTATTTCTTAAATACAATGTAGCTGCGAGGCCTCTAAAGCTTGTTTACAATTTTCAATTACATTTGTTCAGACATGGCCGCTTAAAGACTAATGACATCTACCTCACACAGTAAGCGACGATAGGAGTAGCTATGCACAAGATTTGAGAGAACAAAAATAATTGAACGAAAATCCTCTCTACGCCAAAAATTCAACGAAAACGAAAGAGAACACACCGAATGAAGCAAACAAAGGCAAATGACGCCACAAATTTTTCAATGATTTCACTATTACTTTTTTCACAATTTTTCACAATAACTTTGACAATTTGATGAACGAATTTATTGCCTTTTATCGAGCATTTCAGAATTTATGTTGAATAACACTTAGTTATTTTATTTGTTCTAGTTTACACATAAAGATTAATAATTTTGAAAAACACACTTCCCTGCAAAACTACCTGCTAAAAACACGATATTTCTCCAGAGATGAGTAAAGTCAAACTGTTGTTTGAACAATGAAAAGAAAATGATTTGAGCACAAACAAGATTTTGTTACATCCCGCTTACAGTTCTGCATTACGATGTCATCACCGACAAATTTTTACAAGCGGGGTGTTTGTTTCCAAACAGGAAAAAAAAATTGAGTATCATTTTGCAAGTTTTAGTCATCATCACTTATGTTCCTTGATTTGTTTGGCCCTCTGAAAAAGTATAAACAAAAAAATTTATTTTCTTGAATGTTTCTTAGGTTTTTTTTTAATTAAAGCTAACTTACAACTAAGAACTAATTTTTTTCCTCTTTTCAAACAATAACCTTTATAAAATTTAAATAAAAAGTTCTTAAAATTGTTTTTAAAAATTTGTTAAGTAAGTCTTTTATCAAAAAAAAAAAAGCTTGATAAAATTATAAAAGCTTGATAAAAGCTTGAAAAATATAACAGGGCCTTAAATAGTTGCAACAGTAGTAAAAATATTAGTCTTATTTAGATGAATTTTACTTAAAAAGTAGTAGTAAAATTATCACACGTTCATTGAATATTGCTGTATATTCAAAATATATTCAAAATAGTAGTAAAATTAGTACGCGGTTCCTGAATTTCACTACTATAATAGTAGTAATTTTGTAGAGTTTTACTACTAAAGTAGTAGTAAACCCAAATTTTTACGTCACAGCTATTATGGTAGTAAATTGTGATGACACTTACTTTACTGCTTTTTTGGTAGCAAAACGATTGCCTACTAATATAGCAGTAAATTTCAGCCAATAATTTTTAGAGTGTATTATCCTTGCAGTGATTTGACAGTTGAATATAGTATCTTACATGGTAGATTAAGAAGGTATATGCATTTCGGAGAAGCAGACTGCCGGAACTATCAAAACGAAGTTGACAGCTCATAGAAAATCTGAAAACGATGAGAAAACGAAAATTGGCCGCATTAAGCGGAGTCA